>VZQC01011429.1:968021-1338117 GCA_009823505.1 Rhizomys pruinosus | reverse complement strand
TGGAAAGCAGTGTGGAGAACCCTTAGAAGACTCAAAATGAGCCTTCCATTTGACCCAGTCATACCACTCCTGGGTATATACCCACAAGACACAACTTACTGCAAAGATACATGCACAGCTATGTTTATTGCAGCTCTGTTCACAATAGCAAAAAGCTGGAACCAGCCCAGGTGCCCTTCAACTGACGAGTGGATAGAGAAAATGTGGTACATGTATACAATGGAATACTATGCAGCAGTAAAGAGGGACAACATCATGAAATTTGCAGGTAAATGGATGGAGCTGGAAGACATTATGTTAAGTGAAGTAACACAGTCCCAGAAAAACAAACGACAAATGGTGTCCCTCATATGTGGATGCTAGTACCAACAACCCAGATATAAATATTTCTCATGGAGAGGGATGCATAGTAAAAGAACAACAGAAAGACTGCATCAGAAAATGGACTGAAATGGTGAATTGGAAAGGGGGGATGGGTGGGAGAGGGACACGGGTGTATATTCGATTAAGGCATATTTAATTGACGTGAGCTCAGCAAGTACCCAGTTTCGCCTAGATTTAAAACATTTTTTAAAAAAGATTCTGAGGCTGGGGAGATGGCTTGATGGGTAAATCCTTGCCGTGCAAGTGCTGAGTATTTGAGTTTGAATCCTCAGATCTCATGTAAAAGCAGCAAACACCTGTCTCCAACAAGATAGAAGATGAGACTAGAGGGCTAACACCCAAGATTGTCCTCTGATCTTGTGTGCTCCATGGCTCATGTGTGTGCACTCACACACAAATACGTGCACATAGACGTGTTATACGCACACACACACACATATGGGGGGGAGAGAGAGAAAGAGAGAGAGAGAGAGAGAGAGAGAGAGAGAGAGAGAGAGACTATGCTGATTCTGAGCAGGCTTTTTTTTTCCTGTTTTATGCCCTAAATTATACAATATAACAACAATCGCATGCCTTGGGTGTTGTAAGTCATGCAGAGAGAGTTCGTGGTACATGGGAGGATTCGTGTGGGCACTGTGCAAATCTCACATTTTATATTAGGGATCTGAACATCTGTGGATCTCATTGGAAGGGGGAGGTCCTAGAATTAATCCTCCATGGATACCAAAGGATGGCTACTGAGAATAGATGCTTACCTAGACTTTAAGATACTGGCTAATGAGCTTGGATTCATGTGACCTTTGTAAGGAAAGAAACAGCCATGTGAAGCTACTGCTGTCCTTGGAGCTCAATCCATTTTTCAACAGTTTCCATGCTCTTAATAAACTCACTACACAGGAGAAAATTCAGACTTCTTCCAGATTTAGTCTCCATTTTACCTTAATGTCTCTAATCCAGGATTGAGCTTGTTCCAAATTATCTTCATTGATTTCAGCAAGTTTTGGCCGCCATGCAATTGCCTGACCATCAAATGTCACAAAATTGAATTTACATTTATATCTTAGCTGTTCCTGTAAGAGACAATTATGATTTAACCATAAAACCACTCAAATGTAAGAAAAGCTTAGGAGAGCTTGCAGCTTGATATAATCACTAGGATATCTATTTTTAGTTCTAGAAGGCAAAAATTGTGCTCAATAGAAAAAATTGTTTCTGTGAAAAAGATATTTGAATGAAAATTACATAATGTAGATGCTTAACTTGGATGTTAAACTCTACAAATATGTTTGTATGAATAAGTATTTTAGCCAAATGTCTATGTGTAAGTGTATATTATAATATGACATCAAATACACACTACGATACTGATATTAAGGATAGGCTGAGTAAATGTGTTAAATAGAATATGCTTAAAGAAAGGAAATTCAAAATGTCATCATTTTGATCACTACCTGTAGAGTGTTATGTACCTGCACACTTGTGTGATTACAGCTTTGCCTGCTGAACAGGTCTAACCTGCTCTCGGAGCTTAACCATGGCAACAGCTGAGTCAGTGACTGGGGCCGATGACCAACACTTAGCATGTTCGTGGAAGGAGCAGAGATATGTCCACCCCTATTTTCCCTGATTAAATGAGTCTGCAGGAGCTTGCAATTTCCCTGCTTTTTTTTTTAATTAAATTTATTTTTTTTATTTTTAAGGGATTCTACAATATAATGACACAGTTGTTTGCAGATAACATTGATGTTACTCAGTATGTCATACAATTAGGTAATTGGCGCATTTTGCAAGTATCTATGTCCAAATTTTGAACAACCCAAGGTTCCCATGTTCCAGTTGGAGAAACTTGTATGCACAGGCATGTTGATCAATCAGGAGTCCAGACTATATTCCTGTAGTCTCATGATTTACCCCTATCTCTCTGCAGCCCTTCCATTCTACCACGCCTATATATTTTTTCTGAATACACAACATCACATTATAACACTTTCTTTTACTTGTAGGACAATTTAAAGGAACTAAGCTTAAATTTCCTTCCCAAATAAGTAGCATACAGTCAATGAGAAACAGTTTGGGTAAATTTAATGGAAGCTTATGCCTTGGCTCCTGTTTATGGGTATGTGTAATACAACTTAGGCATCTATAGGTCAAAACATAAAAACCTAAAAAAAAAAAAAAAGAGGGAGGTGGGAGGTGGGGTACTATCCTTTCTGGGATACAAATGGAAAACTCTGTGTTCCAATCCTATTGATAAATTTGCAATTTCCCTGCTTTTAACCCAACTCCCGGTGCTTGTGCATTAACTTCACCACCTACTCGCCCCCATTTCTTGGCCATGACCCTAACTTCTTTGGCTGGAGGAGTTTACTATATCTGGCGCCCACGTGGTCTGCTCGCTTCCCCCCCCCCCGCATTTGCGAGACCTCTGCAGTTCCGATGAGTAGACCCCTTTTTGTTTTATGTGCTAACGGCCACGTGAAAGTGAGCACGCGCAGCCCCCTTCCCTTCACTTTCAATTCATTTGTCGTCCTGTTCGTTCATTGTTAGGGAGGTAAATACTGCCATGCCATGCTGTGCCAAATAGCACCGGCGGCTCCACCTTTTGGTTCATTCCGGCGAATCGGCATAAGAGCTGATCCACTCAGGACTGGGAACCAACCCGGCCCTCTGTATATAAAGAGACGCCACTCTGGGGACACCATGCAGACACATGGCCAAGGGAACAACGTCTCTTGGAAGTCCTCCCCTAAGCACAAAACACTTTCGGTTTTTTTGGTCTTTTCGAGACAGGGTCTCCCTGTAGCCTCAGCTGTCCTGGAACTCACTCTGTAGTCCAGGCTGTCCTTGAACTCACAAAGATCCACCTGCCTCTGCCTCCCAAGTGTTAGCCTTTTTAAAGGCTCCTTGGCAGAGGACGATCTGCGCTGTTACAAAAACACGGAAGGAAAACTGGCCCTCCCCTGTATACCTGATTTCAAATGGAATGAAGAGAATTCCCCTCCTGCTCCCAACTCAGGAAAACTACTTCAGCTGTCCCTACTGTGTCACTGCACCCTCAGAGGGCGGCCCAGGAAGCTCTCTCCCATATTCCCCCTTTTCCCTCAGCTCCCCCTTACCCCATTCCTCTCAGAACCTATTCCCTCATCCACCCTCACACTTGCATGCATTCCCTGAATCACACTCCCTCCCTAAATCCCAGCCCATCCCCCATGCCCCCACCGCCTTTACAGACGCCAGCAAAAACAACTTTGGGTTTCACCAGCTTATAAGCATTGGGGCTCCCTTCCCCGTCCCGCCCCGCTTCCGATCGTCAAACGGAGGGACCCTTTGTCCTCACAATGGAAGGGCCCCAACCCCCTATTAATACAAGGCCAAGGCCTTGCTTGTATCTTTCCAGAATCCTCTGGGAAGCCGCTGTGGGTAGCCTCAAAAAATGTATGACCCTATTTGGACACGGACACTTGATGGCCATAGCAGCCGTGGTTTGCTACCGGAGAAGAAGGGAATCCTCTGGGAAGCCTCTATGGTGCCCTCGAAAAACATTCGAGAAACAGAAAATCCAACATTTTCATGCTTTGTGTTTATGGTGACTGTCTTTCCGTGGGTCTAAGATTCACGTAGTCGTGCTCTTCATGCGTCTAAGTTTTTGTATGTAAGGTGTGTCTAGAGTCCTCTCAGTCTAAGTCTTTGTGTGTGTTTGCCAGTCACTGTAATTGTCTCATGTTGGTTCTGTCAAAGTGGCCACTTCAAGTTTCCATCCTTTATGTGCACAGAATTATTTGTTTTGGCATGCCAGACTACATATGCACGTGCAAATTTTAAAATATGGATATTTAGGGCTGGAGAGATGGCCTAGTGACTAAGAGTGCCGACCGCTCTTACAGAGGACCCGGGTTCGATCCCCACGGCCGAGAACCGTCTGAAACTCCAATTCCAAGAGAACTCCAGTTCCAGGGGAATCCGATACCCTCTTCTGACCTCCGCGGCATTGCACGACACGGGTGCACAGACTTGCATGAAGACAGTACATTCATACACATACAGCAATAAATAAAAAAAAATTAAAAAAAATATGGATATTTAAAAATGTATTTATAGGGAGCAGTGGCACAGACAGCGGTGGGAGCTGCGGAGGGTCGGTACCTGGCTGGGCCTGTGAGGGCAGGGGTGGCTGAGCGCTTCACCCACCTGGCCGCCAGCCACCTGAAGGCCCTCCCTGGGCAGAATGAGCGAGACCGACAGGCAGAGTGCGCGGCAGCGTGAAGAGAATACTCGGCTGTGGCTAGAGAACCTGCAGCTGAAGCACGAGAAGCACAGCCTCTTCTGGCAGGCCTTGTGGCTCCCAGGCAGATGCTGCCCTCGGGCCCAGCAAGCCGACCACCAACCACCAGGCATGGGGCAGAGGCAAGGAGGACAAGCTGGGCAGCCCCCTCAGGGCAGTCTGGAGAAGCTGGACCTCGAGCAGCAGAGTCCGTGCCCACAAGAGGCCAATGAGGAGCCGCTGCCACCACCACCACCACTGGACAGCGCTGCCAACCTGCCTTCGGTGGTGACCTGGACGTTCCCGGGCCCTGGCTGTAGCCGGAGGCCACATCGAGAGGGGTGGGGCCTGCCCTTGTCCCACTCCCTGAGCATGCAACGCCCACAGACACCAATCCTCTGGCCACACTGCCCTGGTGGAAGCCCAGGACTATGCAGCCTCCTGTGCCACCCTGCGGTGCTTCTGGGAGAGCAAGTTTCTGCCTGCTGCATGGAAGAGAGCCAGAGTCTTTGCCATCAGAGGCGTGCCTAGCACTGCAAGTGGGCCTTCATGGTGACTGTGCATGTGCATGACTAGAGGGCAGCTTTGAAAATAGGGCTGGGTGCTCTGCCAGCATCTCCAAATTCTTGAAGTTTTCAGTGTTGTGAGGACCAGTTGTATATTTTTTTTCCTGTTTTTGATCTTTGAGAGATGAATAATATGTTTGGGTTAGCCAACTATTCATTCTTCAATCCCCCACAGCCCCCACTGTTATCTCTTACATGACCACCTTTAAATATATTTCATAAATCTGTATTACTTGTATTTCCCTTGAAGTATTACCTTTTTATGAAAAGATACTATTTATAACTTAAGAACTCTTGTCTGCCCGTCACTCCGTTAATATTTTCTGATTTGTTGGCCCATGGAGGATTTTAAAAGTATCTATAAGTGATTAGTTGAGTTGATAAATAAATCTGATGCATTAAAATAAAAAAAGTGTATTTACGGGCCAAAAATCTGGATATAGTAGATATCATTTTATCAAATATTTACTACTTGTTTTGCACACTCATAAAGTCCTAGGCAGTTGAATACATGACCAGTCTATTTAAATGATTTTTTGTTATCTAGGTCTGGTCCAAGATGTGGGCTATCCTTGACCCCTCACCCCTTGTCACGTGGGGCCTTCTTGGCCTCCTCTGCCCCTTCAGTCAATCCTGCTGGTGTTGCCACCACCACTGGCCTCCGTCTTCTCCTCCTCAGGTGCCTGCTCCATTTTTACCCACGGCTAGTAATAAGTCACCGAGACCGTGGCCCAGGTCCTGACTACTGTCGTCAATAGAGGCTCTCTCATCGAGCCCATCCTGATGATGTGGTTCATGTTTGGCTCTCTGCCATTTATGACTCATGGGGATAAACCCCCATGCCTCTACTCCCATCCAGACAAAGTGTTCCTTGCTTCTTCCCTCGGTGGCTGGTTAGCCAATGATGGGTAAGATCCTGCTAATCAGGGCAACCTAAGACTGGCACAGTCAAATGTTGGAATGCTAGAGGTGGGATCAACAATGTCTGAGCTATGCACTCAGGCTACCACTCTGTTTGTCATTCTCTTTAAAAACAAAGGGGAGGAAATGTGTAGAGTGTTACATGCCTGCACACCAGCGTGATTACAGCTTTGCTTGCTGAACTGGTCTAACCTGTTCTTGGAAGTTAACCATGGCAACAGCTGAGTCAGTGACCTGGGCCAATGACCAACACTTGGCATGTTCGTGGAAGGAGCAGAGAAGATTACATATATATATTTTTTCCCTGATTAAATGAGTCTGCAGGAGCTCGCAATTTCCCTGCTTTTAACCTGACTCCTGATGTCTGTGTGTTGACTCCGCTGCCTACTCACCCCCATTTCTCGGCCGTGACCCAAACTTCTTTGGCTGGACCGGAGTTTACTACAACTACCTTTTGGGAAAATCTATTATTTGCATACAGACCTACTCAGTTGCCTTCCATCAATCTGCATTTCTCCTATAGAAGTTTATTAAGTGTATTTTGTATTTCTTAAACACTTTCCACTATCACTACAATAGACTCATGACAATTCCATGAGACCCGTTTATAGGTGTGGAAACTGGAGTTGGGAAGAAAGCAACCTGCTTTGAGCCATACAACTCAGAAGCAG
Source organism: Rhizomys pruinosus (assembly GCA_009823505.1). Classification (NCBI taxonomy): domain Eukaryota; kingdom Metazoa; phylum Chordata; class Mammalia; order Rodentia; family Spalacidae; genus Rhizomys; species Rhizomys pruinosus. The sequence goes on along the minus strand of VZQC01011429.1, from coordinate 1,331,314 downwards.
CCACAGGAGGAACAGGGGCTGGGAACTTCCATTCATTAGCCTACACCCCTGCCATGCATCAACTCTGGAACCAGTTCACATGGCTTCACTAGTAGATATTTAAAATTAAACAAAAATATCAAGATGATAAATACCTGGGAAATAATAGTAGTTTCTATACATCATAGACTTTAGGACAGTCCCTTAAGCAACCCGGGTGTGACAGAAAGGACCCAAGAAAGGACAGATCTGATTGCAAGGACGACTGATGGTTCTGTAAAGGCAAAGGGGAGCTTTTTCTGGACTGGCTTTCTTATGGTCCCTGGAGTGCAGTGTGCCCCATCCACTGCTCATGGTCACTGCAGACAGCGACTCCTGGGGACGCCGTTATGACACACAGCTCCAAGTGTGGACCTTTACAGCTGTTATGACACACAGCTCCAAGTGTGGACCTTTACAGTTCCATCTCACCTGTATGAACCGAATGATCTTGTCCTTCACCAAGTCCAGTTTGCTCTTCATTGAGTGAGATGTGTCAATGAGGACATAGATGTAATCTTTAAGCACTTTCCCAAAGAGGAGTTGGCTTCTATCTTGTAGCCATTTAATCCTATGCAAGAGAAAGTTTCAAGTGAATGGTTAGAGTATGTGAACAACAAGATCACCTTCTTAGAACTTAGGGTTCCACAGAGGCCAGAGTTCTGTTATACTGTTATGCCTGAACTTTGGTGAATGGATTATGCATACTGAGGGTTTTGGTTTTTTTTTTTTTTTTTCAGTCTTTTTGAGACAGAATCTCCCTGTAGCCCCAGCAGACCTGGAACTCACTATGTAGATCAGGTTGGCCNTTTAATAATTAATTAGCTAATTAAATAATTAATTTTTTTCAGTCTTTTTGAGACAGAATCTCCCTGTAGCCCCAGCAGACCTGGAACTCACTATGTAGATCAGGTTGGCCTTGAACTCACAGACATCCACCTGCCCCTGCCTCCTGGGTGCTGGGACTAAAGGCATGCACCACCATGGCAGGCTTATACTGAAGTTTTTATCTGCAGAAAATCCAACATTTGGGGCTGGAAAAATGGCTCAGCAGTTAAAAGTGCTTTCTGCTCTTCCAAAGAACCTGAGTTTGGTTTCTAGTACTCATGTCAAGTGGTTCACAACTACCCTTAACTACAGCTTCAGAGGCTATGACACCTTCTTTTGGCCTTTTCAGCCACCCACATGCTCATATGCATACACACGTATACATAAATAAAAAATAATAAAATCTTTTTTAAAAAAGAAATCTCTACGTTTGGACTGACTCTCTTATCACCCCCTCTACTTCCTACCATCAATTCTAGGAGAACATAACTAAGAAAATCAGTATAACAGAAAAAGAAATCCAAATAAAGCCATAAGCAAATGACTTCTAGCTATCTACTGGGCTGAGACTCTGGCTTTGACATCGGATCTGCTGAGTGCAGTGCATCTAGTAAAGCCTGCTCATTCCCGAAGCACCTGTGGAGTTGCTGGACAGGATTGGGCAAACCCAGGGCCCTGAAATAGACAAGGGCTAAGTGGTTTCGTGAGCAAGAATGCTGCTCTGGCTTATGTTCAGGCCCTCATCACAGGATGCAGTGAAGGGAGGCAAATCATCAGAAGACAATAAGCAGATCAAGTCCTCAGAGCTTATACAAATCTGGGAATAGTAGTTCATCCTCCAACTGGTCAGAGTGGTGAGTCAAGTAGAGTCTTTCTAATAAAACCAAACCATCAACAGAATAGAGACCACTATGAACGTATGCTCATAAAAACAAAACAGACATGAATGGGTTCTAAGTAACTTAATATCATCAAGAATACATATAAAAATGCAATGAAATTCAGCATCCAGAGAAGTAAAATTCAAAATCCCTGGGGTCAAGTGAAAAACTCATAGGCATTCAAGGAAGCAGGAAAATATACACTATTAGTAAAAGAAAAATTTTGATAAACAGAAATAGACCCCCCAAAGAACCCAGATGTTAGAATTAGTAGAAAGGGATGTCACTTGCTTACTACAGATGTGTTGCAGAGTGAGAAGAAAAATGCAAGTTATAAAAAAAAAGACTGCAAACATGACAGAAGAAGTAGAGAGAACATAAGAGCTGAGGATGGAGAGTTCTGTGAAAGGCTGTCTTCTGGACAGACATAGCCATTACACTCATGAACTCAGCAGCCGTGGCTGGCTGCAAGTTGAAGCCAGCCAAAATTCCAGAGCAGGCGGGGGCAGGGATATCCATTGGAAGTTGACAGCAGCTGGGGAACAGAGAATCATTCTTTTTCGGTAGTTTTCCCAGCTCCAGTGGCTGACCACACACCCATGCACATATGGGCAGCACTCACTGGATTTAGAGGTTATCTAAAATGGAAAACATGACATTTGGAGAGGGACATGGGAGTGTGTGCCACAGGAGGATTGGAGGAGGGAAGTGAAGGATAGATATAGTCATAATTTATTTTATATATATATAATAGTTGGAATAGTTATGTTCCCCCCTGCCTCAATATTTGAATATTTGGTCCCCAATTGGTGACACTGTTTGGTGGGTAGGGGAGTCATGTAATCTCAAAGAGGTGAAGTCTTGTTAAAGGAAGCTTATCACTGGGAATGAGATTTGAGGGTTCAAAGCCTTGTTCTACTTGCAATTTGCTCTCTGCTTTGTGTTTTCAGTTAAAGACATGATCTCACAGCTTTTGGCTCCTGCCACTTGCTACCATGCCTCCCTGCCATGATGGACTCTGATCCCTTTAGAATCAAAGACAGAGTTGGAGATGGAGCTGTAAGTTTCAGATAATGTTCACAGAGTAGCATGATATTATTTGAAGGTAGGCTGATAAGTTACCTGCGAATCTTGTAAATATTAACTAGTCACATGCTTTGATGCAAAGAATAACAAAATTATAGAGTTAATAAGACAAGAATGAAGATAAAATAAAATCATTAAAAATAAACAAAAGAAGCCACCAAAGTAAAAAGGGAGCAAAGAGCAGATGGGGCAAAGAGAAAAAAGTTACAAGATCCTAGATTTAAATATAGGCAAGTTAACAAACATAAATTATCACAGCACTATGACCAAAAGTCAATTACCAGATTGTGTTTTAAAACAATAGTGATTTTATATATATATATGAAACCCAGTTAATTATAAGCTACGGATAGGCAGAAGGAAAATGATAGAAAAAGATAAACCATGTAGACAGTCATCAGTGTTAAACTGGAGTAATTACCTAGATGTCAAAGCACACTTTATAACAAGGAATAGTTATTAGAGATGAATAGGAAAGTTTATATTATGAAGGAGCTGATTCATCAAGACAATATAAGAGTATGAAATATACATGTACCAACCTACAGAGCTTCAAAACTGAAGAAAAAGCGACAGAACTGAAAGGACCACATATAAAAAAGACTCTGACAGTTTTAACACTCTTTTCCCAATAACTTACAGAACAAATAAAGAGACAACTCAATGATGGTATAGAAGAATGGAACAACAAATGAAATTTATATTATACTGTAGCCAACAAAAGCCAATATTTTTCATGTTCTGGGCCACAAAAGAGGTCCCAACAAATTTATAAAAAAAGACAAAGATACATATAACAACACATAACTCTTTGGTCAAAGAAAGAGCAACAACAATTGTAGAAAATATTCTGGGGGCTGGAGAGATGGCCTAGTGGTTAAGAGTGCCACCTGCTCTTGCAGAGGACCCTGGTTCGATCCCCGGCACCCACATGGTGGCTGAGAACCATATTTAACTCCAGTTCCAGGGGAATCCAACACCCTCTTCTGACCTCCGCGGCATTGCATAACACGGGTGCACAAATCTACATGCAGACAGTACATTCATACACATAAAAAATAAATAAAATTTTTAAAAAGAAAATATTCTGAAGGGGCTGAAAGTCAAACACAAACCAACATGCATAAGAGACAACCAAAGAGGCACTCAGAGGAAAAGTTAGAAAATTGAATGCTAAATTCCAGTACCCAGGAGGCAAAGGTAGGCATATTTCTGTGAGTTTGAGGCCAAGCTGATCTACATAGTGAGTTCCAGACCAGTCAAGCCTACACAATGAGACCCCAACTAACACAAATAAACAAATATAAACAACCCCAGAAAAAAACTAAATGCTTAAATTTTAAAGAAGATTTTCACATTAGTGATCTAAGTCTGAAATTAGTGATATAGATAGCTATCTCAAGAAATTTAAACCCAAAGTAAAGAGAAAGAAACAATAGAATTCACTGGCATAGAAATGTAAACAATATATATGTGACAAACATGCATGTGTCATATATAAATCATTGATCTGTGAAACCAAAAGATTTTTTTAAAAGATCAATAAAACAACCTCCAGACAATTTTATAAGGAAATAAAGACCAAAACCAGGCAGAGATACAACCAAAAAAGAGAACTATAGACCCATCTCACTAATGAACACAGATGCCAAAATTCTAAACAGGATACTGGCAAATCGCATACAGACCCACATCAAGATCATCCACAGCTGGGCATGGTGGCACATGCCTTTAATCCTAGCACTTGGGAGGCAGAGGATGGCAGATCTTTGTGAGTTCAAGGCCAGCCTGGTCTACAGAGCAAGTTCCAGGCCAGCTGGGGCTACAGGGAGACCCTGTCTCAAAAAGACCAAAAAAAAAAAAAAAAGAAGATCATCCATCATGACCAAGTTGGATTCATACCAGAGATGCAGGGATGGTTCAACATATGAAAATCAATAAATATCATCAAGCATATAAATGGACTGAAACACAAAAACCACATGATCATCTCAATTGACGTGGAAAAAGCCTTTGACAAAATCCAGCATCCCTTTATGCTTAAAGTCTTGGAGGGATCATTCCTCAATGTAATCAAAGCCATATACAGGAAATCCACAGCCAATATCATCCTAAATGGGGAAACAACAGAAGCATTCCCTTTAAAAGTAGGAACTTAGCAAGGCTGCCCCATTACCACTCCTCTCCAATATAGTGCTTGAAACACTTGCTAGGGCAATAAGGCAAGAAAAGGAAATTAAAGGAGTACTAATTGGAAAAGAGGAAGTTAAGCTATCCCTTTTTGCTGATGATATGATTGTTTACTTAAGTGATACTAAAAACTCCACCAGAAAACTCCTAGAAATGATTAACAGCTTCAGCAAACTGGCAGGATACAAAATTAACCTAGAAAAATCAGTAGCCTTTCTTTACACCAACAACAAGCAACTGGAGAAGGAATTCAAGGAGACCTTCCCACTCACAATAGCCTCAAAAACAATAAAATACCTAGGAACAAACCTAACCAAAGACACCAAAGGTCTCTACAAAAATTTTAAACCCACGAAGCAGGAAATTGAAGAAGACATCAGAAGATGGAAAAACCTCCCATGCTCATGGATTGGGAAAATTAATATAGTAAAAATGTCCATTCTACCCAAATTCTTGTATAGATTTAATGCAATCCTAATTAAAATCCCCAAGAGTTTCTTCACAGGTTTGGGGGAAAAAAAGTCCTTAATTTCATTTGGAAAAACAAAAGACCCCAAATAGCCAAAACAACCCTAAGTGAAAAGAGCAATACAGGGGGGATCTCTATACCAGACCTCAAACTATACTTCAGGACTATAGTCATAAAAACAGCCTGGTACTGGCACAAAAACAGACCTGTTGACCAATGGAACAAAACTGAAGATCCAAACTTGAGCACATACAATTTCAGCCATCTCATATTTGACAAAGGGGCCAAGAAGACACAATGGAGGAAAGACAGCATCTTCAGCAAGTGGTCTTGGCAAAACTGGATCACCACTTGTAGAAGAATGAAATTAAACCCCTACCTCTCACCCTGTACAAAAGTCAACTCCAGATGGATTAAAGATCTCAACCTGAAACCCCAAACTCTGAAGGTGATAGAAGAAAAAGTTGGCAGCAGACTACAAGACATAGGCATAGGAAAAGACTTCCTAAATCAGACAGCAGCTGTGCAAGAATTAAGGTTGACGTTTGACAAATGGGACCTCATTAAACTCAAAAGTTTCTGTACATCAAAAGAAACAATCAAGGAAGTGAAGAGAAAACCCACAGAGTGGGAGGAAACCTTCACTGCAGAAACATCTGACAAAGCATTGATTTCCAGAATATATAAACTACTCAAAAAACAAAGAAGAAAGAAAACAAATGACCCACCCAATAGATGGGCAAAGAGCTGAACAGAGACTTCACAAGTAAGGAATTAGAGATGGCTGAGAAACATCTTAAGAAGTGTTCAACGTCACTAATAATTAAGGAAATGCAAATCAAAACCACTTTAAGATATCATCTTACTCTGGGGCTGGAAAGGTGGCCTAGCAGTTAAGAGCACCATCTGTTCTTGCAGAGGACCCAGGTTCGATTCCCAGCACCCACTGGCTAAGAACCGTCTTTAACTCCAGTTCCAGGGGAATCCAACACCCTCTTCTGACCTCCATGGCATTGCACGACACGGGTGCACAAACCTACATGCAGACAGTACATTCATACACATACAAAATTAAATAAAATTAAAAAAAATTTTTTTAAAGATATCATCTTACTCCAATAAGACTAGCTAGGATCAAGAAAACAAATGATACCAAGTGCTGGAGAAGTTGTAGGGAAAGGAGAACACTCATCCACTGCTGGTGGGAATGTAAACTGGTACAGCCACTATGGAAAGCAGTGTGGAGAACCCTTGGAAGACTTGGAATGAACTTGCCACCTGATCCAGCCATACCACTCCTGGGCATGTACCCACAAGACTCATCTAACTGCAGAGATACATGTACAGCCATGTTTTGTTGTTGTTGTTGTTGTTGTTGTTGTTGTTGTTTTTGTCTTTTCGAGACAGGGTCTCCCTGTAGCCCCAGCTATCCTGGATCTCACTCTGTAGACCAGGCTGACCTTGAACTCACAAAGATCCACCTGCCTCTGCTTCCCAAGTGCTAGGATTAAGAGATGACATCATGAGCTTTGCAGGTAAATGGCTGGAGCTAGAAGATATCATGCTGAGTGAAGTAACAGTCTCAGAAAAATAAATGATGAATGGTATCCCTCATCTGTGGATGCTAGCACCAATTACCTAATTGTATGGCAAACTGAGCAACGTCATTGTGATCTGAAAACAACTGTACTCTTACATTGTGAATCCCTTAAAATATAATTTTAAAAAGACAAAAAAATAAGGATGACTTAAATTATCAATATCAGCTACTTGTGCTTCTAAAGAAATTGAACTCGGGGCTGGAGAGATGGCCTAGCGGTTAAGAGCGCCGACCACTCTTACAAAGGACCCGGGTTCGATCCCCAGCACCCACATGGCGGCTGAGAACCGTCTGAAACTCCAATTCCAGGAGAACTCCAGTTCCAGGGGAATCCGAGACCCGCTTCTGACCCCCGCGGCATTGCACGACACGAGTGCACAAACCTGCATGCAGACAGTACATTCAGAAATAAATAAAATTAATAAAAAAAAATTAAAAAAAAAAAAAAGAAATTGAACTCATAATTAAAAATCTTTCCACTGCCAGGAGTGGTGGCGCACGCCTTTAATCCTAGCACTTGGGAGGCAGAGGCACACGGATCTTTGTGAATTCAAGGCTAGCCTGGTCTACAGCGTGAGTTCCAGGACAGCTGGGGCTACAGGGAGACCCTGCCTCTAAAAGACAAAAAAAAAAAAATCTTTCCACAATGAAAAACTCCAAGCTTAGCAGTTTTGATAGTGAATTCTACCAAACACGTAACAGACATGATCCCAATTCTCACAAAATCTTACAATCTTACAGAATAGAAAAGCAGAGTGCTCCTGCCAATCCTTGATCTCTGGAGGGAGACAAGAGATAGAGGGCCCCCAAGGCTGGTGGGTGGAGTGAGTCCAAAGCAGCATGTCCCTGCCAGACCAGAAACTCAAACTGCTCTCCCTAGGAGTTGGCTCTGAAGCTTTAATAAACAGAAAGGACTCCAGGCACAGGCCCTACTTGCTGTGGGTAATCCATCACACATGGCTTTTGAGATGCTAGGGCTCTGGGGCAGCTGGGTATCTGCAACCTGTAGCTTTGTGATAAAATCCCCCTTGAGGATGGGGGGAGCATTCATTTTCCAATGACTGTTGCAGGCTGGCTCTGGTTTAACTCATTAGATTTAGCATCTGGCATGTAAATTTACAAATGGCATCAGCTTTCCCACTTTATAAATGAGAAAACAGATTTATAAAGATATTAACTATCTTGCCTAGAGTCAACAGCAAGTGGTAGAACTGGGATTTTAATAATTTTTAAATTTCTATGTGACCTTAGGACTTAAATAAATTTGATCTTTGTAGTCTAAAACTGTCCCCTGACATCTGGAACTTGGTGATGTTAATTTCCATTATCCACATGGGATCTACCTTAAGGTCACAACTTCAGTATAACAAACTCATGAGCATGGTCAGATTTTAAGAAGCCAAGACGATAGAGAGGGATAAGATAACATGAAGTAGTATATTTTTTGTTGCTTTCTAAGATACACATATCATCCAATTATTTTCTAATGTGTTGCAGAAGTGTGTTGCCATGAGATTAAACAATTCTAGAAGAGTGAGTATAAAGATCAATATAGTCTTCAATATACACAAGCCCCCCCCCCCAAAAAAAAGTCCAATGCAGAAGCAGAAGCATTCTTTACCCTTCCAGTGACCAGTAGTCAAAATAACATTCTGTGGGCTGGGGAGATAGCTCAGTTGTTAAAGTGCCTGCTGCACAAGCACGAGGATCTGAGATCTAAATCCCAGCACTCACATAGTACCTAGTTGTAGTGTTATCTGAAGGTAGTGCCAGCACTAGGAGGGTGGAGGCAAGCAGATTTCTGGGGCTCATTAGTCAGCCAGTCTAGCCAATCAGTAAGCTCCAGGTTCTGCCTAGCCAATTAGTAAACTCCATATTCATCCTAGCCAGTCAGTGAGCTCCAGGTTCAGCCTAGCCAATCAGTGAGCTCCATATTCAGTAAGAGGCCCTGTCTCAAAATACAGTAGGGATGATTGAGGGAGATATTAGATGCTCGTTAACCTCTATTCTCCACACACACACACACACACACACACACACACACACCCCTTATATACACATGTACTCACATGAATATGTGTACACAACCCACACACAAAATAGTATCTTCGTGCTCTGTTTCTGATGAAAACTGAATCCAAGTATCTCCTTCTGTTATTTACAATGCCATCAATAAACTATTAGATGGAAACCTTGACTATGAGTACTGGCTACTGCATTAGTTGAAATGTTTTTTGCAAGAAGTCATGCAGACCTGTATTCAAAGACAGACTAGACCACTGGTGCCCATGTACAAATATACCAACCTCCTTTGGATCCTGGCCAGGACTATGTGAATTCTTTCACTGTACCATTTGCACTTCTCCTTGGTAATGTTGACATGGACCAAGGTCCCATCTTTCCAGGTGGTGTGGACAAATCTGCTGCAATATTTTGCATGGATCGTCTTCTTATTGGTATCCTAAGGAAAGGACAAAGTCAGAAGCTATGCCAGGTTCTTTGAAACTGTTTTTGCTAAAAAGCACTGACTCCTCAACTTTAGCCCACAGGGACCTAAAAGCAGGATAAAAGCATGGCATCTCCGCCTGTATTTTGCACCTTTCTCCTCTAAGCCCGTTGCCTCATTAATTCTACATATAGGTATGCTAATCTCTGAAGGAGTGCCTGTGTGTAACCTTGTAATGCCCAACACCCCATCTGCCTTCAAGGCTAAAGAGAAGAGCAACTGAGTGTCCTGTTGCAGGTCCATCCCCATCATCCAGAAAAGGCACCTGAAGATCTCTAGTAAACCTGCAGTTGGCTTGGACTGCAAGAACAGAGCCTGACAGACAAATTACCCCACAATGAGATGGGCCCCCAAGCAGGAGAAATCATCTTACAAAGACCAGATTGCTCCTCTCAACAACAGCAGTAATGATAACTGCTTCAAACCACCTTGCAGAACCAGGACTGAGACAAAGATCAAGCAGACCACACCTTGACCAGGCCTGCTTAATTACACAGACCTTTTTCCTTCTGCCTTAGTTCTTCCTCTATTTAAAGCCTTTAACTCAAATTTGTATTCCAAAGACAGACTTAGGATCAATGAACTCCTTTGTCTGTATTTCCCAATGTGACCAGCATCTATGTCAATGAAATATTTTTCTGCTATTCACCAGTGCCTCTCTGATTGGTGTATTGAAATTAGTGACTGAACCCTTTCTGTTGGGACTCACAGAGCTTGGGCTTCTGCACTCTAAGAACAAGACCACCCTGAAACCATTCAAAGAAGAGATAGTCCAGTGGCGCCTCCATCTCTGTTTTATTTATACACCTCTTAGCAGGCATCTCCACTATAAGACCACTCAATTCTAAGCTCAGAACTAACATGTTCTCATGCCTGCTTCATAGATATCCCTATGATAGAGGTCATGTTCAAAGTCAGAAACATATGTTTGATTCACATCTGTGCCCCCAGAGAAGCTAATGATTCCAGTGCAGGGAATTAGGGGCAGGGGATAGGGAAGGAGAGTGGATAAGGGGAGAGACATGGACAGGAGAGAGGGATGGGACTGGAAAGGAAGGGAAAGGGAAAAAGGAAACTCTGGAATGAAGCTTGATCCCTGGACTTAACGTGCCTAGAAAGAGCATGGAGAAGTGGAGATTTGCCTGATTGGAGTTGGTTTAAGAGCACATAGGAAGAGAAGTGAAGAGCTGGAGAGGAGAGGTTAATCCTAAAGAAGAGCAGGAGAACGAAGCCACCGAGGCCAAGCCAAAGGCAAATGTCAGTAAAAATCACTCAGCTGGGATATGAATCCATATATGGAAGGGAAAAAAATCTATCAGATGTGCGTATGCTTAAGAACTTAGGGAGGTGAGGTAAGTTGGTAAAGTGCCTTCTGCACAAACATGAGGACCTGAGTTCCCTAGCACCAAGGTACATAGCTGGCCAGGCTAACACACATCTATAACCCCAGTGCTGGTCACAAGGGATGATGGCAAGAGAGGCAGGTCCATGGAGCACACTAGCCAGCCAGCTAGCCACATCAATGGGCTCCCGGGCCAGCAAGAAAAGGTGGAAAGGAATTGAGGGAGATGTCTATAAATGAACAAAAAGGTGAGCATGCACATGGAGGGTGTGGCCTTAGGAGGAGGGACAATTCTTCCTGGAGACAGGAGCAGTAAGGGCAGAGCACACAAGTGCAGACACGGTGGGGGGGGGGGTGTAGCTGCAGTAGTGGACATTTGCAATGTTCATACCAATTTTCCATGTGAAAAGCTAGCTCACCTGCTGAGAGCAACCACGGAAAAGAAGCTGGTGGATGTGAGCGGAGGAAAAGGTAGACCTCTGAGGATATGGTATGGGGCAGCCTGACCTAAAGATCCACTGAAGCCAGAGGCATGAGTTTAAAGTGAGATTGGGCATCACCCCAGCACAGTGGACTGCATAAGTATTTACAAGAAGTGGCGCAAAGTTGGATTTAACCAGCTTCGGGGTTGTATTGGATACATGAAATAATCTGAAAGGAAAATAACTTATGAGGATGTATGAATGACAGACAGGCAGGAAGGATGAAGAAAAGGTGAAAGGAATAATGAGCTATGTATCCCAGCCAGATCGACAGTTTGGTGGAAGTACAAGAGCAGAAGAAATGCCCTAGAAAAGTGAGCAAAGTCCATGTTGAGAACTGGCTGTGTGGGTTATGTTTGCAGCTGTTTGTAATAACAAGGTTAAGCGTATGTCTCTATGCCTGTGGCAGGCCAGGCAGTGATGGAGTGGGGAGGGAAAGCACCCAAAGAGGGGATAAATAAGTGAAAGGTTATCAATATAAAAGCCGAAACTGCTGGAAGAACACATAGGCAGTACCCTCCAAAATGTAGGCATAAGAAAGGACTTTCTTAATGGGACATTGGCTGCTCAGGCATTAAGGGCAACAATCAGTAAGTGGGACCTCATTTAGCTACAAAGCTTCTGTACAGCAAAAGAAACAGCCAAGGAAGTGAAGAGAAAACCCACTGAGTGGAAGAAAATCTTTACCAGCTACATATCTGACAGAGGATTGACATCCAGAACATACAAATAACTTTAAAAACAAAGTAGCCAAAAAATAAATGACCCAATAAAAAGATGGGCTACAAATATGAGCAGAGAGTTCTCAAATAAAGAAATAAAAATGGCCAAGAAACACCTTAAAAACTTCTCAACATCCTTAGTAATTTGAGAAATGCAGATAAACCACTTTTAAGATTCCATCTTACTCCAATCAGACTGGCTAAAATCATGAAAATGAAGGACACAAGATTCTAGGAAGGGTGCGGAGAAAGGAACATTCATTCACTGTTGGGAACACAGACTACTGCAGTCACTATGGAAGGTAGTGTGGGAAACTCTCAAAAAACTAAGAAATGAACCTACCATAAAACCCAGTTATACCACTCCTTGGTATATACCCAAAGGACTCATCATACTGTAAAAATGCCTGTACATCCATGTTTGTTGTTGCTCTCATCAACCTAAATGTCCCACAACCATTGAATGGCTAATGGCAATGAGGTATGTCCACACAATGGCAGTAAGAAATGATGAAAGTATGAAATTCTCAAGTAAATGGATGGAACTAGAGAATGTTGTTCTGAATGAAGTAACAAAAAGACAGAAAACCAGGCGATGTATGTTCTCCCTCATTTGTGGATTGTAGCAGCAGCATCCTTACATGAATATATATCCTGATGTAACACCAGGAGCCAAATAATTGGAAAGGATACAGGAAAAGAAAAATCCTGAAACAGGAGTTCAGAAAGAGATGTTGCTGGGGGGGGGGTCAGGAGGGGGTTGTTGGGTTAGGAGGGGAGGAGGGGGAGATAAATAAGGGGATAATGGGGGAGATCAGGAGAAGGGAAGAGAGGAGGGGGTGGTAAGGGAGGAAGAAAGAATAAAGATGCTTAGAACTTGAGAGGCTAGGAAACCCAGAGTGTAATGTAATGCCCCCAAGACCCCATGAGGAATTCATATACGCTCTGAACATCAGTGTACACCCTGGTGGCTGTGTGACAGGGAATACAGTGCAAGACAGAGGATACCTCCCTTTGAATAGTTGTCTAGAGCACTCCAAGTGACTCACAAGACAAATCAGGCTATCTTCAAAGCTCTTTATTATCTTCCAGAAATAGGAAATAAAACCCTACTGTCACAGAACAGGAGGACATGCTTCAGGGATGGGACTTAGATTAATGGAACAGGAGCTGATCTGCAGCTTTTCTCTCTGAAGTTAAACGCTCATAATGCTAGACAATGTGCACATTGCTATGAGAGAAAATCAATCAATGATACAACCCGGTGCCAAACTCTAACAACCAAGAGGAGCCACCCGGCAAACTACCTCTATTGGTGCAGTAGAGGCACTGTTGTCTGGGGGCTGGTCAACAGCTACTTAATTGGACTTGGAACCCTCTCAATGGGATTGAACCCATGAGAGCCACTATAAACTCAGCCAAATGCACAAGGTTGGAGAGACATGGAGCCCAGAGACGAACCCCTACTGGGGTCATATCTCTAGAAAAATGAATTTTTTTACCATACACTATATTATATTTACAGATACGTATATCATATGCCACTCATCAAAAAAGCTACTCTATGCAAAAGATGGAGGCCACTGCATAATCCAACAACTGGTCAGACACAGAACATACATATCTAAAAAATCACTATTCCTAAGAGACACATGTACAATTGAAGCTCTACACACAGAATGAGGGGCAGAGAGAAAATGTGCGCACCCCTCAATTCTCACCAGTAATGCTTCTGTATGCAATAGAGAGTGAGGCAAACAGAAGGCCACAACTAGTCAACCTCCAAAGAATGGGAGCCCCCAGAGTGTACATTCCTGGATGGGCCCCTATATTAAACCTCACCTGCCCGTGGCTCAGGGATCATTGCAGAAGAGGGGGCGGAAAGATTGTCAGAGCCAGGGCGGGTGCATGAACGCAGAGAAGCAGCGACTTAAAATCAATTGTAAGCTTTCACATGTAAACCTGTGGCAACGTAAGCATCAGACATGGAACCCATGCCAACTGGGACAAGGTCTCAAAGCAGAGCAAGAGAAATGGGTGGGGGACTGACTCTGGGCTGAAAACTCTAAGAGACTGAGTACTGTTGGGTGAGGAAGAGTATGCCTTACCTAAGATTCCTAGATATGCTCACTAGACTCCAGCAGATCTATTTGCAGTGAAGGATTTCTGGATATGGGAGCTCAGCTTTGATGTTGTAATGCACGAGTTCTGATGGGGGGTTGGGGAATGGAGGGGACTGGGTTTGATTAGTAACCATTGTATGAGTTGTACAAATGCTTAATTAAAAAAAAAAAAGAAATGAAAGGTCAATATGCCATAAGGGTCATACGTATGGGACTGAAATCTCTAAGAATGAAAACAGGGGTGGAGTCAGTGGTGGAGAGGATGGGACTGGAGGGAGTGAGGTGGGCTTAGCATAGCCACAACAGGGTGTAGAGTCTGATGATGGGAAGAATGGTCAGGAAACAGCAAGAAGAACATGGGAAACTACCCACCTCCAGGTCAACAGGTGAGAAACCAGTCTCCCCTAGAGAGTTGATTCTACAGTCATACAGGGATGAGAAGCAAAAGGCAGGTGGTGGGTGATGAGGACAGGGTTGAAGGACAGGGTGAGCAGGGGACCCAGGGTCTGTCCTCTAACCAAGGTGTAGAAATGGAAGGGGAAACATGCCTTTTGTCTCCTCACCACATTCTTGAGGTTATCACACAAAAGCATTCTCCCTCCATGTCTCTCACTCCCCACTGTGTCACTCCCCCCCCCAGAGTCTGAGGTAGAGCCAAACAGAGCAAGTGCAGGCCGCAAAGCCTCATGGAAGCAGGTTGTTCAGCAGCAGTGTGGCAGAATGAAGTAACCGCGGGAGAGCCAGTGGACTCCCCATCCACACCACTTCCACCTGCCCTAAGATCTGCTGCAGGCAAATTGCCTAAGCATCTGGAAACCCAGCAACTTCTTTTCCAGTGTAAACTAGGAGCACAGAGAGTCAACAGACCTTCTGTATAGAACACAGAAGCGTTTCACAATGCCAATTTTTTTTTAAACTTGCAATAGAGGAATCTACTGGGCGTCTCCTAAATGCTAGGCTCTGTGCTCAGATGGGCTTTTCCCAATTTGTACTTTATAACGCCCATTTTACAACTATGAAGAAAGCAGCTCAGAGTAGCATTTTTATGACCATGTTAGAGACCCTACATCAGAAGGCTTTTTAGTGGTTCACATCTCACATGTAAGGAGCTGTATTAGATCTGGATCAGAGATTTTATTAGATAAACATGGGGGGGGGCAGAGTCCGGCCCATGGTAGCAAGGGAGAACCCTAAATAATCCATCTGTTTCACAACAGTGTGTCTCCCTACTTTATATACATCAGAACTTTAGAGGTAAATCCAGCTTGGAAGTTATATTCCTAAAATACTAAAAACCAACGTTTGTCAAAGAGAACAGCTGTGTACATAATTTGCAACCTTTACCGTATTATTATTCTGCATTAGCATAAGACATTTGAGCTAACTCCAGTTATAAGCCACATGCTTCTAACTGGTCCTGTAACATTTTATTTAAAATTGTTGAGAATGAATAATGAAGAAAGCCGTACTAGAGCTGGCCTTGAGCTTACCACATGGCAGAAGCTCACAGCAGGCTATGTCAAAATCAGCAAAGACTAATACTTTTAAGTATCCAGGGTTGGATATGTTTTTAATGAAAATTTAGTTATGTATGACTTCCTGGAAATTACAGAATAATGTCTGCCAAACTGGAAAACTGTGGGAGGGGTGGAAAGCTGCAAATGAGATTTCCCCTGCGCTGCAGCAATTTCTCTGCGTCCTAGGCTATACCAGGAAACAAGCCTTGCGTCAGTGCTGCATTCTTCTAATTTCATTTTGATATTTTCCTCCTGCAGCTCATCGTAAACATGCAGGGCAAAAAGGGAAGCACGCAGAGCATGGCTAAAGTGGTTAGAAGAAAACAGCTCTGCTGGGGAGGGAGGGCGGCTCGATGGTCAGCCAGCATAACAATGCATCAGAAACTGGAGTATCCCCTTTGTTGGAGGACAGACGTCTCAGTAAAGGTCTTGACCCTGAACCAATGCCTTCAAGATTATCTCAAATAACACAATATTTCAGCAGGACCTTGATTCCCCCCAACCTCCTCCATCTCTTACACACACACACACACACACACACACACACACACACACACACGTGTGTATCTGTGCAGATCTGCTCTGTGAATTATATTTTGGATTTTCTTCACAGTTTGTTTATAGCTGGGACCCTGCCACGTCTTAGAAGAGCTTTTCTTTGGGTTTAAAATCTGGAATACCATGTTATATTGATTTTCTGCCTCACACCATGACACTGCTTAGTCTGTCTGTGCTTGCTACTCTGCATGTGGGCATTTCTCAAAGTGTAACCCTTGCTCCAACACCTTCTGGATCTCCTGGGAACTGCTTTTTACTACTGTTTGTCCCAACTATGTTGACCCTCAGCTCCGATATGGCAGTGCTGGGAGGTGGCACCTTTAAGAGGTGATTAGGTCATGAACAGTCATTAAATTTTTCCTTGCAAGAGTGAGATAGGTGGCTCAGGACTAGAATTAACCACCCCAAGAGTGGACTTTTCAAGGGAAGTCAACCTCCCAGAATTAGTTTTCTTGTTGCTGCTACAAGAAGCTGATAAACACAACTGAAGGAGAAAAGGTTATTATGGCTTATGGTTTGATAAAGCCTATTATGGTGAGAAGGGATGGAAGAGGGTGTGTGAGGCAGCTGGTCACATTGCATCCACAGTCAGGAAGCAGGGACAGATGGATGCTGGCCTTCAGCAGTTTTTCTTTTTTGAATTCATTCACATTTAGGGTGGGTTTTCCCACCTCAGTTGACTCA
This sequence comes from Rhizomys pruinosus, assembly GCA_009823505.1. Classification (NCBI taxonomy): domain Eukaryota; kingdom Metazoa; phylum Chordata; class Mammalia; order Rodentia; family Spalacidae; genus Rhizomys; species Rhizomys pruinosus. The sequence goes on along the minus strand of VZQC01011429.1, from coordinate 1,314,308 downwards.
ATCTAGAAACTCCCTGGCAGAGATGATCAAAGGTTGGTGTCCCGGGTGATTCTAGATCACATCAAGTTGAAATCAACATTAACCATCACAATTCTCCCCTCTCATTCATTCATTCATTCATTCATTCATGCATGCATTCATGTGTTCATCTACTGGTACCTACTCTTCTTCTGCCTTTGGACTCTGCGTTGACCCAGCACGAGATGCCCAACAGAAGCCTGGCCATTGCTACATTGTGCTCTTTCACCTCTAAAACTGTATACTAGTTAAACATTGTTTATATATAAGTTTCCAGCCTCAGATATCTTGCTTGGCAGCACACAATAGGCTAAGACATTACTGATGTAAAATCTTGGTCCACAACTCAGACCTACTGACTCCTATGTATGAAGCTACAGTTTGGAAACCATTAATACTGAAAATGATCTTTCCTTCAGAGCCAGGCACCCACTGTAAGAAGTCATATTCCCATGAGCCTTTCTTGGCACTTTCGGCTTTGTGCTAAAACTCTTTAGACACTCTGAATTTATATTTACTAGAAATCCACCCACTTGACTCTAGTGGATGATTTAGAAATGGTTTGAGGCTGCCCTGGGGTTCACATGGTAGATGTTTGCCCTCCAGTTAGGCAGTGCCGAGAGGTGAGGAAGCTCTAGGAGGAGGGGTCTTGTAGAAAGTCGCAGGGCACTGCCTCTGACAGAAATTCATTCTGGTTTTACAGTGTGAGATCTCATCAGATAAGGGTGCTGCAAAGGGAAGTCATCAACTCATTTGCCCTCTTCTGCAGGTGAGTTTCTCCTTCTGCTACTCTGTCATGCTGTGACACTGCCAGGGGACTGTGTCATGGGTCAAGTAGATGGTACCCACCTAACTGTTGGCCTTGGGATGGCAAAAGTATAAGCTAGCTATATAAACTTCTCTTTATAAAGCAGCATCATGCATTCCATGATGCATTCCAGACTCTCAAACCAGATTAAGAGATGTAGAAACCAGGTCCAGGCTTCGGTTCTATACTCACAGGGACTTAGACAAGAACAACGTGGGAAGTGAAAGGGTTACTTTCTTCATGGAAATCCAAGATGATTTCCTTCCCTGCTTCCTTCTGACATGGTCCTTGCCCTTGGCTTCTGATCTGAGGCAGGCCTCACCCACCTAAGACATCAAGGAAGACCCAGAGTGCCACCCAAGTTCACCTACCGCATTGGTCTGCACAGACTCATCCTCAGGTTTGGCTTTTATATCAACAACTCCATCCGCATGGCGGAAAGAGCAGTCAGCAAGGACATCATAAAATGTCAGCTTCTGAGCCTTCAAGCCGTATTTCTGGAGCCATGTCTGAGAGTCCCAGGTGTCTTCTGGATTCGTCTTATTCTCAACCAACGTTCCTGGAATCACAGTGCATCAGCCACTCACATTGCATGAGCAATTCCCTCACACACTCCCAGCTTCCTATTTACCAATCTGGAGTCTGCCCTTTGTCAGACTGCAGAGCCCATGTTTCCTCTCGGGACGTGTGACTGGCAAGGCAGGGCTGCTGAAGGCTTAGCTCACAGCCCTCGGCAGTGGGACTGTTACTTTCACTTCATTCCCTCCTCTACATATGTGGACTAGTCCCGTGCCTAGCTGGCTCTGGGTGAGAAACCAAGGTCATATGTCATGAGAGCATTGGATGTAAGCTCAGAGGCTCTGGGTTCAAGTCTTGGCTGTATCACCTATTAACTCGGACAAGTTGCTCAAATTTAGGTGATCATCTTATTTGGCCACTCTGTGCTCAAGCAGACATATTAGCCAACACATGGAAGACAGTATCTGCTTGACTTCTGGAAATCCACTGTATGCTGGCCAGTGGTCACTAGAATAGCATAGTGGGAGTTCAGGAGGTCTACAGAAATGCCTAGGTTAGGGAATACTCACAGCAGTTTCTCCCTGCTATTCAACATAAAGGAAGTCTCTCTTGAGACAAAGTTGACTAATCCAGGGACTCCTAATGCCTGAATTTCTATAGGCCCAGCTGAAAGCTTAGGTGTAACTCACTTAAATCCAGTGGTATGATTTGAGATTGGGCCAAAAGTTATGTGGTAGATGTTTGTCCCCAGTGTGGCACCAGGACTCAAGGGAATATGGCTTCTCATAGAGCCTGACCGTGACTCCTAAGAAAGGATAATTCTCAGTATCAATGGTTTCCAAACTCTCTAGCATCATTCATGAAAATCAGTAGGTTTGAGGTGGGGACAGAGATTTCTCATCAATTGTGTCTCAGTTCATTTTCCATTGCTGTGGCAAATTTAGCGAGCCTGGTCACATGAATGTGTTTTGTGAAAAGGGTTAAGAGGAGTCAGTTCATGCAAACTGTGAGGAGGGCTCGGTCAACCTGCAAAAGCTGGCAGGCTGCCTCTCATGAAGACCCTTGTTCCACTGGTGAGTTTGGCCCTACTTAGAGTTATAGCCCTCATCTCTGTGCACTCAGAAACCTCATCTGTCAGCTGAGAAGTTTGGAGCTGTAGCTAAGACATCTCAGCTTATTGTATCTCATCTCACAAGTTACAGTATACCCAGAATGCCAGCTCCCCCAATAGTGCCAGCTTTAGACACAGTCACCTCTCAGTATCCAGGAAGGCTTGGTCCCAGGACCCCACTGTGAATACCACAGTCAGAGGATGCCAAATTTCTTATGTAAGATGATGTGTATGAGCAAGTAGTCCATGCAAGTACTCCTGTACACGTCAATTCATCTCTGGATGAGCTATAATAACTGACACAATGCAATGCTTGCAAACTGATGCTATACTGTACTGTCTTTAACAGTATAACAATGACAAAAGAAGCCTGCACATTTGTGGCACAGATGTCATTTTTTTCCCAAATATTTTTGATCCATAGTTGGTTGAGTCCTCAGAGGTAAAGATGGCTGAATCAAAAGCACCGACCACAATTAAAAATAGCACTCACCTTGGGGCTGGAGAGATGGCTCAGAGGTTAAGAGCACTGACTGCTCTTGCAGAGGACCCAGGGTTCGATTCCCAGCACCCACATGGTGACTAAGAACCATGTTGGGCCGGGCATGGTGGTGCACACCTTTAATCCCAGCACTCAGGAGGCAGAGGCAGGAGGATCCCTGTGAGTTCAAGGCCAGCCTGGTCTACTTAGCAAGCTCCAGGACAGCCAGAGCTACAGGGAGACCCTGTCTGAAAAAAAAAAAAAAACACTCACTTTGCAGCCATTTATTTCTCCATAATATGTAACGGAGCTGATTGTGCTTCAGACACACCGTGTTCTAACACCTTACATGGGATTCACTCTGAAACTTCTGGTATTGGACTTTGTCAAAGAAGCTGTTTCAGCTTTGTCATTTTATTTTATTTTTTATTTATTTATTTATTTTTTTTTTTGGTCTTTTCGAGACAGGGTATCCCTGTAGACCCAGCTGTCCTGGAACTCACTCTGTAGACCAGGCTGGCCTTGAACTCACAAAGATCCGCCGGCCTCTGCCTCCCGAGTGCTAGGATTAAAGGCGTGCGCCACCACGCCCGGCCAGCTTTGTCATTTTAAACTGGCGAGGCACCACCAGCCCCTCTGAGCCCACCCTGAAAGCCCACGGTGGGCTTACCCCTCACCACGGTGTCTTCCTGCCAACCCTCCTTCTCAAGGAGTTCAAATCAGAAGGCTTCCAGTGCTTCCGGTCTGGAGCCTCCCTAAGAGCCTCCTCATCACCCAGGAGCAACTGAAGGAGGATGGAGCCCCTCTCGTGGGGGGATTGGCCTCCTCAGAGAGACGTTTCTGTGGCTGATTTTCAATCATTGTTCCTGACTCTCCAAGTCTCAGTCTCCTTTTTGTTCCTTCTAATAGAGACATTTCCTTCTTTCCCTTTTCCCTGATCACTTGGTGTAGTAGGAAATAAATTTTTCATTCAATGATTTCCATAGCAACACATATTCTTTTGCTTTGTTTTTTGAGTTGCCTTCTTAGAAAAAGATGAGAGTCATTCATCAAGTATAAATTCAAGGTTAAAATAAAAGAATTTCCTAAAAACACATAGAAACCCATCCTAGAATGGGTTTTTAAAGACTGAGAGACTAAACTTTAACATCCAGCTTCAGGAGGGACCAGGTGGTGGTGCAGCCCTTGAGGGCAGGAGCCAGGCTCTCCATTACCATGTGAAAAGGGTGAAGACTACCCCCAAAGAACCCTGAACCTCATAAAGGAAATCAGAGGCAGCCAAGCAATCAAAGCAGACAGCCCAGGTGCTCCTGGAGAACAGAGGGGAAAAGAGAAATATTTTTCATTCACCACTAATTGCACCAATTAGTGACTGAGCCTTGCTTGCCTGAGGAGGGCATCATCTGTTCATTAGCATCACTTACTGAGGGGTCCTTCCCCACTTACCCTGCAGTTCTCTTAATTAAAAGTGTTGCATGAATTCTCACCTACAACACCTTCATTTACTGCAGAGGTGTGAGCTTACAGCTAATGCTGATCACAGGGCTTTCCTTGTCCACATGACAGATTGCTAAAGATGCTCTTTCAGTTCTGGGTGAAGGATGCAGATGGCAGAGCACATCCATGCTACAGAATTTACTTGCCTGGTCATCTCCATCCTATTTATCAGTCTCAGACATGAACCCATACTGCTTTTGAAAACTGTCATTTTATAATCAGGGGCACAAGTAAAATGGTAAATTGGATATAGCTTATCAGTATTCACCTCCTCTCTCTGACCCTGTTGCACTACCCTCAAGATTCAGTTTCTCGGGGGACTGCAGCCATCAAGATTTACCACCCCAAACTGCACCCTCCATCCACCTTTATCAAAAGCTGCTTGACTGGCACCTCATTCCTCCTGTGCCAGGTCCAGGGGCCTTTTAAGGGAACTGTTAGGAATGAATAAACTTGATTTCTAGAAAGAGCAAGTCTGATGTTTCCCATGGTGAGTTCCACATATGCTGTTCCCACCCAGTGCCAGCGACTGCTGTTCAGATAGAGAGCTCCTAAGGTGGAAGGCTGGGGGGCTTGAAACAAACTGGAGAGTCTTGATTGTTTTCTTGTCTTTAAGCCTTCCTTCACAGCATGGGAAAATGGGCTCACCACAAACAAGATTCCCAGTCCTGCTATGGGGGATTCCAAAGCTGTTTAGCCCCAGGGTCTTTCTGCATGGACATTGAGGAAGGCTTGCATTCTGCCAACCACAGTCGGGTACGCATTGCCGAATACAATATCTCTATTAATCACAGGTGCCAAGAGGCATGGAACAAAACCTTGGACACTATATGGGAGGTAAAGGATCCTGTGAAGTAGTTGGAAAAGGAGGAAGGGACGGGGAGAGAGAGAGAGAGAGAGAGAGAGAGAGAGAGAGAGAGAGAGAGGAGAAGGGTGAGGAGTAGAGGTGGGATGGGAGTGGGGAAGGAAACAGAACTGAGAGACAGAACTGAGAGCAAAAGGGAAGGGAAGAGAGGCAGCAACTCCAAGGAAAAGAAATTCAGATTCCTTCCTGCTGGTAAGATGGGGGAGGTTTCAGCCTCACGAGCCACTCAGCAGACTGCCACAGAGATGAGTCCTCTAAAGGTGAGGTGAAGCTTGCTTTGGGCTGAGGCCAGGGGCCAGGTGGTGACAGGATGGCATGAGACAGAAACCAGTCTCTGAACAGTTATATACCTTCCTGTGCCTGTTTGATATTTTCTGTTAATCTCCACTTGCTAAAGCACCAGAGCACATGTGCCCTACACAGCAGGAGGATGGAGATGGCAGGCAGTAACCTACCACTATTCTGCAAAGCCAGTTCCCTGAAGAAATGCAGGGAAATGTTCTTGGTGCCCTTGGGGCTACACATGAGGGCCGAGGCCCAGTGGGATGCAGCGATGGACCTGGAGTCACATACCTAACGTGTGCCTGAGTCCAAGAAGGCAGCTTTACACGGATTGCCATGTAACTTGCAGAGGGACTGTTAGAATTTGTAAGCATTAGCTTCATGGGAGAATGAGGAGGAATTCCAGTAAATTCTAGGTTTATTTTCCCCCAGAATACTGTAAAATGAGTTTTTACTTCCTCCTTGTCAAGCTTGTAAAAATCAGAGCAAAATTTGCATTATAATGAAGGGTTTTGTTGCTTGCCCAACTTGCTCATTACAACATCAGGGTCCCTAATTCCTATAAACCTCGGAAAGTGAGAGCAGAAAAATGAGGGGGCAGACGAGAAGCAGATGGAAAATAAACCAGCAATAGTGAACTAACATGGAAGAGGAGCAAGCGACATTTCAGGTAGTCTACTTTTTCTCTCTTATTTCATAATTCTGAAAGAAGACTTAAATAATGCTTGGGTAGCCTGAAAAGCCAAAGAGAAATATATTATTTAATAAGCCTACTGAAAAATACATGTATAATATATATGTGAGTGCATGCGTATAGCTGAAGACTATATAACAAAAATTCACAGTACCAAGTCAGAGAAATGTCCCTTCCAGTATTCGGTCAGGGTAGTTCAAGAGACGCCCCAAATAGTGCATGCAATTTCCACAGCCCTGACTCCCTCCCAGAACTTGAAGGTAAGACCCTGTTGCTGAAGACACAGCATATTTCGGACACGGGACTTGGAGCAACCTTATCCCTGAGCTGGACCCCTATATCCAACTTCTGCTTTCCAAGGCTCAGGGATTATTGCAGAAGAAGAAGTGGGGAAGATTGTGAGCCAGAGGTGGAGGATAACTACAAGGAAATAGGAGTTCTCGGGCTGGAGAGATGGCCTAGTGGTTAAGAATGCTGACTGCTCTTACAGAGGACCCAGGTTTGATCCCCAGCACCCACATGGTGGCTGAGAACCATCTTTAGCTCCAGTTCCAGGGGAATCTGACACCCTCTTTTGACCTCTGTGGCATTGCATGACATGGGTGCACAGACCTACATGCAGACAGTATATTCATACACATAAAAAATAAATAAAAAAAGAGTTCTCGAACAGCCAGTCAGTTACTCATATGAACTCACAGCAAGGCTGACAGCATGCACAAGTCCCATGGGACCTCACACCAGACAAAATCCCAGCATAGACATGGGGAAGTGGGTAAGGAATCCCAACCGACCTAAGGAACTTTGGTAATTCATGGCTGCTAGGAAGGGCAGAGATAATTTCTTTCAATGATGGGACTCTAGGTAGGCTAACTAGGCTCCAGTGGATAGAGCAACACTAAAGACCATTTGGGCACACACACTAGACTCTACAGACCATACATATATAATTAAAAAAAAAATAAAACCGGGGGCTGGAGAGCTGGCTCAGCAGTTAAGAGCACTGGCTATTCTTGCAGAGGACCTGGGTTTGGTTCATTAACTTGGACATGGGGCAGTAAGGGGAGGTGCAGATAAGGGAGGGAATCTAAATGCCATAAAATCATATATAGTATGAAAATCTCAAAAATTCAATTTACAAAAAGGCTTCAAAGAACTCACCAGTGAAGACATTAAGTTGGGGCTCCTCTTTTTACAGAGGTTTGTTTTGTTTTGTTTTGTTTTGTGGCTGGTGTGGTGACACACACCCAGCACACTGGAGGCAGAGGCAGGTGGGTTTTTGTGAGACTGAGGACACCTTGTTCTACATAGAAATTTCTAGGCCAGAAGACTCTGCCTCAAAAATTAATTTTTCCTTTCTGTGTGATTAACTTAGTCCCTTAGGACAGGTCTCTGGAGGGTTTCCCCCCTTTTTTGAGTCAGTTTTGGTAGTCTGTATGTTTCTAGGAACTTGTCCATTTCATCTAGATTCTTCTATACATATGGTTGCTCAAAGAAGTCTCCTAGGGCCATTTTTACTTCTGAAAAGGTAGTAGCTGTCCTCCATTGATCCCAGTTTTAGTAATATTCATGATCCCTTTCTGTCATCTCTTCCCATTCCCTTTTCTTCCCAATTTCCAATTTTTTATCTTTTAATTTAAAAAAATTTTAATATATTATTTATTATTTTCATTTTATGTGTATGCGTGTATTGCTTGCATATATTTAAGCACACTCATGTCATGCAATGCCTGCAGAGGCCAGAAGAGGGCATCTAGACCTAGAGTTGCAGATGGTTGTTAGCCACCATGTGGGTGCTGGGAACTGAATGTTGGTCTTCTGCAAGAACTGCCGGTGCTCTTAACCACTGAGCCATCTCTCCAGCCCCCAATTTTTTTACTTTAATTTTATGCCTTCATGAATGTAAGCACACTCTTGCAATGGCTGAAGAGTCCAGAAGAGGCAATAAATTCCCCTGGAACTGGAGTTACTGATTGATGGCTGTTAGTCTCCATGTGGTTGCTGGGAACTGAACCCAGATCCTCTGCAAGAGCCATCTCTGCATCCCTGATCACACAGTTCATGAGCATGAATAGCAGGCAGGCAATGGTGGAAGCACATCTTTAAGCAGACACAGGAAGCAGAGAGAGCTAAACTGGAAGTAGGGATGGCTATATAGTCTCAAAGCCTGATGCAACCTGCTTCCTCCAGCAAGGCCACACCTCTTAAACATTCCATGACCTTCCCCAAACAGTGCCATGAACTGAGACCAAGTATCCAAATACTTGGGGCCTATGGCAGACATTCTCATTCAAACCCCCAGAGGCAAATAAATAAATGTAATAAATTATTCATTAAATATTATAATGCAGTTTATATTAACATCAACATAATTCAGTAATAGAGTTACATATCACTTGGTGATGGGGTTATGATCTGAGAAATGGATACTTGGGCAATTTCATCATTTTGTGAATATTCTGGAATGTTCTTACACAAACTTAGCTGGTACAGTCTATTACACATCTAAGCAATATGGTATAGCCACTGCTCCTATGCTACAAATCTTTCTAGTCTGTTCTCATTCTGAGTGCTGGAAGCATACTACATACACAATGTAAGTATTATATCATTAGATGGTAGGAAATTTTTAGCTCTCTAATAATGTTATGGAGTCACGACTGTATATGTAGTCCACCATTGGCCTAAGGGTCACTATATGGTGCATGTCTATATACAAAGAGATTGAATCTATGTATAGTCCCATTCCCTCCCTCCACTGAAGTATATTTTATATAATTTATATGTGTGCCTGCCATCACAGATGTTAAGTTACTGGTTTATGAAATTGTATTTTAGTCCAGGTTAACAAAAGTTACAAAGAAAATTTTCATTTATACTATTTGCATATGTACTGATGTAGTTACTTTTACTGGTGCTCTTACTTTACACAAATTCAAGTTATCCTTTTGGGGGGGGTCTTTTTTGAGACAGGGTATCCCTGTAGCCCCAGCTGTCCTGGAACTCACTCTGTAGACCAGGCTGGCCTTGAACTCACAAAGATCTACCTGCCTCTGCCTCCCAAGTGCTAGGATTAAAGGTGTGCACCACTGCCCCCAGCTCAAATTATTCTTTAAGATCCCTTTGTTTCATTCTCAAGGAGCTTCTTTAGTATTCCTTGTAAGGTGGGTCTTGAAAGGAATTCTTTCCATTTTATTAATATTAATTTCTCTTTTGAAAGATAACTTCAAAGATAATATATTTATTGTTGACGGTCCTTTTCCTATGACTATTTCATTCCAGGACATTCTGGTCTCCTTGGTTACAGGTACAAAATTGTCTGCTGAAGTTATCAAGGATAGATTCTCTCTTTTTGTTGTTTTGTTTGTTTGTTTGTTGCGGCAAGATCTCCCCATAACCCCAAATAGCCTGGAACTCACTCCATAGACCAGGCTGGCCTCGTTCTCACAGAGACCACCTGCCTCTGCCTCTCAGGTACTAGGATTAAAAGGGATAACTTTTCTATGCTGATTTGCTTCCTCTTGCTACCTCTAAAATTCTCTTTATGTCTTCACGCCTTCATTGTCTTAGTATAGATCTTAAATGAATAAACTAATGCTTTCATCAAATATGGGAAATTTGCAGTCATTTTGTTTTATTTTTAAAATATTTTTTATGCTTCCCAGCCCTGGCGCCTGCAGCACAGGATTCCAAGACCATCTGAGCTCTGTGACTTCCAGTTCAGGGTCCCAGGACCATCCCAGCACAGTAGCTTCCAGCTCAGGGTGAGTGAAAGGCAGGGCTTCTCGGCAGGGGGGGTTCCAGGACTATCCCAGCTCCATTGCTTCTAGCCCAGGGTTCCAGGACTACCCGAGCCCAGCCACTTCCAGTGCAGGGTTCCAGGACCATCCTAGCACCGTCGATTCTGGCGTAGGGAGAGTGACAGGACAGGCCTCTCTGCAGGGAGGTTCCAAGACCTTCCCAGCCCAGTCACTTTCAGCACAGGCCCAGAGTTCCAGGATCATCCCAGCGCAGTCACATCCAGCACAGGCAGGTTCCGGAACCATCCAAGCCCAGTCACTTCTGGTGTGGGGTCTCTGGAGCTGCTCCAACTTCCAGACTGGATCAGGTAAGACCCTAGGGTCACCTTGGCGGTGACAGGATTGGGCCAGCAAAAAAACAGTTCTGCCTACCCTCCCCCTGGTGGGAACAGAGAAGGTGACTCTCAGCACAAAGTAATAGAAGAGACAGCCAACCTTCCAACCTAGAGGAACAGGCCTTCAACCAAAGGAAGAAGCACTCAAATTTTGCATCAGACTATAAACAACAAATCAAATCCACATGCCAAGAGCACAAAGGAAAATCAACAACATGGGAAAAAGCAAATAATAAACCCCCAACAAAATCTATCAGTCCTATAGAAGACCCCAACAATGAGTTCTCCCTGGAGATAACCCAGGACACAGGTCTCAAAAGAACAATGATACTCAAAGAAAGGAAGGGAGAGAATGACAAACTCAGGAATGAAGTGGAAACACTGAAAAGATCCCACACTGAAATGAAACAGGAAACTGATCAGCAAATCAAGGATCTAGAAGGAGAGAATGACAAACTCCAGAGGGAACTGGAAATACTAAAGAAATCACAGGATGAAGTGAAAAAGGAAATTGCATACTCATCCAATCAGCAGGAAAAGGTGGGAGAAAGCCTCAGTAACAGATTGGATGAAGCAGAAAGTAGAAAATCAACACTGGAAGACCAGGTGGAAGTTCAAATAAAGAGTATGAAACATTTTAAAAAATCACAAGAGTGGAACAATCAGGAAATACAGGACACTATGAAAATATCAAACTTCTGCATCATAAGGATAGAGGAAGGAGAAGAATCCCAGGGCAAACATATTGATCAGATCTTCAACAGAATAATAGAAGAAAATTTCCCCAAACTGAAAAATGACAAACCCATACAAATACAAGCACATAGAACACCAAATAGACAAGATCATAAAAGGAATACCACATGCCATATCATAGTTAAAACACTAGACACCCAAAACAAAAACAAATTACTGAAGGTTGCAAGAGAAAAACAAGAAGTTACATATAAGGGGAAACCCATCAGAATTTCAGCTGAATTTTCAGTGCAAACGATGAAAGCCAGAAGAACTTGGACCAAAGTATTCCCAGTACTAAACAACTATAGATGCCAACCCAGATTACTATATCCAGCAAAAATGTCAATTATAGTTGAAGGAGAAAGAAAAATCTTTCATGGCATAAACAAGATGAATGAAAGAATTCATGTCTAGGAAACCAACCCTTCAGAAAATACTTGAAGCAATTCAAAGTTCAGAAGAAAGTAACAACTATCCCCAAGCACCTAGAGAAAGTAATGAATAAAAGTATAACTGCAGAAATACAAACCTAGACCAAGAATGCAAACAGAAAATAAGGCAAAAGGAAGCAGCACATATCTCTCAATAAAAACTTTAAATATTAATGGGCTGAATTCCCCAATCAAAAGACATAGACTGGGAGAATGGATTAGGAAACAGAACCCATCTATATGCTGTCTACAAGAAACCAATCTTAACCTCAAGGACAGGCACCAACTTAATGTGAAAGGATGGAAAAAATATTCTAAGCAAATGGTACCAAAAAAGCAAGCAGAAGCTGCTATTCTACTATCAGACAAAATAGACTTCAATGTAAAACTAATCATAAGAGACAGAGAGGGCCATCCTTATCAAAGGATCAATTAACCATGAAGATTTCAGGATCATGAATATATATGCACAAAACTCCAGTGCACCAAACTTTATAAACACAATTCTACAGGACCTCAAGGCACAGATTGATCCTATCACACTAATAGTGGGGGATTTCAATACCCCAATAAGCCCATTAGATAGGTCAACTGGACAAAGGATAAACAGAGAGACATCTGAACTGAACAATACAATACACCAAATGGACCTCACAGATATCTACAGAATATTCCACCCAAACACCAGAGAATATACTTCTACTCAGCACCCCATAGAACATCCTCCAAAATTGATCACATACTGGGACACAGAAAAAAAACCTCTACAAATACAAAAGCATTAAAATAATTTCATGCATTCTATCAGACCACAGTGTAATAAAGCTCAATATCAACACCAGAATAAGCCCAACTATCTACAAGAACACATGGAGACTAAACAACACACTACTAAATAATAAATGGGTCAAGGAAGAAACAGAGAAAGAAATAAAAACATTCCTGGAACTAAACGAAAAAGAAAATACAACACAGCAAAACCTATGGGATCCTTTAAAAGCAGTCCTAAGAGGGAAGTTTACAGCCCTCAGTGCCTACATTAAAAAAGCAGAAAGAGGACAAATAAATGAACACTGCAGCTAAAAACACTTGAGAGACAGCAAAAAATGAACCCTAAATCCAACAGACAGGAAGAAATAACAAAAATCAGAGCAGAAATCAATGAAATAGAAACAAAGAAAACAATACAAAGAATCAATGAATCCAAAAGCTGGTTCTTTGAAAGGATAAACAAGATAGATAGACCCCCCCAGCCCAGTAAACCAAAAGAAAGAGCAACTCCAAATCAATAGTATTTGTGATGAAAATGGAAACATCACAACAGACAGAGAAATGATCCAGACAATCGTACCAGAATACTTCAAAAACCTATACTCTACTAAATTTGAAAATCTAAGAGAAATGGATGAATATCTGAAATCCTGGAATTCATCAAAGCTTAACCAAGAAGAGATTGACAGCTTAAACAGACCCTCCCAATTAAAAAAAGCCCAGGCCCAGATGGTTTCATGGCAGAATTCTATAAAACATTTAAAGAGGACTTACAACCATTATTGCTCAAACTGTTCAGAAGGATACAAGCAGAAGGAAACCTCCCAAGTTCCTTCTATGAAGCCAACATCACTCTAATACCAAAACCAGACAAAGATACAACCAAGAAAGAAAACTATAGACCCATCTCATTAATGAACATAGATGCAAAATTTCTCAACAAAATACTTGCAAACAGGCCCACATCAAAAATATCATCCATCATGACCAAGTTGGATTCATACCAGAGATGTAGGGATGGTTCAACATACTAAAATCAATAAATATCATAAAACACATAAATGGACTGAAAGACAAAAACCACACAATCATCTCAATTGATTCATAAAAGCCTTCAACAAAATCCAGCATCTCTTCATGCTTAACGTCCTAGAGGGAACTGGACCAGAGGGAACATTCCTCAATGTAATCAAAGCCATATACAAGAAACCCACAGCCAACATCATCCTAAATGGAGAAAAGTTAGAGGCATTCCCCTTAAAGGTAGGAACACAGCAAGGCTGTCCCCTATCACCACTCCTCTTCAATATAGTACTTGAAACAATTCCCAGGGCAATAAGGCAAGAAAGAGAAATTAAAGGAGTACTAATTGGGGGCTGGAGAGATGGCCTAGCTGTTAAGAGCGCCGACCGCTCTTGCAGAAGACCCGGGTTCGATCCCCAGCACCCACATGGCAGCCGAGAACCGTCTGAAACTCCAGTTCCAGGAGAACTCCAGTTCCAGGGGAATCCGACGCCCTCTTCTGACCTCCATGGCATTGCACGACACGGGTGCACAAACTTGCATGCAGACAGTACATTCATACACATACAGAAATAAATAAAATTAATTAATAAAAAAATTTTAAAAAAAGGAGTACTAATTGGAAAAGAGGAAGTCAAGCTATCCCTTTTTGCAGACAATATGATAGTTTACCTAAGGGATGCTAAAAACTCTACCAGAAAACTCCTAGAAATGATTAAGAGTTTCAGTAAAGTGGCAGGATTCAAAATTAACCTAGAAAAAATCAGTAGCCTTTCTTTATACCAACAACAAGCAACTAGAGAAGGAATACAAGAAGACCTTCCCACTCACAATAGCCACAAAACAAAAAGATACCTAGAAACACACTTAACCAAAGATGACAAAGATCTCTCTAACAAAAATTTTAAATCCCTGAAGAAAGAGATTAAAGAATATATCAGAAGATGGAAAAACCTCCCATGATCATGGATTGGAAAAATTAATATAGTAAAAATGTCCATTCTACCCAAATTAATATACAGATTCAATGCAATCCCAATTAAAATCCTCAAGAGTTTCTTCACAGGCTTGGAAAAAAATCCTTAAATTCATATGGAACACCAAAAGACCCTGAATAGCCAAAGCAACCCTGAGCGAAAAGTACAATACAGGGGCAATCTCTATACCAGACATGAAACTATATCACAGGGCTATAGCCATAAAAACAGCCTGGTACTGGCACAAAAACAGATCTGTAGACCAATGGAACAAAATTGAAGATCCAAACTTGAGCACATACAATTTCAGCCATCTCATATTTGACAAAGGGGCCAAAAAGACTCAATGGAGGAAAGACAGCATCTTCAGCAAATGATGCTAGCAAAACTGGATCACCATTTGTAGAATAACAAAATTAAACCCCTACCTCTCACCCTGTACAAAAATCAACTCCAAATGGATCAAAGACCTCAACGTGAAACCCAAAACTCTGAAGGTGATAGAAGAAAACGTTGGCAGCAATCTACAAGACATAGGCATAAGTTAAATAGACTTTCTAAATCAAATGGCAGCTGCGCAGGAAATAAGGTCAACAATTGACAAGTGGGATCTCATTAAACTCAAAAGCTTCTGTACAGCGAAAGAAACAATCAATGAAGTCAAGAGAAATCCCACAGAGTGGGAGAAAACCTTCACCAGTAATACATCTGACATAGCATTAACATCCAGAATATATAAACTACTCAAAACACAAAGATGTAAGAAAACAAATGACCCACTCAAGAGATGGAGTAAAGAGATGAACAGACACTGCACAAGTGAAGAAATAAAGATGGCTGAGAAATACCTTTAAAAAGGTTCCACATCATTAATAATTAAGCAAATGCAAATTAAAACCACTTTAAGATATCATCTCACTCCCATAAGACTGGCTAAGATCATGAAAACAAAAGACACCAAATGCTGGAGAGGATGTGGGGAAAGGGGAATACTCAACCATTGCTGGTGAGAATGTAAATTTGTACAACCACTATGGAAAGCAGTGTGGAGAATTCTTTAAATACTCAAAATGAGACTACCTCCTGACCCAGTCATAACCTCCTGGGTATATACCCACAAGACTCATCCTACTGCAAAGATACATGCACATCTATGTTTACTGCAGTTCTGTTCACACTATTGAAGAGCTGAAAGCAACCCAAGTGCCCCTCAACAGATGAGTGGATAGAGAAAGTGTGGTACATCTACACAATGGATTTCTATGCAGCAGTAAAGAAAGATGACATAATGAACTTTTAGGTAAATGGATGGAACTAGAAGACATTATGCTAAGTGAAGTAACATAGTCCAAGAAAAACTACAAATGGTATCCCTCATCTGTGGATGCTAGCACCAAATACCTAGTAGTAAGGCAAACTGAGCAATGTGTGTGTGTGTGTGTGTATATATATATATTTTTTTTTCTTTTACTTGAAAGCAACTGAACCATTGTAAAGTGAATACCTTAATGGGACCTAGAATTAACCTACCATTTATTTTCAGACTTGGTAATTGTGGTATATGGGAGGAGGTTATGTATGCATACTTTAGAGTAATATAAAATTAAAGGGGAAAAATGTGAATGCTTAAACATATTCTGGAATTAACATACAGTTTATTCTCAGAGGTCATAATTTTGATACGTTTGTGATGGCTATATAGGCATATGTTGGAGCAGTGCAAAGGGAAGGGAACAACAACATAAAGAGTGGGTCAAAGAACTGACTGATACAGTTAAATTCTGCCCAAAACAACAAGCCTCTGCAGTGGAAAACTTTGGAAAGACTGAAAGAAAGATGCAAGACATGTATGACAGAAGGCATGAACAGGGGTGGGATGGGGACAGGGAGAGGGGGATGTGTTTAAATTAGATTGAAAGATAATGTATGAAATACATAAATAATAATTAGAGTATTAAAAATATTTTATTTATTATTTTTATTTTATGTATATGAGTGTATTGCCCACATGTGTGTAAGTGTACCCTTGGAAGGCATCAGATTCCCCTGGAACTGGAGTTACAGATGGTTTAGCCAGCATTTGGTTGCTGGGAATTGAACCCAGGTCCTCTGCAAGAGCAGCCAGTGCTCTTACTGGTGGAGCCATCTACCCAGCCCCCATCATTAAAAAAAAAACTACTCTCTCTGCTCCTTTCTCTCTTCCTCTCCTGTCCTTTAGGACTGTTGTTCATGTGATGATATGCTGATGAAGACACACGGGTTGCTCAGGCTCAGTTCATTAACGCATTTGCATCTTTGGATGAATCCTGGGTTGATTCCTTTAGTGATTTCTTCATTTCAGTTTGTGCCTTTCTCAACCCAAGAATTTGTATTTGGCTCTTTTTAAAAAAATGTTTTATTTTTTATTATGTATGGGTGTGTGCCTTATATGTAGGCATGTGCATGTGAGTTCAGGGAATCGAGTAATCCAGAAGAGGGCATCAGATCCCTTGGAACTGGAGTTACTGGCAGTTATGAGCTTCCTGATGTGGGTGCTAGGAACCAAACCAGGTCCTGCAAGAGCAGCAAATGCTCTTAACAACTGAGATATCTCTCCAGCCCCTGGAACTCTCTTTTTTTTAAAAAAAAGTTTATAATAATTGAAATTCTCTGTTTGGTGAGGCTCATTTTTATACTTTTTACTTTAGTTCTTTTTTCGTGACAATTAAGTGCTTGTGTTTAAAGTATTGGCACATTAATTGCACAAATCAGTTGGATTCACTGCACCATTCCTGTAGGTGGATGTCGAACTGACTGGCCCTGTCCATCTAGCTCTTCTATCCTAACCCCGCCTCTCCCACTAGCACTCTTTCTAGTTCTTAGTATTCTCTCTTCTGTCTTTAGGGTTTTTCCCATCTACTTGTCTTTCTGTGCCTGACTTATTTAACTTAACATGACATGCTGTGATTCCATTCATTTTGCTACAGATGACAGGATTTCATTTTTCTCTATGGCTGAATAAATACCCATACTGTGTGCACAAACTATATTTTCCTTATCCATTCATCTCTTTATGGAAGCCTAGACTTATTACATATATCATGTATCATCAATAGTGCTATGGTAAACATGGGCATGCAAGTATCTTTTGCATGTTAGCTTGATTGCATTTGTATATATACCTAGGGGTGGGAAAACTAGACCGTATGATAGATCTGTTTTTAGTTTTTTGAGGAACTTACATACTGCTTCCCACAGTGACCACAGTGACTATACTAATTTACATTGCTACCACCAGAGTACAAATGTTTCTTTTTCTCCACATCCTGAGCAACACTTATTATTTCAATTTTTCATAATAGCCATTGTAACTAGAGTAAGGTAGTATCTCAATTTATTTCCCCCAATGGCTAATGATAATGAGATTCATGTATTTATTATTATATGTTTGGCAACCATCCACTCATATCACTTGCCCATTTTACCTCGGTTACTTGAGTTTTTGCTGTCATTTAGTTCTTGATATATTCTGGATATTTATCTTCTGTTGGATGAGTAGCTGGAAAAAATTTTATCCCATTCAGAAATTGTCTCTTTGTTCTGTTGTTTCCTTTGCAGTACAGAGCCTTTTAGATAGAAATAATCCCAGTTGTCACTTTCTGCTTTTGTTTCCTGTGGTCTTGACTCCCTGTGCTGCTGTCTAAAAGAAACCATTGCCTACACAGTATCTTGAATGATTGCCTTGTGTTTAACACTAATAGTTTCAGAATCTTAGGTCTTTGATCAATTTTGAGTTGATTTTAGCACAAAAGTCAGGTTTCAGTTTTCTTCACATCATATTCAGTTTCCCTAGTGATACTTACTAAAGAGACTATTTGGTCTCATGACATATGTCAACAATCTGTTGGCTGGGCATGCATGAGATTATTTGGAAGCCTCTGTTCTGTTTCTTTTGTCTCTGTGCCTGTTTTTATGCCAATACCATGCTATTATAGTTCCCATGGCTCAGGTATTATGATGCTTCTTACCTTGCCCTTTTTGATTAATATGATTTGGCTATGTGCTGTTTAGTTCTCGTCAACCTGACACAAACTAGAGACATCTCAGATGGGGTGAACCTCAACTGAGGAATTTCCTTCTTCAGATCGGCCTGGGGGCCTGTCTAGGAGGCATTTTCTTCACTGTTAATTGATGCAGAGGGGTCCAACCCACTGTGGGCAGTGCCATCCCTAGGCAGGTCAGCCTGGGCTGTACAATGGGGAAGCTAGAGTTAAGAAGCAGCAAGCAGCACTCCTCTGTGCTCTCTGGTTCCGTGCTTGCCTCCAGCTCCTGCCTTGAGTTCTTGGCTTCCCTCATAGACAGGCTGTAAAGGATAAAACGAAATAAACCCTTTCCTCCCCAGTTGGTTTTGGTCCGTGATTTATCACAGCAACAGAAAGTACACCTGAATTTGAGTTGTTGTTGTTGTTGGTGGTGGTGGTGGTGGTGGTGGTGGTGTGTGTGTGTGTGTGTGTGTGTGTGCATGCGTGCCTGCGTGCATGCGTGTGTGTGTGTGTGTGTGTGTGTGTGTGTGTGTCTGTATGCATTTAAAGCCTTTTTTTTCTAGCAAAGCAATCTGGCAAAGAACATAGGTATGCTGGTAGGGACTGAACTGAATTTGTAGATCACATTAACTATATTAGTGTTTCCAGTGCATGAATTTTGGAGGTCTTTTTAGCTCTTCAATTTCTCTCTTCAGCATTTTGTAATTCTCATTGTAGAGAACTTTCACTTCCTTATTTATATCTATTACTACGGTGGGGGGGCTAACTTTAATTTTTTTCTCAGTAGGTTCATTTCTGATATATAGAAAAGGTATTGAGTTTTGTATGTTGATTTCACATTCTACTACTTTAATGAATTCATTCGTCAAGTCATTTTCTGCATGCAGACTTATATGATCCACTAACAGGGATAACTTCATTTCCTTCTTTCCTATTTATATGCCTTTTAATTATTTCTCTTGCCTAAATACTCTGGATAAAATTTCTAGTACTGTATTGAATAAGAGTCATGTGTCATTGTTTTTGTCCACTTGACCCATGCTAGTGTCACCTGGGAAGAAGAAACCTTAGATGAAGAACTCAGATCAGATCGGTATGTGGCCATGTCTGTGAGCCATTTTCTTAATTACCAGATGATGTGGGAGGGCCAGCCCACTCTGAGTGGTGCCATCCCAAAGGCAAGTGGACCTCAGCTATATAAGAAAGGTAGCAGGCCAGGTATGGTGGCGCATGCCTTTAATCCCAGCACTCAGAAAGCAGAGGCAGGCCAATCTCTGTGAGTTCAAGGCCAGCCTGGTCTACAGAGCGAGCTCCAGGCCAGCTGGGACTAAAGGGAGACCCTGTCTCAAAAGACAAAAATAAAAGAATAAAGAAAAAATAAAAGTAGCTGAGCAAACCAGGGAAAGCAAGAATTTATTGATTTGCATATGTTGAAAAATTCTTGCATCCTTGGGATGAAATCAACTTTAGCATAATATCTGATCTTTTGATGTGCTGTTGAATTCTATTTGTTAGTATTTTATGGAGGAATTTTGAATCTATGTTTATCATTTATGTTCATAATATGCATTCGTCTATAGTTCTCTGTCTTATTGTGTACTTGTCAGGTTTTGGTAACAGGATTGTGATTGTCTGGTAGAATGAACTTAGAAGGGTTCTCTTTCAACCCCGTGGAACAGTTTTTCAAGACACTAGTGTTAGCTCTTTTTAAAAAAATTGTCAAGTTCAGCTGTGAAAACAGTCCTGTGCTTTTCTTTGTTGGGGGACCTTTTTTTCCAACATCACTGCTGTTTATTATTCTATACAAACTTTCATATCCTCAACATGTTTTTGATAAGTCATATCTGTCCAGATAGTTGAATATTTTTTCTATATCATCAATTTATTAACATGCAGATTTTTATTTTTTAATTTTTATTTTTTTATTTATATATTTTTTTTATCAAATCTAGACCCGTGTCCCCCACCCTATCCCCCCACCCCACCAGAGCTCATGCATTCTGCCAAACATGCTTTTCATCTCTTTCTCAGTCTTTCTCAATATTCTCCTTGTGGAAGTTGACTGTTTTGAGCAGAAGTCCACTGTTTCAGTCAGTTCTTTGATGCAGTCCTTTCTGTTGTTGTTGTTGTTGTTGTTGTTTTTGTTATTGTTGTTTCCAATATGCATCACTCCCAACTGCTTGGACAAAAGCTCAAGGGGCCGTGCACAAGAAATACTTACAACTAGGTAATTGGCACTAGCATCCTGTTTTCTGTCTTTAGGTGTCCCTGTCCTCCATTGATTGTTTTTGTTATGAGAGGGTTTTTGGTTTGATGTGATACTGTTAATCTACTTTTTGCTCTTGTTTCCTGTTCATAGCCCTCTGAAAACCATCATTGTCGATACCATTGTTTTGAGTATGTTGCTACCAAAACTAGGCAACATACTCAACACAGTTTCAGGTCTTACAGTTAAGTCAGGAATTGGTTTTAGTCGACTTCTGTATCTGGTGACCAATAAAGGTCTAGTTTCATTCTATCGCATGTGGATATTCAATTTTTCCAACAGCATTTATTGAAAAGAATGCCCTTTCCCTAATATTTACTAGCACCTTTATCAAAAATCAGTTGGCTCTTGAAGTGTAGGTGTGCTTCTAGGCTCTCTATTCTGGACCATTGCTGTGTCTCTCATGCATCTGTTTTTATGTCTATACCATGTTCTTTTGATTAACTACAGTTTGGGGTATGCTTTATCCTTTTTACCAATGAAGCTTTTAGATGTTCAGAGCTCTTTTGTGGTAGAACATAAATTTTAGAATTGTTTTTCTTCATCCTATGAAGAATGCCCCTGGTATTTTGATAGGGAGTGCAATGAATCTGTGAGCTGCTTTGAACAGTATGGACATTAGCACAACTGAGTCTTCCAATCTATCAGCATGGGAAGCTAGTTTACATTTTGTTTCTCCTTCAATTTCTTTATCAAGTCTTTTATAATTTTTCTGGTAAAGACCTTCCACCTCCCTTGTTAAGGTTTGTTGTTTGTTTGTTTAGGCATATTGTAAATGAAATTACTGTCCTGATTTCTATTTCAGATAAAATACTCTGGGAATACAGTAACACTACTGATTTTTATATGTTGGTTTTCTATCCTGCAACTTTTTTGGTGAAGTTTGGGCATAATCTATGTGAAAGATCATGCCAACTGTAAATGATGATGATCCGATGTCTTTTCCAAATTGAATGTCATTTGCTTCTTTCTCTTGACTGATTACTTTGGCTTGGACTTCAAGAACTATGCTGAACAAAAGTGATGAAGGTGGGCATGCTTGATTTCTTCTAGATCTTAAAAGGCATTAAGGGCTTTCTCTGTCAATACAGTGTTAGCAGTTGGCCCACTATAAATGGCCTTTATTTTGCTGACGTATTCCTTCTATAGCTAATTTGTTCATAGTTTTCAATCATGAGGCAACATTCAATTTTACCAAATGCCTTTCTGCATCTATTGAGATGACCATGTGGCTGTTGTCTTTTATTCTCTTGATATCATGTATTGTTTTCACTGATGCGCACAGATGTAACTGTGTTTGCATGACTGGGAAGAATTCCACTTACTACATGATGCCTAATCTTTCCATTGTGGATGGGGCTAGAGAAGTAGCTCAGAGGTAGAGCCCTTTCCTAGCATGCATAGGCACTGGGTTTGATTTCCAGCAACACACACATACACACAATCCAATATTTTGTTGGCTTCAGTTTTTGAGTATTTCATTGAGAATTTTTACATGTAGGTTTATCAAAGGATTTTAACCTGTAGTTTTCTTTTTTGTTGCTGTGCCCTTATCTTTTTGGATATCAGGATAACTACAGCATCATAGAATGATATTTAGATGAATTCCTTCCTTTTCTATCGTTTGGAATAACTTAAAAAGACTTAGCATTAATTAATTAATTAATTAATCTTCATTAAATGTTTCATAGAGTTCAGTGGGCAGGTCATCTGCTCCTGGGCTTTTCTTTGACAGGAGGCTCTTAATTATGGATTGATTTTTTTTTTTTTTTTTTGAGACAAGGTCTCCCTGTAGCTCTGGCTGTCCTGGAACTCACTCTATAGACCAGGCTGACCTCGAACTCACAGAGATCCGCGTGCCTCTGCCTCCCAAGTGCTATGATTAAAGGCGTGCGCCACCACGCCCGGCATTTATTTATTTCTGTATATGTATCAATGTACTGTCTGCATGCAAGTCTGTGCACCCGTGTCGTGCAATGCCGCGGAGGTCAGAAGAGGGTGTTAGATTCCCCTGGAACTGGACTTCTCCTGGAATTGGAGTTTCAGACAGTTCTCGGCCGCCATGTGGGTGCTGGGGATCGAACCCAGGTCCTCTGTAAGAGCGGTCGACACTCTTAACCGCTAGGCCATCTCTCCAGCCCCGGATTGAATTTTCTTACATGTTATTAGTCTATGTAGTCTACTTAGGTTGTCTGTTATTTTTTATTTTATGTGTATGAGTATATTGCTTGCATGTATGTAAGTGCACCCATGTCGTGGAATGCCCTCCAAAGTCAGTAAGGGTGTTAGATTCCCTTGGAATTGGAGTTACAGATGGCTATTAGCCACCATGTGGGTGCTGGGGATCGAACCTAGGTCTACTGCAAAAGCAGCCAGTGCTCTTAACCATGAAGCCATCTCCCCAACCCTCTTTTTTTTAAAAAAATATTTTACTTATTAATTTTATTTTATGTGTATCATATGTTGTATCTCCACTTACTTTTGTTCCAGGAAGAATTTTAATTTCCTCCTTGATTTCCTCCCTGATCCATTGTTATCCAAAAGTTGTTTAGTTCCCACGTATTATGTCATGGTTTCCTGAAAGCTGTAGATGTGTCCAACCTGCATGAGCCACAGGATAACTATGATGTGGCTCAGTACAAAACTGTAAACTTCTTTAAAACATTATTTTTTTAAAAAAATCAATCACACAGCTCTTTGTTAATTTAATTTTCGATCTATTATTTTTATTTTATGTGTATGAGCATTTTGTCTACATGTATGTAAGTGCACCATGTGTGTGCAAATGCCTGCGGAGGTCAGAAGAGAGTGTCAGATCCTTTGGAACTGGAGTTATGGACAGTTGTTAGCTGCCATGTGGGTGCTGAGGATCAAACCTCAGTCCTCTGCAAAAGCAGTTGGTGCTCTTAACCACTGAGCCTTCTCTCCAGCCCTGATCACACAGTTCAGGGCTGAATTTTGCAACATGAATTCTGTAGATGACAACGTCACATCTCAGTGTCAAAGGTTGGACATGCCTCCTAGATGCCTGGTGCCATGTGGAGTCACGTGGTCACTTTCGTTATCTTGGCACTAGATGGCAACCAACCTGAGATTAGGCAGGACTCTATGGCAGCATGTTGTTACTGTTTCATTAGTAAAGGGTAACTCTACAACCTATGATAACAACCAGTGTGACAAGATATGCTCATGGGTGCAGTAGTAGCACACATGTTATGGGAGAACCAATTGCTTTCTGATTAGATTTAAGGCCTGCTCCATAGGAGGAAACATTTGTCCGGTACTGATAGTTGTTAGATACCAGACGAATGCTGGGACTTGAACCCAGGTCCTCTGCAAGAGTAGTCAGTGTTCTTAACCACTGAGCCATCTCTCCAGCCCCTCTCAGTATATTTTGAATGACTAGTTGAAGTTATTTCAGTTTCTTCTTTGGGGATACATATGTTAGGTTAAAATAAAGGGACAATTATAGGTCATTATCAGCCTCAGAGGCCCAGAGCACTTCCATCTTCCTTTTGTTTTCATTTAATTTAGTTTAATTTGGGGAGGATGTAAGTGTATGTGACATATGTGCATGTATGTTTCCTTGTGTGTGTGCATACATGTATGGAAAGCTCAGTATGTGCATTGGAGGCATGTGGTCAACATCAAATGTCTTCATCTCTTGTCTACACCTTAATGTTTTGAGGCAGGGTCTCCCAATGAACCCAGAATTCACCAATTCAGCTAGGCTAGCTGCCAATAAGCTCCAGAGAGCTGCCTGTCTTCGCCTTCTCAGCACTGGGATTGCAAAGCTATGACCTCATGCCTGGCTTTTTATGTGAGTTCTAGGGATCCAAAATCAAGCCCTCATGCGTACATAAAAGCACTTTTCTGACTGAGCCTTCTCCTCAGTCTCTGCAATTTTGTTAAGAAATAACATCTAGGGGCTGGAGAGATGGCCTAGCGGTTAAGAGCACTGACTGCTCTTGCAGAGGACCAGGGTTCAATCCCCAGCACCCACATGGCAGCTGAGAACCGTCTTTAACTCCAGTTCCAGGGGAATCCGACGCCCTTTTCTGACCTCTGCAGCATTGCACGACACGGGTGCACAAACCTACATGCAGACAGTACATTCATACACATAAAAATAAATAAATAAAATTATAAAAATATTTTAAGAAAAAAAGAAATAACATCTAGAACATTGTATTAGCTCTTAGACTGTCACCAAGTGTAAATATGCCCTGTGCTCATCTGTCTGGGATACCATAGACACAGCACTGGCCTGCTTATATAAATTGCAGAAATGTGTCTTCTCACAGTTGGAAGCTGAAAGAGCAAGATGAACAAGATAAAGGTACCAGTGACCTTGGTTCCTAGAGAAGCCTTTCTTCCTGGCTGCCCTCACTGTGTTCTCTCTCTCTCTCTCTCTCTCTCTCTCTCTCTCTCTCTCTCTCTCTCTCCCCCCCCCTTATGATCTCCTGGACTAGAGTCCCTCTCTTATTACTTATTACCCCCTGAAAGACCCTGTCTCCAAATAGTCACATGGAGACTTTAACATATGAATTTAGGAGGACACAATTCAGTCCCTAGCACTCCCACAAATAAACACTTGGCATCAAGATCACCACCTTCAATTCCTGGCAGAGAGGGTTACTTGACCCTGGGCAGATTACTTCATTTTCATTGTGTCAGGACATAGGTGACTGCTGGGATTCTTGGGTACAGTATGCTTATCAGTGAGCAGTTCCTGCAGGCAGCCTGGCTGGCTCCCTTCTTTGGCACCTCCTGTGAGGACATCTTAGCAGTGAGGACATCCTAGCAGTGAGGACATCCTAGCAGAGAGGACATCCTAGTACTGAGGACATCTTACCAGTGAGGACATTCTAGCAGTGAGGACATCCTGGTACTGAGGACATCCTAGCAGTGAGGACATCCTAGCAGTGAGGACATCCTAGTACTGAGGACATCCTAGCAGTGAGGACATCCTAGCAGTGAGGACATCTTAGTACTGAGGACATCCTAGCAATGAGAACATCCTAGCAGTGAGGACATCCTAGCACTGAGGTCATCCTAGCAGTGAGGACATCCTAGCAGTGAAGGACCATTCTAGCAGTGAGGACATCTTAGTACTGAGGACATCCTAGTACTGAGAACATCCTAGCAGTGAGGACATCTTAGTACTGAGGACATCCTAGCAGTGAGAACATCCTAGCAGTGAGGACATCCTAGCACTGAGGTCATCCTAGCAGTGAGGACATCCTAGCAGTGAAGGACCATTCTAGCAGTGAGGACATCCTAGTCCTGAGGACATCCTAGCAGTGAAGACATCCTAGCAGTGAGGACATCCTAGTACTGAGGACATCCCATCAGTGAGGACATCCTAGCAGTGAGGACATCCTAGTACTGAGGACATCCTAGGAGTGAAGACATCCTAGCAGTGAGGTCATCCTAGCAGTGAGGCCATCTTAGCAGTGAGGACATCCCAGCAGTGAGGACATCCCAACAGTGAGGACATCCCAGCAGTGAGGACATCCCAGCAGTGAGGACATCCTAGTACTGAGGACATCCCATCAGTGAGGACCTCCCAGCAGTGAGGTCATCCTAAGAGTGAGGACATCCTAGCAATGAGGCCATCCTAGTACTGAGGACATCCTAGCAGTGAGGACATCCTAGCAGTGAGGACATCCTAGCAGTGAGGACATCCTAGCAGTGAGGACATCCTAGCAGTGAGGACATCCTAGCAGTGAGGACATCCTAGCAGTGAGGACATCCTAGCAGTGAGGACATCCTAGCAGTGAGGACATCCTAGCAGTGAGGACATCCTAGCAGTGAGGACATCCTAGCAGTGAGGACATCCTAGCAGTGAGGACATCCTAGCAGTGAGGACATCCTAGCAGTGAGGACATCCTAGCAGTGAGGTCATCCTCGCAGTGAGGACATCCTAGCAGTGAGGACATCCCAGTACTGAGCACATCCTAGCAGTGAGGACATACCAGCAGTGAGGACATCCTAGCAGTGAGGACATCCTAGCAATGAGGACATACCAGCAGTGAGCACACCCTAGCAGTGAGGACATCCTAGTACTGAGGACATCCTAGCAGTGAGGACATCCTAGTACTGAGGACATCCTAGCAGTGAGACATCCTAGCAGTGAGGACATAACAGCAGTGAGGACATCCCAGCAGTGAAGACATCCCAGCAGTGAGGACATCCCAGCAGTGAGGACATCCCAGCAGTGAGGACATCCTAGCAGTGAGGATATCCTAGCAGTGAGGACATACCAGCAGCGAGGACATCCTAGCAGTTAGGACATCCCAGCAGTGAGGACATCCTATCAGTGAGGACATCCTAGCAGTGAGGACATCCTAGTACTGAGGACATCCTAGCAGTTAGGACATCCTAGCAGTGAGGCCATCCTAGCAGTGAGGACATCCTAGCAGTGAGGACATCCCAGCAGTGAGGACATCCTAGCAGTGAGGACATCCCAGCAGTGAGGATATCCTAGCAGTGAGGACCTAGCAGTGAGGACATCCTACCAGTGAGGACATCCTAGTACTGAGGACATCCTAGCAGTGAGGTCATCCTAGCAGTGAGGACATCCTACCAGTGAGGACATCCTAGCAAGCAACTGCAACCTCTGAAAACCTAGGCTCACATCTGGACACACAGTCCTGGGGACTGATCAAGTCTCATAGGACAAGCTGGCCCATACTGCAACCTTTCCTTCCTTCTGCATGGATCCCTGCTGCCCTCATGGTCCTCTCCAGCTGTTTCTTCGTTCCCAGCCATCCTGGAAGACTTACCCCTCTGCCCTGCTTATGCCTCTGTAACACTGGCAGTACAGGGAGTCACTGTGGCTGGTGGGGAGCTCCAAACTGTGCGGAACATGAGGCTCATCTGGGGAACTCTCAAACCCCAGCCCCCTCGCACGTGGACCAAATCAGAATGTCTGTCAGTAGGAGACACAGAAGTGTTTATAAAGATGGAGTCATTTTTGAATCCAGGCTTTGTCATTTCACTTACCAACAGTGTGGGGAAGTTTCTTAATCCCCAAACAGTGGCAGAACTATGGGAAGGATTAGATGAACTAATTCTTATGAAGAGCTCAGAACAGCAACTGACAGGAAAGATATGTGCTTCCGGGATGAGCTATTGTTATTCCCAAGTATGCCCTGAAGAAAACCAGAGCTTGAGAGAGGAAAATCCTCCACTAAATTATGAATTCACAGATCAATGTACTGACCCCCTGGATATGAAAGGATAGAGTAAATGGACATCTGTGCCAAGCATGCATTCATTAACTCGATTTCTACAATGATCCTTCCAGACTGATATTATTATATTCATTTTATAGAAGAACACAGTAAAACGGAAGGAGAATCACAAGCTAACCTCATAGTGTGGTTGAGATTAGGTCTTTCTTCATACAAGATACCAACCCTTTGCTATGAACAGTGCTTTCACCGATAAGAGAAAAAGAAAAAAAATTTAAAAATTCCCTGTGGTCTCTGTGCCAGTCACTAGTGAAGGTACCCCAAGTTTGCTTCTCTGTAATAAAAGTAGAGCCATTAGACACCACACCAGGGCTTTCAATGTTTCAGGATAGGATAGATGCAATAGCAACTGGGACAGTGATGCTCAGAGGAATGCAGATCAATGCTGACTTTAACAAAGATAACAGGGGGGGCTAGAGAGATGGCTCAGCAGTTAAGAGCACTGGCTGCTCTTCTAGAGGACCTGGGTTCTATTCCTAGCACCCACATGGTGGCTAACAACCATCTGTGTAACTCCATTTCCAGGGGGATCCAACACCCTCTTCTGCCCTATGCGAGCATTCCACAACATGCGTGCACTTAACGCACATGCAGGGAAAACACTCATATGCTTAAATTTAAAGTAAATAAATTAAAAAAATTTTAAGTTTAATGGGGCCAGAGGCTGTGCTCTGCATTTGGCGTTCAAAACCGGGCTCCACATTGCCGGCTGTATGAGCAGGGGCCAATTACTCAGTTCCTCTGTGCCTAATGAGGACAACCATAATGACCCCGTTTCATAGTTATGAGTAAGCTAACCTGAGTAAGCTAAGACAAGCTTAGCCCCTAGGCACACTCGACACCCAGTGGGCGCTCACTGGATGGCTGCTGTCACTGCTGTGGTTGCTTACCCGTTTCCTCCCAGTCCATCATGGAGGACGTGCCTTAAGACCCGGAAGTTCTAAAGGGAGACTCTATGATTCAGAAAGTAAGCAGTTCCTAAGTCTCGGGAAGTCCCTGAAACTTAACAGATACATAAGGTGCCTCTCTCCCCTAGGCTATAAATGCTGCAGAGGAAATGCTTAGAGGAGCTGAGCTGCCTGGAGGGGGCGCTCTGACCTGTGGAGATGCCTACAAGTTGTGCAGAGTGCTCCACGGTTCCAGTTTTCGTGAGCTGTCACCTGTGCAGGGGGTGGGCCTTCAGTGATGCAGTTGCCTTTGAGTTGACCCTACCCCTGTAAATAACCACACAATCTCTGATTCACCAAGTTGGACTTTGGTGTCAAACTAATGTTTGACATGTCACTGGCTCCCTATCTTGGGTAAATAAATGTTTGTTCACAGCTCTCCAGGAATAGTGTCACACAACAGTTGTCACTACCACTTAGAGCAAACTTTAAAATTCTACGAAGCTATTCCAAATGCATGAAAGATCCCTAAGCTAACGACTGAGAAACGCAAGTGTATTTTAGTCACTTCTTTTTTAATACTGGTAATATAAACCCATGCAAACCCTGTCCTTTCCAAACAAGCATTCCAAGATCGTTGCCTGACCTGTACCTAATTTTAAAAGTGAGGTGCAAGACCCTCAAAGAAGAGCAACAACCTTAAATTAGAACTGCAATGAATTCAGCCTTCCTTGTGGTTATCTGAGAGTGAGCTGGATGGTGGCCTGCCACGTCAACGTGAGTGTAATTCAGTCTGTACAGAAGGACCAAATCTAGCTAACCCATCCCTGAGTTCGCTCATTCTCATTGTACTAAGCTAAGTCAAGGGGCAAAACTCTTTCAGGAGTACACAGGTGTCTCCTGAAAGATTTTTGCCCCTTGACTTAGCTTAGGTAAGGCTCTTCTGACTCCTCTGCAGTGGAGCTCAGTCTTTACACTTCCATGTTCAACTGTGTAGCTGGCCTTTGGCCCAAATCTCAATAAGATGATCCAATCAGAATCTCTCTACACTTGATATCTGGTCAGATTTGATATTTCTCAGGATTCCTCATCTCCCCCACGTCCACTGGATGTCGGATCACCATGGCCTGCCTTTAGCAAGAATCCTGTTGTGTGAGTCCAGACAGAAGCCTCCTTACTCCTCATGTTTCCTCTTAGTAATTTTCCATTCACAGACGTCCCTCCATCGCCCTCCTCAGATGCCCATACTGGATTCAGAATTGAGTCCAGTTCTATACCAAAGCTTGTTTCCTCTATGTAATTCCTGAAGAATCTGCCTTTATGGCTTTAACTACTGTCCAGCTCTAGTTCTTTTTTTTGTTTTGTTTTATTTTTTAGCTCTGACAATAAATACATGTATATATATACACATTTGCATATATATATAATGATACAGCTCTAGAAGTTCCCCTTAGTAGCTCCTGAGAACTGAGATAAAGAGCTCTCCCTTGTTAGAAGCATGGAACTGTTATTCACCCATATCCACCATTAACCACTAATATCTATGACTCTGTTACACTACCCACTTATATATAAACAACACCTACCGCAGTCTTTCAGGAACATGCTAGACTGGGTAGACTTGTCCACCAGCCTCTGGATCTGGGCCAGAGTGCTGCAGGCTTCTTCCATCTCCCTCCAAATGAGATACACATCCTCTCTGACACCAGCCCCTGGAGAGAGAAGCAAGTGTTAGTGAATATCTGAGGCAGACCTCATAAATCTCTCAGGGTCCTAACAGACCTGGCACATTTCAACTCTTTGAGGACATCTTTGAACCTCTAGTTCCACTTTACCCACTAATCTCTTTCTGTGAATCATAACTGAAATCCCCAAGGGCATGGTGGCACACACCTGTAATCTTAGTACTCAGAAAGCCAAGGCAGAAGGATTGCCCCAAGTTCAAAGGCACCTTAGGCTACAGAGCCATCAGCAGTCTTACCCAGCTGTGAGCTCTGTGACCTATAATAACAACCAGTGTGGCAAGATGTGCTCATGTGTGCAGTAGTGGCACACATGTTATGGGGGGAACCAATTGCTTTCTGATTTGGTTTAAGGCCTGCTCCACAGGAGGAAGCCTATGCCTGGTACTATAAATCTTGCCAAGAATCCATGGTTGGGCAAGTCATAGGACAAAGGAATGAGCCTACTGCTATCTGTATAAATGGACATAGTATCAGACTACCTCTAGAATCATATTTCTATACACATAAATTAGTGCAGTTCTCAGACCTCATCAGAGAAGTTTCTCTATGCAGTCAACAGGGGTCACAACTGGTCAAGGTGCAGAGAATAAGTGTCTGTGGAGGGCTCCACCACAATCAGAACTTGGGAGCCATGGAGGAAGAGAGAGTGGAAAGATTTTAAGAGCCAGAGATCAAGGAGGATCCAACAAAATCAGTGTCTCCTGGACATGGCAGGACCTCTGCGCCCATGAACTCACAGCCACTGTGGCTGCCTGCACAAGATCAAACCAGTCACTGTTCCATCACGGCATGGGAAGGGGCTCACTTACATGCCCTTATCATAGCTGAGGAACTATTGACAGTTGGCGGCTGCTGGGGAGAGACAGTCCATTTTCTTTAAAAGTATGGCCCCTAGTAGTTCAACCACACTCCAGCAGATTGCCCCACACACCTGAGCATAGGGGCAGCACAAATTGAACAGAGAGATGGCTCAGAGGTTAAGAGCGCCGAATGCTCTTGCAGAGAACCCAGGTTCAATTC
The DNA here is from genome assembly GCA_009823505.1 of Rhizomys pruinosus. Lineage (NCBI taxonomy): Eukaryota > Metazoa > Chordata > Mammalia > Rodentia > Spalacidae > Rhizomys > Rhizomys pruinosus. Next base: position 1,282,759 of record VZQC01011429.1, on the reverse strand, counting down.
CCAGCACCCACATGGCGGCTAAGAACCATTTTTAACTCAAGTTCCAGGGGAATCTGACATCCTCGGCATTGCATGACACGGGTGCACCAACCCACATGCAGACAGTACATTCAAACACATAAAAAATAATAAATAAAAAAAGAAATAAAAGAGACATAAAGTTGGTAGGGGTGAGGGACCAGAGGTAGATCTAGATCTCAGAGGAGTTAGGGAGATGAGTGGGAGAAGAATATGATCGGGTGTGTGTGTGTGTGTGTGTGTGTGTATCCAACAAAACTAAGTAAAGCAAACAATTTTTAAAAATCCCCAAAGAAGCACTGTCACCTCAACAAATACAAGTGTTAGGATGCAATCAGTAAATGTTTGTAGCAACCAGAATATTTTAAGATAAATTATACATAACACTTCAATAAGGCAAGCAAGGAAAACAGGCAGAAGCACCTCATGAAAGCCAAGGTCACCGTTACAAGCGAGGGGGACCGAGCAGTCCACGAGAGCAGCAGTGCCAAATCCTTCCTGATGCCACGTGATGTCTGGCTTCTTTGAAGCCACTTCTCAAGTCTATGTTTTGCCCTAATGTATAGGTGCTTCTTTGCCTTCTTTTCTGGACTTTTGCTATCTTAATATAGGGTGATGTTCGGCTATGCAACAATATTTAAATGATATGATGTAAAACAGATGTTTATGTTGCCATAGGTGAGTATTCTGGGTCTGGGATGAAGCTCTGCTCTTGTCGAGGTTCAGGCCTTAGCAGTGGTTTCCAGATGTTAAGGAGGCCATAGAAGGAAAATGAGCATGGTATATCAAAGTCAACATCCCGGATGTGCAGATATGCTGTAATTTTGCAAGATAAACTTACAAAGGGTACTTCTATATCTGCATTGCTTATTAAAACTATGTAAATCTACAATTATCTCAACAATATTTTAAAAATTAAGATCCAAGCTTCATATTGCTGCTCCACCATGCTGGCTCATACCTATCTTGAAAGTCACCCCAGACCTGAGTGTCAAGCACATCCTGATTAGAGTCCAGAGGCAGGACAAATCAAATGGACAAATATCCCCTAATAGAGTCAGTTATTCTCAGGCACACTTCCCAGAAGTCCTACACAAAGCTTCAGACCCTGCCTGTGGCCAGAGCCTCATTATGGGGCCCCCATCTGGCTGCAGCAGAAACTGGAAATTATAACTGACACCACATGCTCTGTGGTCCTAGTAAAACTGGGGCTTTGTGGGGCTGGAGAGATGGCCTAGCAGTTAAGAGCACCGACTGCTCTTACAGAGGACCTGGGTTCGATCCCCAGCACCCACATGGCAGCCAAGAACCGTCTGAAACTCCAATTTCAGGAGAACTCCAGCTCCAGGGGAATCCGAGACCCTCTTCTGACCTCCGCGGCATTGCACAACACGGGTGCACAAACTTGCATGCAGACAGTACATTCATACACATACAGAAATAAATAAAATTAATTAAAAAAAACTAGGGCTTTGTCCAAAGAACGGAGTGGACTTAGGTGGCAACTGGCAGTCTCTATTTTTTTCAAACCTTGTTTCACGCCAGAGACTCACAGCGGCACGGGCTTTGACACCTGGCACCGCTATCCCATGCAGGGTGCCCATTTGATGCTGCTGACAACTTACCAGATCTGCAGCCATGCCTTGATTTTAAATGTACCCTCCCTAAGCACAGCCTGGCTGGTCTACTGATTTTTATGAGCGAGCATGATGGAGTCTTACTGTTCCACAGTCAGTCAGAAACCCCAACATTTTTTCTTCCAAAAAAAGAGGAAAAGGAGGGCTTGAGGAGATCCCACAGTAGATAAAGTGCCTGTCGTGCAGGTGTGAGGACTGAGTTTAAATGTCCTGAACTCACATAAAGCTAGGCACAGTAATATGCACCTGTATTCACAGTACTCCTAAGGTGCAACAGAGGCAGAGAGGATCTCCAGAAGATCAGGGGTCAGCTAGCCTGGCATACACAGTGGTGAACAGAGAGACCATGTCTCAAATAGGTGGAAAGTAAGGACTGACACCTGTAGTAGTCCTCTGACCTCCATATCACTGATACACATGAATATATGTACACACATCATACAGAGAGAGGGGGGATTTAAAAACAGGCTTAGTAAACAGAAGGACAGCTGCTGGAGACCTTACAAGTACTTATGAAGAGGGTCTCACCCATGATATTCTGGCCCCCACCTAGTCAAACTCCTGCACCTTTCAGCCAGAGCTTGCCATGCACAAGACCCTCACACTGAATTCACAAAAAGAACCCCAGACCACCTTCTATTTCAAAGACTGTCCAGAGTTGGGTTAGAGATCACTGACAATGCTGTCATGAAAGCCAACAGCAGAGGCTAACTCTCCAGTGACCAAAAGCCTTCAGGGGCACCTACAAAGAGTGCCTTTTTGATCAGGAAATCATCTAAGGGACTTAGTTGAACATCCATTTGAGATCTGTAGCAGAGAGAGAGAGAGAGAGAGAGAGAGAGAGAGAGAGAGAGAGAGAGAGAGATTCCTGCTGCAAATGCAAGAGGCTAGAGGATGAAGTAGAAGAAACCTCAGTGTCAGGGGCTCTGTGAATCTGAGATTCTCTAGGCTGCACCAGGGGGATAAATCCAAATGGAGCCCTGTGTGTCCTGACCTCTGAGGACTAAGCCAGCCAAGGCAAGATGAGCACCCTCACAGAGACATCTGAGAAGCCTCAGGAGCCTCCAGCCCAAATAGCCCCTTACCTCACCAACCTCTGACCTTTACTTTTGCATGGCAATTTGGAGGTTTGTGTTAAAATGTTAGTGCCACCTGCAGTTTCACATGCCATTGGGTCTTTCTAAACACTTCTCATTTTCTCTACCCAACACTGCAGGCAAATTCTATTCATCATTTTATGGCTGCGCAAACTAAGGCAGAGGGAGACTGTGCAAGGTAAAGCCAACGACTGGCAGAGAGAGGACTTAAACTCCGCTCTGGATGTGACTACACCAAGTGAGTTGGATTGCCCTAAAAATGGGATGGATGGTTAGAAAGGGGTATTGGAGCCCTACCCCCAGGTGTCCATAAGAGCCACGGGCCACACCTATCTATATCGCAGTTCACAGAATCTCTAGATCCTATAACCAAGGACTAAGACCACCATTAAGTCTATGACACTCCCTAAGAGATTTGCCCACCCAGAACCAAATGACTGGCCCTAAGCCATCAAGACAGACATTTTTATGTGTATGAATGTTTTGCCTGCGTGTATGTAAGTGTGCCCATGTCATGTGATAAACTCGGAGGTCAGAAGAGGGAGTCAGAGCCTCTGGAACTGGAGTTACTGACGATAGTTAGCTGCTGTGTGGGTGCTGGTAATTGAACCCAGATCCTCTGCAAGAGTGATCAGTGCTCTTAACCACTGAGCCACCTCACCAGCTCCAAGACAGACTTTTAAGATGTAGTCAAGAAGTGCAGAGCAGAAATCAAGGAATACCAGGGCCCTGACCTCTATGGCTAGATCAAGGGAGCAGGTATTAAAGGCTGTATTTCTGAAGACACAGGGACAAGCCCTAGCAGAGATGGATGGTCAGCATAGCTTGCAGCCACTGGCAGCCCAAGGAGTGAGATGCAATGTGAGCCGAGCTCCATGTTGGAATCCAGAAATACCTCATGCTTCTGCCAAACCCGAGACAGCCCAGCTGCCTGCCTCAGCTGGGATGTGCTAAGTACCAGGATTCTCTCTTTAAAAGTTTCATATGAGACGGGAATGTCCTCCTAACTCGTGATAACATTTTCAGAGCAAATATACCACAGGCCAACATCAGAGGAAGTGTCTCCAAGGAGAGACGTTGACATATCATCTGGGTGTCATGACCTCTGAGGACTGAACCAGCGGAGGTCTGCCTCACACAGAAGCAAGGTGAGCATTGTCCACCCACAGAGCCCCTTCTTGCATCAATCTCAGACCTTGAAGGCTTATGTTAAGGCGCTAGCATCATCTATGAGCAATGTCGCACAGAGCCACTGTTATTCATGAACACCTGGCATTGACTCCTCCAACTAGATAGCTTGACAAGAGAAATGAGACCTAGGAGAGATAAGTTCTGACCTGACAAGACCAAGTGCCTGCTACTCAACTTCACTTCCTCTGTCAAATTCGCCTCTTACTTATAAGATGAAGCCAGGTTGCTACAGTCTAGTTGATTAATATATGTCTTCTTGCAAAGACATAGCAAGCCCTGTGTTGAGTGGGCGATGTTGGAATTGAGGATACAGCCAATGAACAGATGAGCTTCCCTAAATCCTGGGTTCACGGTCCCCCATTATCATCCCCCAAATACTCTACCCTTATGATTCTACTGTCAACATGACCTTGCCAGGCCCTAGGGTGCCTGTCCTCCATTCATATCGGGGCACTTGGCCCTTTTCTTCCCACACTTAGTTGTCCATCCTTCATCCAAGGCACATTCTTCACCCTACCACCGTCAAGATTTGCCAACTATCTAGGAAGCTGTGAGATGCTGGCAGCTTTGCCACCTCCATGCCCCTGGAGTGCACTAACCATGGCCCTTCTGTGGGGGTTGCCACTGACTATCAACTCAACAGGGTCTAGAACCACCTAGGAGACCCTCTAGGGAGTGTACGGAGCTCAGAGCAGGAGTTTCCCAGGACCACCTGAAGCTCAGAGTACCCAGGCATATCCTCCCCTCACCCCCCACCCTGCCAACTGGAATTGCTGAGGGAGTGTCCAAGTGGATACTTTGAAGAACCTTCAGAACAGAAAGGGAGGAATGAGTGAGACTTCCAATAGAAAACCTAAAACTTAGACAAGTGAACACTCCATAAACAAGGAGAAAAACAAATCAAACAAACAAACACACAATGAAGGCATCTGCAAGAGACTAGCAAAGCAAGCCTTCAACACAGTGAAGAGGCATTTGGGATTCTCATGGGAATACAGCCAAAGAGAAATCCACATGCCAGGGACACAATGAAGGGACAACATGCGAAAGGTGAAGGATAATTCCACACCAAGCTCTACCAACCCTGTGGGAGATTCCTACAGTGGAATCCCCCTGGGGATGGCCCAGGATACAGATCTTAGAGGAACAATTGCGAACATATTCAAAAAAATCAAAGAATATAAAGAACAAGTCAGAGAACTAAGGAGAGAGAATGAAAAACTCAAGAAGGACCTAGAGAGAGAGAGAATGACAAACACCAGAAAGAACTAGACGAGAGAATGACAAATTCCAGAAGGAAGTGGAAACACTGAAAAGATCCCATGTTGAAATAAAAAAGGAAACCAACCAGCAAAGCAAAGAGCTATAAGAAGAGATTGAGAAGCTCGAAAAGGAAGTAGAAATACTAAATAAATAACAAAATGAAAAGAAAAAGGAAATCAAACACTCATCCAATCAAGAGGAAAGGAATGGAAAAAGCCTCAGAAGTAGAATGGAGGAAGCACAACAAAGAATATCAGACCTGGAAGATAACGCAGAACAATTAAAACCTCAAGTAAAGATTATGAAAATTTTAAAAATACACAAAAGTAGAACAACCAGGAATTGTGGGACACTATGAAAAGATCAAACCTCTGTATCATAGGGATAGAGGAAGGAGAAGAATCCCAAGAGAATGGTATTGATCAGATCTTCAACAGAAAAATAGATGAAAATTTCCCCAAACTAAAAAAAAAAAAAAAAAAAAAAAAAAAAAAAAAAAAAAAAAAAAAAAAATGAAAAAAAAAAAAAAAAAAAAAAAAAGATAAACCAATACAAATACAAGAAGTACATAGAACTCCAAACAGACAAGATCAGAAAAGAAACTCCCCATGCCATACCATAGTTAAAATGCTAGACACCCAAAACAAAGACAAATTCTGAGAGCCACAGGAGAAAAACGACAAGTTACATATAAGGGGAAACCCATCAGAACACAACTTACTTCTCCGTGAAAACTATGAAAGCAAGAAGAACGTGGAACAAAGCATTCCCAGTGTTAAAGGACTATAGATGCCAACCCAGGTTACTATACCCTAGAAAAATGTCAATTATAGTTGAAGGAGAGAGAAAAATCTTTCAGGACATAAACAAGATGATAGAATACATGTCCAGAAAACCAACCCTTCAGAGAATACTTGAAGCAATTCAAAGGACAGAAGAAAGGAGTAACTATCCCCAGGCACCTAGAAAGAGAAACTAATAAAAGCATAACTGCAGAAGTAAAAACCTAGGCCAAAAATGCAAATGGATAATAAGGTAAAAGGAAGCAACACACACCTATCAGTTATAACCTTGAATATTAATGGACTAAACTCTCCAATCAAAAGACATAGACTGGGAGAGATTGGATTAGGAAACAAAACCCATCTATATGCTGTCTACAAGAAACACATCTCACACTCAAGGATATAAACCTCTGCTCAAAACAGTCAACTTTCTCATGGAGAATATTGAGAAAGACTGAGAAAGAGATGAAAAGCATGTTTGGCAGAATGCATGAGCTCTGGTGGGGAGGGGGAATGGGCGGGAACATGGGTCTAGATTTGTTAAAAAAATAAAAATAAATTTATGTGAAAAAAAAAGGATAGGCACCAACTTAAAGTGAAAGGATGGAAAAAATATTCCAAGCAAATGGTACCGAAAAGAAAGCAGGTGTTGCTATTTTAATATCAGACAAAATAGACTTCAAAGTAAAAAGAAATCAGAAGAGACAAGGAAGGTCATTACATCTTTATCAAAGGAAAAATTGACCATGAAGATTTCACAATCATGGATATATATGCACCAAACTCTGGTGCACCAAACTTTTTTTTTTTTTATGTGTATGAATGTACTGTTTGCATGTAGGTCTGCACACCTGTGTCGTGCAATGCTGTGGAGGTCAGAAGAGGGTCTCGGATTCCCCTGGAACTGGAGTTCTCCTGGAATTGGAGTTACAGACAGTTCTTAGCCACCATGTGGGTGCTGGGGATCGAACCCGGTTCCTCTGCAAGAGTGGTCAGCGCTCTTAACCACTAGGCCATCTCTCCAGCCCCTGGTGCACCAAACTTTATAAAGACAATTTTCCAGGACCTCAAGGCACAGATTAACCCCATTACACTCATAGTAGGGGACTTCAATACCCTACTGAGCCCTTTGGACAAGTCAAACAGACAAAGAATAAATAGAGAGACATCTGAACTGAATGATACTATACATTAAATGGACCTCACAGACAACTACTGAATATTCCACCCTAATACCAGAGAATAAACGTTCTACTCAGCACCCCACAGAACATTCTCCAAAATCAACCACATACTGGGACACAGAAGAAACCTACACAAATACAAAAAGATTGAAATAATTTCATGCATTATATCAGACCACAATGCAATAAAGCTCACTATCAACACCAGGATAAGTCCTACTATCTACAAGAACACATGGAGACTAAACAACACATTACTGAATAATGAATGGATCAAGGAAGAAATAAAGAAAGAAGCAAAATCATTCCTGGAACTGAATGACAATGACAATACAACACAACAAAACCGATGGGATACTTTAAAAGCAGTCCTATGCCTGGTGTGGTGGCTCATGCCTTTAACCTAACACTTGGGAGGCAGAGGCAGGTGGATCTTTGTGAGCTCAAGGCCAGCCCAGTCTACAAAGTGAGTTCCAGGACAGCTGGGGCTACATAGAGAACCTGTCTCTAAATAAATAAATAAATAAATAAATAAATAAATAAATAAATAAATAAAAGCAGTCTTAAGAGGTAAGTTTATAGCCCTGGGTGCCTACATTAAAAAAACAGAAAGAGCACAACACTGCAGCTAAAAACACTTGAGAGACAACAACAAATGAACCCTAAATGCAACAGACAGGAAGAAATAACAAAAATCAGAGCAGAAATCAATGAAATAAAAACAAAGTAAACAATACCAAAAAAAAAAAAATCAATGAACCCAAAAGTTGGTTCTTTGAGAGAATAAATAAGATAGACAGACCTCTAGCCCAGTTAACCAAAAGAAAGAAGGAACAACGGGCTGGAGAGATGGCCTAGCGGTTAAGAGCGCTGACCGTTCTTACAGAGGACCCGGGTTCGATCCCCAGCATCCACATGGCGGCCGAGAGCCGTCTGAAACTCCAATTCCAGGAGAACTCCAGTTCCAGGGGAATCCGACACCCTCTTCTGACCTCCGCGGCATTGCACGACACGGGTGCACAGATTTGCATGCAGACAGTACATTCATACACATACAGAAATAAATAAAATTAATAAAAAAAGAAAAAAAAAAGAAAGAAGGAACAACTCCAAATCAATACAATCCATGATGAAAGGGGAAACATCACAACAGACAAGGAAAAGATCCAGAAAATCATACGGGAATACTTCAAAAACCTACACTCTACCAAGTTTGAAAACCTAGAACAAATGGATGAATATCTGAAATCCTGGGAATCACCAAAGCTCAACCAAGAAGAGATCGACAGCTTAAACAGACCCATAATATATGAAGAAATTGAAGATGTAATAAGAAACCTCCCAACTAAAACAAGGCCAGGCCCAGATGGTTTCACGGCAGAATTCTATAAAACATTTCAAAAAGACTTACAACCATTATTACTGAAATTGTTTAGAAGGACACAGAGGGAATTCTCCCACATTCCTTCTCTGAAGCCAGCATCACTCTAATACCAAAACCAGGCAAAGATACAACCAAAAAGGAAAACTATAGATCCATCTCATTAATGAACACAGATGCAAAAATTCTCAACAAAATATTTGCAGACTGCATACAGACCCACATCAAGAAGATCATCCATCATGACCAAGTTGGATTCATACCAGAGATGCAGGAATGGTTCAACATGCCACACCAACTCCAGTATCCTCTGGGTGAGCAATGATGAAAGTCATGATAGCAGACAGGAGATATGTGGCCTCCGAGGCTAAGCTCCCTGGAAGACCCTGGCAGAGTGCTCGACTTTGGCTTCCAAGATCACAACACACGCTAAAGATGTTACGCTTCCTGGGTATTGGGCTTTGCATATTGTCTTTTGATTCTTTTCCTGAGTACAGCACGACCTCAGTTCCAGCTAATCAAGCTATTTCAGAACAAGGGGCTACACCTGACAAAATTAGTAAAATAGGAATTCCAGTTACAGTCATACATGGTAAAAAACATTACTTAAATAAAGGTAGATGGTGGGCTCCTTCTTTAGGAAAATATAGTAAAGAAAAAACAAAGCCAATCAAAAAGACTCTCCCAGGCCATGGCTCGAATTGCAGCCTAAAGATAACAAATGGCCTTGGGAGGATGGGAAGATCGGGCGCCAGGGAGGACAGGAAGAAACCAAATTGAAACTTCAAAGAGAAACAATGTCTCACATCTCACAAAATAAACTATTCATGGTTTGTGGTTTTATGACCACTGCTTGCTTCTTATCTCCCCTGCCAAGACAGCGTGAGCGATATACTATGTGTAAGTGCTTCTGATTGATGTGTAAATTTGATTAGCTTGTTGTCCTTGGAAACCCAGGTGTGAATTCCTTAGCAATGGACTTATCGTTCCTGGAGACATGCCAATCCTGGCCCGTTTTTCCTGTTCTGTGCTATATAATCAATGATTTGCTCTTAGTAAAATGCACCAGATTCAAAACCACTCTGGTGTCATGCCTGTCTATTTTTCGCTGAACCTGTGCCCTCCTTCCAAGACCCTGATTCCTGCGGTCTGAGGGACCCCCGGCTGGGTCGGTCTGCGGCATCAACATACAAAAGTCAATAAATATCATCAAACATATAAATGGACTGAAAGACAAAAAGCGCATGATCATCTCAATTGACGCTGAAAAAGCCTTTGACAAAATCCAGCATCCCTTCATGTTTAAAGTCCTAGAGGGAATTGGATTGGAGGGATCATTCCTCAATGTAATCAAAGCCATATACAAGAATCCCACAGACAATATCATCCTAAATGAAGAAATGTCAGAAGCATTCTCCTTAAAGGTAGGAACTCAGCAAGGCTGCCCCCTGTCACCACTCCTCTTCAATATAGTGCTTGAAACACTTGCTAGGGCAATAAGGCAAGAAAAGGAAATTAAAGGAGTACTAAATGGAAAAGAGGAAATCAAGCTATCCCTTTTTGCTGATGAGATATGATTGTTTACTTAAGGGATGCTAAGAACTCCACCAGAAACCTCCTAGAAATGATTAAGAGTTTCAGTAAAGTGGCAGGATATAAAATTAACCTAGAAAAATCAGCAGCCTTTCTTTACACCAACAACAAGAACTGAAGAAGGAATACAAGGAGAGTCTCCTTCCTACTCACAATAGCCTCAAAAACAATAAAATACCTAGGAACAAACCTAACCAAAGACACCAAAGATCTCTACAAAAAATTTTAAACCTCTGAAGAAGGAAATTGAAAAAGACATCAGAAGATGGAAAAACCTCCCATGCTCATGGATCCGGAAAATTAATATAGTAAAAATGTCCATTCGGGCTGGAAAGATGGCCTAGTGGTTAAGAGTGCTGACTGCTCTTGCAGAGGACCTGGGTTTGATCTCCAGTTCCAGGGGAATCTGACTTCCTCTTCTGACCTCCGCAGCATTGCATGACTCGGGTGCACAGACCTACATGCAGACAATACATTGATACACATAAAAAATAAATAATAAAAAAAAGTCCATTCTACCCAAACTATTGTAGAGATTTAATGCAATCCCAATTAAAATCCCCAAGAGTTTCTTCATAGGCTTGGGAAAAAAGTCCTTAAGTTCATTTGGAAAAACAAAATACCCCGAATAGCCAAAGCAACCCTGAGGAAAAAGAGCAATACAGGGGGCTCTCTATACCTGATTTTGAACTATACTACAGGGCTATAGTCATAAAAATAGCTTGGTATTGGCACAGAAACAGACCCGTTGAAAAATGGAACAAAACTGAAGATCCAAACTTGAGCACATACAATTTCAGTCCCTCGTATTTGACAAGGGGGCCAAGAAGACACAATGGAGGAAACACAGCATCTTCAGCAAGTGGTGTTGGCAAAACTGGATCACTTGTAGAAGAATGAACTTAAACCTCTACCTCTTACCCTGTACAAAAGTCAACTCCAGATGGATCAAAGACCTCAACATGAAGCTCCAAACTCTGAAGGCAATAGCTGCTCAGGAAACACAGTTGACAATTGACCTCATTAAACTCAAAAGCTTCTGTACATCAAAATAAACAATCAAGGAAGTGAAGAGAAAACCCACAGAGGGGCAGGAAACCTTCACTGCTGATACATCTGACAGTGCATTGATTTCCAGAATATATAAACTACTCAAAAAAACAAAGGAGAAAGAAAACAAATGACCCACTCAAAAGATGGAGCAAAGAGCTGAACAGAGACTTCACAAGTGAGGGATTAGAGATGGCTGAGAAACACCTTAAAAAGTGTTCGACATCACTAATAATTAAGGAAATGCAAATTAAAACCACTTTAAGATATCATCTCACTCCAATAAGACTGGCTAGGATCAAGAAAACAAATGATACCAAGTGCTGGAGAGGTTGTGGGGAAAGGGGAACACTCATCCACTGCTGGAGGGAATGTAAAGTTATACAGCCACTATGGAAAGCAGTGTGGAGAACCCTTGGAAGACTTGGAATGAACTTGCCACCTGACCCAGCCATACCACTCCTGGGTATATACCCACAAGACTCATCTTACCGCAGAGATACATGCACAGCCATGTTTATCGCAGCTCTCTTCACAATAGCAAGGAGCTGGAACCAACCCAAGTGCCCCTCAACTGACAAGTGGATGGAGAAAATGTAGTACATCTACACAATGGAGTTCTATGCAGCGGTAAAGAAAGATGACATCATGAGCTTTGCAGGTAAATGGATGGAACTAGAAGATATTATGCTGAGTGAAGTAACACAGTCCCAGAAAAACAAATGAGGAATGGTATCCCTCATCTGTGGATGCTAGTGCCAATACCTAATTGTATGGCAAACTGAGCAATGTTAATGTGATCTGAAAACAACTGTGCTCTTATATTGTGAATACTTTAAATAAATAAATTAAAAAAAAAATGAGACACACCTCTGGGCAAATCTGTGAGGGAGTGTCTATTAGGTTAACTGGGGTGGGAAGACCCACTCTAAATGTGGGGGGCACCATTCTATCTAGTGTCCATCCATTGATCTGGAGTCCCAGATCACATAAAAGGGAGCAAGCCAGCTGAGCACCAGTATTCGTCACTCTGCTTCCTGACTGCAGATGCAATGTGACCCACTGCCTCACGCTCCAGCTACCACGCCTTCCCCTTGAATTGTGACTCAAAATAAATCCTTCCTTTTTTAAATTGGGTTTGTCTGTTATTTTGTCCCAGTGACAAGAAAAGTAACTAATATACCTGTTCTCCATTTGTTTACGACCAGGACATACTTCAGGCCCCACCATTATTCAATCTGTCAGAGTGTGATATTCCTGGCTGTCACTCCAGCCTCAATGCCAAAGAGCACAAAGAAGCATGAACCAGTGGTGGTGACATTACTGTACACATAATCTTCAGTCCAGTCTAATTTAGAGCAATCCTTCACAGACACGATGCTTATATTTAGGAGACAGCTGCTCACAACACGCTGGCCTCCAGCCTTGCTCTTGTGCTCAGCATGAAGTCCCTGGCTGCTGCTGTAGCTACAAGGGCTGCTTCTGCCTGAGAACTCCTGAATGTCTTGAGTCGGGGAGCCATCTTGGCTTCCTTTGTATCCTCCTTAGAATCACTAAGCGCAGGATCCAGGGTTTTCACTTAGAAGTCCAGTCCTTCCTTGCTTTTTATGTCACCTTGAGACAAGGACACAGTTATTCACCATCTGCTTTTCTCGTGGCCTTGTCCTACCCCAGGATTTACAGACCCCCCCCCCTTACAGCAAGGCACTCTTCAGAGTGGTATGTTACAGGTGGATCGTGGGAGCATACAGCTCGGCTGTAGGGAGTTCAGAACTGTGGCATTCCCTAAAACGATAAGTCCTTTTATTGTGTTATCCGAGGCTTATGCTACAGTGAAGCAGGACTCCTCTTAACACACCGGAAATAGTATGTTCCAAGGTCAGGAGGGGAAAAGCAAACAGAAATGTTGATCTTTAAGGGAATGATGCTAGATAGGCTGACCAGGCTCTACTGGATGAACTCACACCAAAGAACATCTGGGGACACAAATTTGACTCTATAGGCTTTAACATATACTACAAAATGCATAAAATCCAGTGGATGGGGGGGGCTATTGGGTAGTTTCAAATAGGGGAGGAGGTCTAAATATGATTATGATATGCTGTATGAAATGCACAAAAATTCAATAAAAAATATTTTTAAAAAAGGACATGGAGTTGGGAGGATAGGGAGGTGGGGTTGGAGCTGAGAGGAGTCAGAGGGTATGGAATTAGTTGGGGTGAACATGATCACAATATATCATATAAAATTCTCAAAGAAATAACAAAAAAATTTTTAAAGATTGAAAATTTCGCCGGGTGTGGTGGCACATGCCTTTAATCCTAGAACTTGGGAGGCAGAGGCAGGAGGATCTTTGTGAGTTCAAGGCCAGCCTGGTCTACAGAGTGAGTTCCGGGACAGCTGGGGCTACAGGAAGACCCTGTCTTGAAAAGACAAAAAAAAAAAAAAAAGATTGAAAATTTCCCAGAGTTATAGTATGAGTCTGATCAAAGGAGCCACATTCCCTTCATTATGCCTGGAAACTGGTGAAATCAGTAGTATTTGTTGTAACGAAAAGATTCTTAGTTACTGTGACATATAGAGTGTGCTATGGAACAGTGATTAAACACCCGCTGGCTGGCTGCGGACTCAGAACTCTAACTACTGAAGCACAACAAAGAAGCTAGACTCGGTCCCACCCTATGGAAATTGTAATTAATTTAAAGCAAATACAGAGTCATCCCACCATTTGGGAAAGAATCTCATGCTTTCCTGGGCTAATGAATATGTATGTTTTACAAGGGCCATTCTGTTCTCTTAGAAGCAATTTCGAGTACAAAGTATGAGCAATTTGAGCTTTCAGCTAGTGTGTGTGATGTGTGGCTATCTGCTGGGTCTTCTCTTCTAAGCCGAACACCATAAAATGCAAAGGTAATGCAGTCTAACTGTTCAACAGTCACTCAGTAAACCAGAAAATAACTATTCGTGTTCTCATTAAGAAGCACATATGTTCGTGCTCTTGGATGCTACCGGCAAGCACTACATAGAAACATGGGCTAAGGGAGAAAATAAAGCAACGAAGAATGGATGCACTCCTGCCATGACGACGTAAGACAGTTGAGGGGCCTGGCCTGGAGTAGAACCATTTTGTTTGGGCTCTCAACTTGCAAATGTGTGAGCTACGTAAGCCTCACAGTTTTTGTTTGTTGGCCAGGTTTTTGTTTGTTGGCCAGAAGAGGTTATAAGTAACCAGCCTCAAGTATTTCGTTAGAGTTAGAGAAAACTGGCCAAGATATCAAACTATGGCATCCTTGAGGATGGAACTATGTTTTGTTTGGTTGGGGGTTTTTGTTTTGGGGGTTTTTTTTGTTTTTTTGGTCTTTTTTGAGACAGGTTTCCCTTTAGTCCCAGCTGGCCCAGAGCTTGCTATGTAGACCAGGCTGGCCTTGAACTCACAGAGATCTGCCTGCCTCTGCCTCTGCCTCCTGAGTGCTAGGATTAAAGGCATGCACCACCACACCCAGCTTAAAGATGGTTCTTAGCCGCCATGTGGGTGCTGGGAATTGAACTGCAGTCCTCTGAAAGACCAGTCAATACTCTTACCCGCTAAGCCATCTCTCCAGCCCTGGAACTATGTTTATCCATTTTTTTTTTTTGTAACAACTTTTCCTGATACTCCCATGACATCTGGTCAATACCTTCAAACAGATTTTTCTAGAACATGGGCATTTGTGGAGAGCTCCTTTTTACATCGTTGCATCCCCAGAGCCCAGCAAAGCTCTTGGCTTTTAAATAACAAATTTGGAGTGATTTCTCAGCTTGAAATCAAAGCAAGTTTATTCAAATGTAATCAAAACTTAACACCAGCTCTCTTTTTCCCAGTAACTCAATATACTTTTTAAGCCATGCCCCAATGCTCTAATTCTCCACTCAAGAGGAAGAGGCAGGCAGATAGATCTGTATGAGTTCAAGGCTAGTGACTTCCAGACCAGTGAGGACTAATTAGTAAAACTCTGTCTTTAAAAAATTAATTTTAGGGGCTGGAGAGATAGCCTAGCGGTTAAGAGCAACGACGCTCTTGCAGAGGACCCGGGTTCGATCCCCAGCACCCACATGGCGGCTAAGAACCGTCTGTAACTCCAATTCCAGGAGAACTCCAGTTCCAGGGGAATCCAAGACCCTCTTCTGACCTCCGCGGCATTGCACGACACGGGTGCACAGGCCTGCATGCAGACAGTACATTCATACACATACAAAAATAAATAAATAAATAATAAAAAAAATAAAAAAATAAAAAAATAATTAATTTTAAGAAGCTTTTTGATTAATGTCTGTATGCCTTTCCCATGTCATTAGGTGGTGCCTGCAGGATGACCTGGATCCACTCAATTATTTCAAAGGTTGATTGCAATGGCTGAGGTAAGAACAGAACTGATCCCATCACTGTGCAGTGTTAAGAGAACAACAGCAAACAGGTCACTGCCACTAGCAGCCTAGAATTAAGGATCCCAGGATACCGGCCCAAAATGGAGGCAGGAACTTCCTGACCATAGGAACTCATTCTCTAGATAGGACACCAAGCCTACAGGACATCAGACCTTCCAAGGTGTGAACTAGGGGCAGAGGAGAGGGGAGGTGCAGGTGGGTGGTTCTATCAGCTAGGCTGCGGGAGGGAGTAGCGTGGATCACAGAGTAGAGGCAAAGCTGACATTCTGAGAATCCGGGGTCCCTTGATTGGGAGCCTTGCCTTCTATTCCTTTTTTTTTTTTTTTTTTTTTTTGGTGTTTTTGAGACAGGGTCTCCCTGTAGCCCCAGCTGTCCTGGAACTCGCTCTGTAGAGAAGGCCGGCCTTGAACTCACAAAGATTCTCCTGCCTCTGCCTCCCAAGTGCTAGGATTAAAGGCGTGCGCCACCATTCCCGGCTACCTTCTATTCCTTTTGAATCACCTCTTCCTCTCCCTAGGGAGACTTAAATTCCACAGATGGAATGAAATTAATCCTGCTAACTAGCCAGAGTACTGTCTTAAGTAAGGCAGCCCATGGTCAGAAGAAATTGAACTCTTGAGGTCAGTAAATCTGCCTGGTAAACCATAATGGGGGAACAATTTTGGAAGTACAGCTGCTCTGGCTCCGTCCATTGAATTAAGCTGAATTCTAGGAAGAAGGAAGGAGACATCTGGGAGAACCTCCTGCTGCCAGTGTACACAGCTATAAACAGGCACTGACCCGCGCTTCTAAATTAAATTGGAGATTAGAAACAAGAGTCAATGCCAGGCCTGAGTGATAGGTCACCAAGCTCACATTCTAATTAAAGATCACACATGTCTGCCAAGAACAGGACATGGTTCCTTTCTCTCTTTAAACATAGCAACCTGATGTATGGTCAAATAAATAAAATGTGGTTTAAAAAAATTTAGCTTTGGTTCATGTATTCTTTTTTCTCCACCAACACAAAAAGTAATTTCCGAAAACAGCCAAGCAATTTTTGACAGATACATTTTTGGACTTAAAAATAATGTTTATAAAACATAGAAGCTTTTCTTAGCTTAAAAAATTGTTACATTTTTATTGAGAAAGAGAGAGAGAGAGAGAGAGAGAGAGAGAGAGACCGTGACACACACCTGTGGAGATCAGATGATAACCTGCAGGAGTAGGTTCTCTCATTCCACCATGTGGATCCTAGGGATTGAATTCAGATCCTCAGATCCTCAGACTTGGCAGCAAGCACCTTTATTCACTGAGCCATCTCGCTGGCCCCAGAGCAGCATTTTATTTTATTTTTTGTGGAAGAAATGGTGTATTTGGCTTATGTCTCACACAGTTCATCACTGAGGGACCCCATGTTAGGACCTCAGAGCAGGAACCTGAAGGCAGGAGCTGATGTATAGGCCATCAGGGAATGCTGCTTACTGCATTGCTCCTTCAGCCTGTGCCAGAGCAGCATTTTAAATACCATTTTGCCAAGAGTGCTTAACACAAACACAAAGCCCAAAAAAGCACTGGTGCTTTTGGCTATTACCTAATACATGTTTCTTTTTATTTCTTCATTGGCCTTTCCTCTTATCTGGCAAGCAAAATATGGTGATGATGACACTGAATCTTGTTTGCTGGTTTGGTTCCGATACCAGCAGGGCTGATAACTAAGATCTCTCAGCTGTGCTGAGAAGCCCAAAGCCCAGTATGGACTCCGTGGGAATTGCTATGGTAAGCTGACGATGAGAGCTGCTGTGGAAGGAAAGAGCCAAGAGGTGGAAGGTGTGCCATGCTGCCCCTTCTGGTCAACAGAGTCCTGGGTCCTCGGGACTCGGGTGGTATACATGATAACAGGTTAAAGAATAACCCGTGCTGCAGTTGTTTGCAATGTGATGCTCTGGGATCGTCACACGGCTCTGCCGGTGGCTTGCAGTCTAGGTGATCGTGCCACTGCTAGGCTCCTTGAATTTACCAACCTAAAAAGCCTGACTGACATCCAGGCCGTGTGAAACAGGTCCACTGCTAGCCTTGATGATTGGCCCTGTGCCTGAACTAGCTGCATTAATACTAAAATGACTCAATTTTGTTTAGCCTGATGACAGAAGCCCAGTGACAACTTTTACTCTGATGTAATTTTATAAGTACATTTTTATTATTTTAGTTTATTTTTATTTAGGATAAAATAAGAAACAGAAAACCAGAATAGAAATAGAGCCTGTGCCAGACCCTGGAGATCGCAAGCCTTCTTCCTGCCTGAGGAGTCCCCAAACCACTACTCTGGGCCCATGGGCCTTCAAAAGCTAAGGAGCCGCTCCCCTGAGGATTAAGCATGCAACCTTAAAGACAGACTCTGAAAGTACCAATAACTATAGTTTTTCCCAAAGCAGGCATAGGCTCAGCCCAAACCCAGAACAATCCAGCTCCAGATGGAAACTTCTGAGAATCGAATATCACCATGTCCAGTTTTATTATCCTCACAGCATTCTAGCCTCTTGCTGAGAAAACTTAAAATGAAATGAACCATTAAAGAAATATATTGACCAGACTTTCTGTCTCTATAACACAACACCTGACATAAATGATTTAAGAATGGAAGGATTTAATTTGACCCTGGGTTTTATAAGTTTCACCACATGGTTGGTGCCATTTTTGTGGGTCTGGGGAAATGGTTAAACCTCACAGTGTGAATGGGTGGAGCAAAGCAGCTTACACTGTGGCACCAGAAAATAGAACAGAGTGACCATGAGGAAGGGATGAGAAACGAAGGCCCCCTCGAAGGCATGCTAACACAGCCTACTTTCTCCAACCAGGCCCTACCTCCCAGCATCACCATTCCCTCCTAGTAGCAGTAGTAATAATAATAATAATAATAATAATAATAATAATAATATCAAGTTGTAAGTCCATTAAAGGATTAATGCATTCATGAAATCAGAGCCTTCATGATCTAAACACTTCCCAAAGTCCTGCCCCTGAACACTGTATGGGCTGAGGTCGATTAAATCATGAGTCTTTTGAGGTGACATTTGATAACTAAAACATAACAATAAACCACCCAAAGCAGCAAACAGTGGCTACATCAAAACCCTTGAAAACATTCCCATGACGTGAAATGCACGGTCCTAAAAAAAATCATAAAACAAAAATCAAACTAGGGGAGATATTTTTCCAGTGATGAACACATCTATAAGAATCCAAAGCAAGCAGAGAATGAAGAAATGATTCTACATGACACATGTGTGGTTGTTTATCCTTGCAACAAAGCAAGAAACAAGGCAACATTCCTCTCAGCCTACAACTTTTTGTTTGCTCTGGGGGGAAAATTTTATGGAAGGAATCATCCCAAAATACAAGACCTAAAACTTTCACAAATAATTCATTTAGTGGCAGATATTATTACAGCTTATGAAATGTTATAGAAAATATAGATTCCTAGAGGTATCAACTTACAAATATTAAACATAAAGATTAAATAATATGAGTTTATGTCAATGCATTTATCTAGCATATGCAGGCTCTAATAATTTAACTTTGAAACAGTCCAAAGTCCTTTGGAAAATTTAGAGAATACATATAGAACTTTAAATTTCTGTCTATAGCCATGCCATCCTGAATGTGGCTGATCTCAGAAGCTAAGTAGGGTGGGCCTCGTTAGTACTTGGATGGGAGAACCTGACATTTCCAATTGATAATGGGCAAAATGCAATTATATTGTTTCAAGCTTTTAAGTGCTTTTTTTTGCTACATAAACAAGCAAATATACAGTAAGAAACTGCTGATACAAGTCATTGTTTCATTTGCCTTTCAAACTGCAGCTACCCAAATCTTTATTAATAAACTGGAAATAAACTGGAGGGAGAAGAAGTAAAATGAGGAGTATATTTTATGAGAACCCCCAAAAGCTTAGTGTACTGTGAAGAGGAAGAGCAGGCTGCATAGGACAACATAGAAAACAAACTTACTTACCTGTGTTCTCCTCGTGGAAGATTCAGCTTACCAACATGGGAAACTGAAGTTTATTTGAGTAACACCAAATCTATTTTTCACATCTATCATAAATATTCCAGGCATGTGGTAAAAGAAATCAATGTCAAAGTCATACATGACTAGGCTCAGATTACAAAGGGATGAAACCATGAGGCCAACTAGATGGCTCAAGAGCAAGCCCACTGATTGGTTACAGAGAACACCGCATCCCTAGAGAGAGAAAAGAGAAGCTGATGGTGGGAAAACCACAGTTCCATGCCTAGAACAAAGTCAGCTCATACCACCCTATGACAAAATATCTCCAAACAAATCTAGATAGATGAAAAAGATGTTTGCTTTGTTTAATCACTAAACATACCACGGAGAAAGACAGAGAGAGAGAGAGAGAGAGAGAGAGAGAGAGACCCTAGAACAGAAATAGAATCACAAAGATATAGGATCATGTGCAAATTTTCCATCATGCACAAATTTTGGAATTGCATGTAAAAGAGAATATAATAGCTAGGATAAATTATCCACAAACAATACATCAACAGATAATAAATCATTCCACAACCTGATAAGAAACACAAGACCACAGCAGATAGAGGGGCAATAAATAGGTAATTTATAAAAGAGGTTAAGCAAATACAAAATATTGAATGTTCATGAGTAATTGACATTAATATTTTCATTAAAGAAATTCTGACAAGAACAAATACAATATTATTTTCATGTTAATTCAGGTCCCCTGAATTGGAGATTCTTCATATACTATTGGTGTGAACTGTATTGTCACAAAACATTTTTTTGCGGGGCTGGAGACATGGCTCAGCGGTTAAGAGCACCGACTGCTCTTGCAGAGGACCTGGGTTCGATTCCTAGCACCCACATGGCAGCCAAGAGGACTGGGTTCAATTCCCAGCACCCACATGGCGGCCAAGAACTGTCTTTAACTCCAGTTCCAGGGGAAATCTGACGCCCTCTTCTGACCTCCGTGGCACTGCACGACATGGGCGCACCAACTTACATGCAGACAGTACACTCATACACATATAAAAAAATAAATAAATAAAATAGAAAGGTTAAAACAAAACGTTTTTTTGGAAAACAATTCAAAAGGAGAGATTATCTGTTGGTCCAGAAGTATACTTTGACTCAGGAATTTTACTGCTAGAAATCTGTTTCCTGAAACACTAAAAATATAGATGGAAATATATCATATAAAATATCAAGGTAATAACTTTAATTGAAAAAAATTTAAATTACTGGAATGTGTAATAGGAAATGGCTGACAAAATTATGTCATATAACTGAATGAAATCCTAGCTATCAGAATGTCAGCTACAAATGTTTTCTAAAAACCCAAGGAAATATGTACCATAATATTAAGTTCAAAATAAAATTTCAAATTAAGCAATGATATAGTTATATTTTGAATATTTTAAAAATATATAGCAGGGCCGGATGTGGTGGCCTACACCTTTAATCCTAGCACTTGGGAGGCAGAGGCAGGTGGATCTTTGTGAGTTCAAGGCCAGCCTGGTCTACAGAGTGAGTTCCAGGACAGCTGGGGCTACAGGGAGACACTGTCTTGAAAAGACCCCCACGAAAAATACATACATATATATATGGCAGGTAGACTGAAGGAGAAAAGTCCAAAATTCTAAGCAGCAGAAGTCTTTGGGTGACAAGGATGGCTCTCTTCCCTTAGTTTGCTACAGTATCTGCAAAGTGCTGAGGGCAGCCTGCGTTCACTGCAGCTCTGTCCTATACCAACCATGCAGGCTCAACAAATTCCTTCTTAGGGACACAATGAAGTAAGTCTATCACTTACCTCGCATCCTCACATAACCAATATGACTTTTAAAGGAGCTATGTAACATGCCTGGGAACACTTAGAATACATGAAATGGGGCTGAAGAGATGGGTCGGTGGTTGAGTGCTGCTCTTGCAAGAGGATCAGTTCCCAGCACCAACATCAGGCAGATCACAATGGCCTGTAACTCTAGTTCCAGGGAATCTGTTGCCCACTTCTGGCCTTTGTGAGGACCTGTTCAAACATGTTGCACATACATATATTCAAGGCATACACACATATACATAAAATAAATAAGTTTCAAAAAAAAAAAGAAAGAAAAAAAGAAAAGGAACCAGGCATGGTGGTGCGTGTATTTAATCCCAGTACTTGGGAGGCTGAGGCAGGTGGATCTCTGTGAGATTGAAGCCAACCTGGTCTATATAGCGAGTTCCCTGACATCTGGGGCTGCAGGGAGATCATGTGCAAAAGCCTTTTAATTACATGTAATCCCATTTATTAGTCATTGGTCTTATTTTCTGAGCAAACAGAGAGTCCTTTTGAGAAAGTCCTTATGTACCCTCGATCTTGAAATGTTTTCTCTACTTTTTCTTCTGCCAGTTTCAGAGTTTCAGGTCATAACTAAGGTCTTTGACCCATTTGGAACTGATTTTTGAATGGGGTAAGAGATAGGGATCTAGTCTCATTCTCTTTAATGTGGATATCTGGTTTTCCCAGCAACATTGAGTGAAGAGGTTCTTTTCTTTTGTGTATATTTTGGCGTCTTTGTCAAAATCATGCATCTGAAATTGCATGCTCTATTTTATTCCGTTGATATATGTGGCTGCTTTTCTGTCAGCACCACGCTGCTCTTCCTATCATAACTCTGTGGTATAACTTGAAATCAGATATGGTGCTAGCTGTAGCAGTAATTCTTTTCACTCAGGATTGCTTCGTCTATCTTGGGTCCTTTGAACTCATGTATGCATTTTAAGGGTTTTTTTTCTCCTAGTTTTATAAAGAGTAATATTGGAAATTTGATAAGTGAATCTGTAGATTGCTTTTGGTAATATAGCCATTTTCATAATATTAGTTTTTCCAATCTATGAACATGGAAGTTTTTTTTTTTTTTGAGCATGGAAGTTCTTTCCATCTTCTAGTGTCTTCTGAAATTTCTTTCTTCAGTGTTTTAAGTTTTCATTGTAGAAATCTTTCACTTTTTGGTTGGGTTGAGTCCAAAACAGTTTTTAATGCAATTGTAAAAGGGATTTGTTTTCTGATTTCTTTCTCAATACTTTTTTTATTGGTGTATACAAAGACTACTGATCTGATTGTTGTATGCTAATTTTGCATCCTGCTTCTTTGGTGAATTTGTTTATTAGAGCTAAGAGATTTCTGGTGGAGTCTTTATGGTTTCTTATCTCAAAATAAGGATATTTGGAGTTCTTCCTTTTCTATTTATATCTTTTATTTCATTCTACTATCTTACTGTTCTAGTTAGAACTTAAAGCCAGAAAGTGGACCTTTGACTGTTCGTGATAGTAGTGCAAATGTTCTTAGTTTTTCCCATTTGTTGATTATATGTTTATTGTATATATCTTTATTATGTTGATACATACCTTCCATTCCTAATTTCTTTAGGGCTTTTATCATGAAAGAATGTTGGATATTTGGGGGGGGGGGTTTTGAGACAGAGTCTCCCTATAGCCCCAAGCTGTCCTAGAACTCACTATGTAGACCAGGTTGGCCTTGAACTCACAAAGATCTGCCTGCCTCTGCCTCCTGAGTGCTGGGATCAAAGGCGAGTGCCACCACACCTGGCAAGAATATTGGATTTTGTCATAAGTCGTTTCTATATCTATTGATATGATCATGGGATCTCTGTCCTTGAATCCCTTTGTGTAATGAGTTACATTTATTGATTTGCATATGTTCAACCATCCTTACATCTCAGGAATGAAGCTACTTTGATCATGAAAACTGATATTTTATGTGTTCTTGAATTCACTTTGCAAGTATTATATTGAGAATTTTTGCATCTATAGTGATCAGGGAGATTGGTCTGTAATTTTTTTCCTTCTGTCTTTATCTGTTTTGGCAAAAGGTAATATTGAATTCATGAAGAGTTTAATAACGTTTTTCCTTTTTATTTTATGGAATATGGAATCCTTGGTTTTAGTCCTTTTTTAATTTTTATTTATTATTTTTTATGTGTATGAGTTTACTGTCTGCATGTAAGTTGGTGCACCCATGTCGTGCAATGCCGCAGAAGTCAGAAGAGGGCATTGGATTCCCCTGGAACTGGAGTTAAAGACGGTACTTAGCTGCCATGTGGGTGCTGAGAATCAAACCCAGGTCCTCTGCAAGAGAAGTCGATGCTCTTAACGGCTGAGCCATCTCTCCAGCCCCATGTGTTAGTCCTTCTTTAAAGCACTAATGGAATTCAGCAATGAATCTATTTGAGCTTAAATTTTTTCTAATTGGAGGATTTTTATTACTGCTTCAATCTCATTACTTATTATAGATCTATTTAGATTTTTATCTAATCTTGGTTTAATTTTTGTGGGTTATGTGCATCTAGAAATTCATACATTTCTTTTAGATTTTTCAATTTACTGGGGTATAAAATTTTTAAGTATATCCTAATGATTTTCTAAATTTGGCTACATGTTTGTTTGTTTGACTTTTCAAATAAAAAAATTCTTTGTTTCATTGACTTTATATTTTTGTTGTTGTTTCCACTTCATTAAGTTCTGCCCTGATATTAATTCTTTCTGCTCATTGATTTGGGGTTTTGTTTGTTCTCATTTATTCAAGACCATAAAGTATATCATTAAGTTATTTATTTGAGATGTCTCTGGATTTTATTTTTTGTCTTTTTGAGGCAGAGTCTCCCTGGAACTTGCTCTGTAGACCAGGCTGGCCATGAACTCACAGAGATCCACCTGCCTCTGCCTCCCAAGTGCTAGGATTAAAGGCCTGCACCACCACGCCTGGCTCTCTGGATTTTTTTTTTTAATGAAGGAACCTGTAGCTATAAACGTCCCTTCTACAAATGCTTTGATTTATCCCATAGGTTTTGGTATGTTGTTTTCACTTTCATTCAATTCTAGAAGTTTTTTCTTCTTAATTTCTTCAATGCCCTAATTCCTCATTTCAAGTAGGTTGTGCAATTTCCATGTGTTTATGCATGTCCCATAGTTTTTGTGGCTGTTGACTTCTACTTTTATTCCATTGTGGTCAGATAGGATGCAAGAAGTCATTTCACTTTTCCTGTATTTGTTAAGACTTGCTTTGTGTCCTAATATATGATCTAATTTAGAGAAAGTCACATGAGCTGCTGAGAAAAATGTGTATTGTGTAATGTTTGGATGTAGGTACCTGATAGATCCTTTTGATCAATGATGTCATTTAATTAGACATTTCTCTGCTTTTTTATAAGGATTACTTGTCTGCTAGTGAGAGTAGGTAATTGAAACTATCCAATATAAGTGTTTGTTTTATGAAATTGGATATACCAGTGTTTGGTGAATAGCTCCTTATGGATTGTTTCATTAATCATCACAAAATGATCTTCTTTATCTCTTCTAATTTTGGTTTGAAGTCTGCTTTGTCAGATATTGCAGCAGTGACATGTGCTTGCTTTTTTGTTCAGTTTTCTTGGGATACTGTTTAGTTTCTTTCTTATTTCTATGAGAAAAAAACACTAACCATAATCAATTTAGGAAGGAAAAGGTTTATTCTATCTTACATCTCCCAGGTCACAGTTCATCACTGAGGGAAGTCAGGGCAGAAAACTAGAGCCAGGAGCTGAAGCACAGATGTGCTCAGCCTGCTTTCTTATACAACACGTGACCACCTGCTCAGGAGTGGCACTGCCCACAGTTGTCTGGGGCCTCCCACATCACTCAAAAATTAAGAAAATTCCCCACAGACATGCCCACAAGGCTAATCCAATAGAAGCAATTCCCCAGTTAAGGTTCCCTCTTCCCAGGTGTGTCAAGTTGACAGCTAAAGCTATCCAGCATGGACATCTTTTCACTTTAAGGTTATGTTTGCTTTTGATATTAAGGTGAAGATCTTAAAAGACAACAAATATATGGCCTGTTTTTAAATCCAATCTGTTAGTCTGACTTTTGACAGGGGAATTGAGACCATTAATATTTAAAGTTATTAATAGTAACTCATCATTTTGTTGATTTTGTAGAGTTTGATGTGGAAAAAGGGGGGAATCAGAGTAAGACTAGTGATTAGCACTAGAATGGGGGGAGTAAATAGATGTGAGGAACAACAGAAACAAGGATGTTAACAGTACAATGAAAAGAGAAAGAAATACAACCAACCTAAAACAACCCCGCACTTCAGGAAGCTGAGGCAGGGAGATATGTTCTCCCCTCCCCGTTCTCCCATTAAATCAGGTGTTCTTTGGGAAAGCCTATCAAATGAAGAATGAAAAACAAGAAAGAATGGAGAGAGAGAGAGAGAGAGAGAGAGAGAGAGAGAGAGAGAGAGAGAGAGAGAGAGAGAGAGACTGCTAAATTGGCATTGTGTAGAGATAGAGCAGAAAGAATGCTCAGAGGAAAGGGGCAAGAGTCTGAATGCAGCATCTTGCCTGGTTGCCAGTTCTGGTCTCAACCTTAGCTGTTCTTTCCTGGGTTTTCAGTGCTAGTCATACCCATCAGTGGTTTTTGATCATCTTTTTTTTTTTTTTTTTTTTTTTGGTGAGGGGGGGCTCTTTTTGAGACAGGTAACCCGGTAGCCCCAGCTGGCCTGGAATTTGCTATGTAGACCAGGCTGGCCTTAAACTCAGAGATCTCTGCCTCTGAGAATGCTGGGGTTAAAGGTGTGCACCATTGCGGCTGGCTCCCACTTGGCCATCTTTAACCAGATGACAATTCTTGTCATTGCTCTTGGTCATCTTTCATTGCTTGGGTTGTGACTGTTGCTCATGCCTCTGGGAGGTTCTCTGGGAGGTTGGATCACAGATTCTGGCTCCACAGTGGGAGATCCTCACTGTTAGGTTGCAAATGATCCCCTGAGTAGTTGTTCCTGATATCAGATGTACACTTCAAACTGTCTGTGTTCCACTGCAGATTCTGGCTCCAAGCCAGATTTCCACCCCACTGAATACTGATGGTTCTTATTCAATTTCTCTCTAGCTGTCTAGAGGTACTTTGCAGGCCAGATTTCACCATATCTTACCATGATATTTGCTCTAGGCTCCCAGATCAGGCATTTCAGAGAGGAACTCTGGGAGCCAAGCCGCCACCTCAGATTGGGGTGTTACTGCTCTAGTCACATGCCAGGAAGTGGTTTTCCCAGTGCTCCCCCTGCTCAAGCCGCTACTGCTGTGCACAGCTTCTGACTTCTTCCCTCATGTCTGTTGCTGGAAGAACAGTGAAGGGTTTCTGGGGCACTCTATCTTAGCTGTGGCTGGCCATTTGCTCCTATAGTCTTCTTACTGGGAAGAGAAAGGGGCCCCAAACAGTGCCCCTCCCTTTAGGACTCTGAACTTTTCTATATTACTTTGCTGTTGATCACTAGAGATTTTCAGCCATCACCCACCTCTTCTGATAGTGTTAAGCCAACTAGCCAGAATTTATTCCCTGGAGATTCTATCATATCATACATGCATGTCACCTACTATCTTTTCTCTCCCATGATATCATGACTTCTAGAATACAATTGATGCCATGGTAAAAGTTATTTGATACTTATAAATTCTCTTTTCTTTTAAAACATCAGAATGATATTCCATGACTTCAGGAGGAATTTGGGAGTTTAGGCAATTGGTAATAGCCTAGTATTTAAAGGATATTTTGCCAATCTTATACAAATAAATCCATGACAAACATAATGGATGACATATAACAAATGACCAAAACCAAATTGACTATCCAGTGCCATATGGTACACGATGACACCCATGCTTTACATATTCTCGTAGACTTTACTCTTTTTTTTATTAAAAGACATAGGCATAGGAGAGGACTTTCTTTTATTATTTATTATTTTATGTGTGTGAATGTACTGTCTGCATGTAGGTTGGTGCACCCATGTCGTACAATGCTGATGAGGTCAGAAGAGGGTGACGGATTCCCCTGGAACTGGAGTTAAAGATGGTTCTTAGCCGCCATGTGGGTGCTGGGAATCAAACCCAGGTCCTCTGCAAGAGCAGTCGGTACTCTTAACTGCTGAGCCATCTCTCCAGCCCCGACTTTACTCTTTAATATATCTTTGAAAATGAGTGGCTTAGCTTTTACTTCTTGAATGAACATAGCTATATTAGTCGATATCCTTTGCCCTTTCCTAGATATTTTAAGAGGAAAGAGAATGATAATGAAAAAGACAAAACACATTTCTCTAATGAACAAAGGTACAAAGTAACATACAGAACCAGATTCTCAAGAGCAGCTTAGACAGGGAAGAATCTGTGCAGAAGAAACCATAGACAGTGTGCACATGGGATGCTCAAGAGGGCTATGGGAGAGATTAGGAGGTAATGGAGCTCTCTAAACTCAAGTGAGCCTTGTTCACAATGCTGAATGATTAAGCCTCAATGTCAATGGCTGAGCAAAAACATCTACTCACTTGATTTAATAGAGGCAAAAGAAGTAGGGCTTCATGCAGTGTCATACAGAATGAGCTTGCTTATGTGGAGAAGCCACTCTATCTCCAGAGCAGCACAAAAATAGACCTATTGAGTGGTATATTAGCTCTTTTCCTACCCCACCTCTCATAAAATCATGTCTCCATTCAGTAACTTATAATAGAATATAGGCTGGAACACAGTTTATATATAAGGATACTTAAGACAAAGTATGGAAAAAAGGGTAAGCAAAACCAACTAGAAATAAAGAATACTCTACTGAAAATGTTATGAAATAGTATGTAAAATTATGACCCAATATTTTTCCATGAATTAATGGAGATTATATATATATATATATATATATATATATATATATATATATATTGAAACCAGCATGTCCATGGTGGAAGAGGGTAGAGCAGAAATTCAAGAACCAAAGCATGAAGTGCTGGATGATCTTCTGAGTATGAAGGTAGAGTAGGGGTTATGTCTGTGTGAGCAAGAGAAGGAAAAAGTCAGAAAAAGAAAAAAAAACAGACTCTGTTCTAAACAGAGAAAGAGAGGAAGAGCTTTGGAAATCCACAAAAGGGTGCAAAGATACCCCAAAAGGCAGGAAAACAAAAAGATGGAGGCTGCAAAAAAGCAAGCTGCAGATCACCTCATCTGTGCAGTGTCCTGGTGAGGTGAGGGAAGGAAGAACCCACCTCCAAAAGCAGTTTGTTTTCCCTTTGCTGGCTGACTGGTTCTGGGAATTGAGCTTTCCAGAGCAGCTCAATAAGAAGATCCCCTCCAAAAACAGAAGAGATATCCGAACCAACAGATATACAAATCCCAACACATTAATGCAGGAAACACGGCACAGTGAGGCAATAAGATTCCTGCAAAAGATAGTAAGTTCTCAACCACTGAGCTCAAAGGTACTGAGATAAGTAAGGCCAGGTGAAGAAAAGTTTTCTGGTTAAAAAAAAAAAGATCAGTGATCTGAAAGATGACTCAAAACAGTAGGACACAGAGAGAAAAGCCAGCTACATACAGGAAAAAGTCACTGGAATGGGTGAGAAAGTCAGAAATATAGATTTTTAATTAGTAAAATGAAAGAAAAATTCAGCAAGAAAATTGACTTTAATAAAAAAGGAAATGTTAGCACTAAACATTTCAAAGAATCAAGTAAAAAGTACATTGAAAAACATCACCAATAGAATCAATCAAACAGAAGAAAATTAGGAATGGAGAACCAGAATGATACAATATCACATTTAAACATCAATAAAGAAAAAATAATAAATGAGCATGATCATAATGTCCAAAAACTCTGCGATATAACAAAGAAGCAAACTCTGAGAATCCATGGGATAGAAAAAAGAGCTGAGATAAATACGAAGGACAAAGAAAATCTAATGAAATTAGAACATAAAAATCCCAAATCTAGAGAAAGAAATAGACATCCAAACACAAATGGAAATTAGAATCAAAAGTAGACATGAACATACACAAACTTCTCCATGATCTATTATAGTCATGATATCAAATATAAATAGCAAGGAAACAATATTAAAAGCCTTAAGGTAAAAACACCAATTCACCTGCAAAGTCAGACTCATCAAAGTAATATTAAATTTTATGACACTTTTTCTCCCTGAGGAGAAAAAAGTTTGCTCAGAGAACACAAATGCTACCACACCAACAAAGCTGTGTTAAAAAAAAAAAAAAAAAGCCAGCCAGACATGGTGGTGCCTGCCTCTAATTCTAGCACTTGGGAGGCAGAGGCAGGCGGATCTCTGCTGCGGACCGACCCAGTCGGGGTCCCTCAGACCACAGGGAATCAGGGTCTTGGTATACAGGAGAGCACAGGTTCGGCAAAAGACAGACAGACGATACCAAAGTGGTTTTGAATCTGCTGCATTTTACTAAGAGCAAGCTACTGATTATATAGGACATGTCAGGAAAAACAGATCAAGATTAGCACATCTCCAGGAACAATAAGCCCATTACTAAGGAATTTAAGTTTTACACATTAACTAGAAGCACTTATACATGGTACATTGCTCAAGATTAGCACATCTCCAGGAATAAACAGTGGTCATAAAACCACAGACCCTGGATAGTTTGTTTGTGAGATGTTAAACATTGTGGTTTACCTTTGAAGTTTTTATATGAGCTATTGCTATTGAACGTAGTTTAATGATTACTTGGTCTCTTCTTGTTCTCCCAAAGCCATAGTTATTTTCAGGAAAATTAGGATGCCATTCAATACCCATTCTCCATTTATACTAACCCATCTGTCCCCCTCCTCATCATACACACCTGTATATGTAAGAGGTGTTTGAGTTGGTTTTATTTTTCCCATACTATATTTCCCTAAAGGAGGAGCCCACCATCTGCCTCTAATTAAATAATGTTTCCTACCATGCATGACTGTAACTGGAATTCCCATTTTACTAATTCTGTCTGGAGTTGGTTTAGGTGCAGCCCTTTTGTTTAAGGGACTGAACTTTTACTCTTTCACTATCAATTAAGTCTGGAAAACACTCTTGTTGTTGTAATTGATCTAGGATATCACCCAATATAATGTTTTCTTTCCATTTTACTTTTGCAAGAGCTTTTAGGAAAGGAGAGTCTTCTCGAGAAATGTTCCAATGTTTCACTATGCTTAAATTCCTAGAAAGTGCATCTGGATCAGATGGAGTGACACCAGTGGGCCGAGCATCCTGGCTTTCTGGTTTATCTCCCGGAACATCTAACTGTCCCTTGTCTAGAAATAGCTTGATTAGCTGGAACTGAGGTCGTGCTGTACTCAGGAAAAGAATCAATACCAAGAAAGACAATATGCAAAGCCCAACACCCAGGAAGCGCAACATCTTTGGAGTGCATCGTGATCTTGAAGGCCAAGATCAAGCACTCTGCCAGAGACCTCCAGGGAGCTTAGCCCCGGAGGGCACATATCCCCCATCTGCTATTATGACTTTCATCATTGCTCACACAGACGACACTGGAGTTGGTGTGGCAGTAAATTTCTGAGATAAGCAAGGTGCACTCATAAATTCCTGAGGTAAGTAAGCTGGCTCCTAAACTCCTGAGATAAGTAAGCTGGCTCGTAAAATCCTGAGATAAGCAAGTTAGTAATTTTCTGTGAGCATGTATGTCTGACAGCTTTGGCTCCTGGCAGATCTCTGTGAGTTCAAATCCAACCTCATCTACGTAGCAAGCTCCAGGCCAGATAGAACTAAAAGGATACTCTGTCTCAAAAAGACAAAAAAAAAATCCAAACCCCAATAGTAATATGGGAGAAAGTAAAGAAAAACAATATTCTAACCAACCAGAACAAAACCAACAAAATTACAATGACTAACATTTCTCAAAAATAATCTTAATTGTAAATGGCTTCAACTCACCAATGAAGAAATGCAGACTGGCTGCCGGCTGGATTAAAAAGCTAGTTATTTATTGTCTCTAAGAAACTTCACTGGAACAAACACCCACAGACAAAGTGTCAAAGGATGGAAAACAATCCCATAAGCAAACAAAAGTCAAAACCAAGCTGTGACTTTTAAATATTTGATACAATAGCTGGGTGTGGTGGTGCATGCCTTTAATCCCAGCACTTAAGAGGCAGAGGCAGGCGGATCTCTGTGAGTTCAAGGCCAGCCTGGTCTACAGAGCAAGTTCCAGGCCAACTGGGGCTATAGGGAGACCCTGTCTCAAAAAGACAAAAAAAAATAAATAATAAATAAATGAATATTTGATATAGTAGACTTAAAAAAATAGATGAGATAAAAGAAGGCCACTACAAATTAATAGAAGGAACAACTCATCATGAAGTTATAAGTATTGTACATATACATGGACCAAGTTTTGGGCTCTTGATTTCATAAAACATCTACTAATAGACATAGTAGGTGTAATAGACCTTAGTACAATAATAGTAGATGATTTAAATTCTTATCTCTAGGTAGGTCATATAAACAAAAATATCAACAAAGAAACCTCAGAGATAAACTTCCCCATAGATCAAATGGGCTGAACAGATACATGTAGAATAACCCATTCAACAGATGGAGAGTATACAATCTGGTCAGCAGCCTGTGAAACCTTCTCTACAATAGATAAGGCTGAAAACAAGTCTTCTCAAATAAAAAGAATCAAAATAATTCATTGCATCTTATCAGATCATACTGTAGTAAAACTAGAAATCAATAGCAAGAAAAACTACAGAAACTGTACAAATAAATGGAGACTGAACTCTTGAATGACCATGAGGAACAGTGAAGGAATCAGGAAGGAAACTTACAAATTTCCAAAACAGAATGGAAATGAAAGTACGATTTACCAGAATGTTTAGGACACAGCTAGAGCAGTTCTAACACAAAAGTATATAAGTATGAGTGCACACACTGAAAAAAATCATAAATTAAATAAACAACCTAACAATGCACCTCAGTGTCCCATAAAAACAAGAATAATCCAAACCCCATAACAGTAAGCATCAAGGAATGATAAAGGTAAAGGTATAAATGAATTAAATGGACATTAAAAGAACAATGCATAAGATCAATCTAACAAACAGTTGGTTCTTTGAAGGAAAAAGATGGAAGCTTGACAAATTCCCAGATGAACTAACCAAAAGAAAGAGAAAGAAGACACAAATTGATAAAATTAGAGATGAAAAAGAGTGGGAGTTCCACAGGGGGTCCAGTGAAATCCAGAGGATCCTTAGGAAGTACTTTGAATCTTACATGCAAAACATGGAAAAGTCTAGAAAAAAATTAATAAACTCCTAGACACTATGTCCAGAGAATTAGATATGGACATACACAAGAAAACCCCAGGTTAACAACATTTTATTAACAGTTGCTATTTAGTTTTTATTTATAATCATAAACTTAACTCTGAAATCCAGCTAGACTTGAAGGGAATAAGGAGAATATGGAACCCAAAGAACTGCATCAAGAGCACAAAGATTATGAGATGCTGTGAGCAGATGGGGCAGAGGGTACTCTCCTGAGCTACAGAACAAATGATCTCGCACTTACAATGCACACAAATCAAAAGCAGCAGAGCTGTCCACAGTCAGTAATGGTGATCTTCTTGCTGGTCTCCATTGCTGGTCACAAAATGCTCCACGGCTTCCAAGATGCTCATGCCTTCTTTTGCCTTCCGAAAGACCATGTGTTTGCCATCTAACCACTCAGTCTTGGCAGTGCAGATGAAAAACTGGGCACCATATGTGTTTGGTTCAGCATTTGCCATGGACAAGATATCAGGACCTGTGTGCTTCAGAATGAACTCTCAACCTCAAACTTCTCCTCATAGATGGACTTTCTGCCAGTGCCACTACAGAGTCTGAGGTCACCACCCTAGAGCATGGATCCTAGAATAATTCTGTGAAGGGAAAAACTCATAACCAAGTCGTTTTTTCTCCAGTGCTCAGAGCATGAAAGTTTTATGCTGTTTTTGGAACTTCACAAACAGCAGGGAGGAGATGTGACCCAAAGGCTGCTCATTGGCTGCAATATTGAAGAACACAGTAGGGTTGACCGTGGCTGAGAGCAAATAGCTACAGGAGACAGCAGTGTCTGCCAAGGACTTATTTTTTAAAAGCCTTATTACCATTTTCCCTGACAAATGTAAATACAAAAATTCTCAATCAAATTCTAGTAATCCAAATTGAAGAATATACAGATCATCCACTATGACTGAATTATGGAAGCAGAGTTCCAGCAAAAGGGTGGTGGGGTGTGGTGAACAACTTTCCAAGGCCACAATATTGACTCAACATATGCAAATCAACATGTGTAACACAGCACACAAATAGATTTAAGGACAGAAATCACATGATCATATCCAGTAAAGAACAACAAAGTTCACTATCCCTTCATGATAAACGCTTTGAAGAAGCTAGGAATAGAATGGACAATGATCAACATGATAAAGGTTATAGTCAGCTAGCCTGTAGCCAATATTAATGAAGAAAAACTGAGAGCACTTCCTCTAAAACACAAATGAGACAAGGATGCACTGCTCATCTCATCCCAGTCAAAATGGCTGTCATTAAGAAGACAAAGGACCGAAAAATGCTGATGTGGCAGTGAAGAAAGAAGAACGCTATTCAGTGCTGCTGGGAATGTAGACTGATGCAACCCATGGATGTCAGTGTGGAGTTTCCTCAAAAAAAAAAAAAAAAAAAAAAAAAAAAAAAAAAAAAAAAAAAAAAAAAAAAAAAAAAAAAAAAAAAAAAAAAAAAGAAAGAAAAGAAAACTACCATATGACCCAAGTACACCACTCCTGGGTAAACACTCAAGGACCCTAAGTCAACATACCACAGAGATACTTGCACATCCATATTTATTGCTAAACAATTCACAGTAACTAGAAAATGGAATCAGCATAGATGTCCCTCAACAGAATAAAGAAGATGGTATATATACACAATGGGATTTTATTCAATGGTAAAGAAAAATGAAATCATGACAGCATTGCACAAAATACCTGGTCACAGTGCAGAGAATAAGTGTCCATGGAGTGTTCAGCCACAAACTGAGCATCCGCATCACACCTCCTCCAAGGCTTGGGTAAGGCAAAATGATTGTAAGAGCCGGACACCTCGACAGTGCCGCAGTCATATTGGGGTTCCCTCCTTTGCATCCCAACACCTACTTCTGATCACCTCAGGTTCTGCCACCTTTGACCAGGGAAAGTTCTCTCTCTCCAGAGAATCCCTTAGTTTGTACATTTTGGGGTGGCTAATGTTTTTTTGGTCTTTTTGAGACAGGGTCTCCCTGTAGCTCTGGCTGTCCTGGAACTCACTCTATAGACCAGGCTGGCCTTGAACTCACAGAGATCCGCCTGCCTCTGCCTCCCAAGTGCTAGGATTAAAGGCGTGTGCCACCACACCCAGCCTAAGGAGTGGCTAATATTTTAAACAAGGGGTATCTCCTCAGTTTACTGGGTATTGGGGAGACAAATAGAGCAGCACTGAGATCTAATATCGGAGGACCCATCTGCATGCTGTCTGGTGATGCTCAATATTCAGCAGTCTGTGAGAGGAAGGAGATGGCTGAGAGTGTCCACTAGATTTGAGTTGTACAGTTGTCAGCCTGGGGTGAACAAGCTCGCGACAGAGACCACCATGTAGTGCCGGCCACCTGATTGCCTGCGGCTTCAGACACCTACTCCTCTAGAGGGCAGAGCTGTGAACCAATGAGACCTTCAGCACCCGAGCTTCTCAGTGTATCTGGGTCTAGCCTTCCCCATCCATGACTGGTCCTTGCAGCTGTCAACCACCCAGAGGCGATGCTGCTTTTTCTCAGTATTCCAGAGTAGTTCAGCTTTAAACAATAGTAGGTTCTCTCTCAAGATGATGCAAAACTACAGCCCTTCAAGACAAGGAGTGTGACAAATGGACCTCCTCCCCACTTTTGACCCACCACAGAGGAGCCACTATCTCACCAGAAGCCCCAACTTAATTTGAGATGGCCAGAACTGATTTGTACTGTGGGCAGGACTGCTAGGCGCTTGTCACTGGGACTCCTGGCTTTGCCTAACCTCGTGTAGAGGTGAGAGGTAGAAGTAGTGTGCTGCCATTCCTTCTGTCTCTATCACCTCTGTCTCTATCACCCTCTTGTGATTTCTAATGCTCTTCTACTCTTTCTCTCTTTGAAACAGAATCTATTCCTTATTATCCTGACTCTTCTCATTTACCACATCACAAGGAGGCAGCTTCTAGTCCATTCACTCCAGAAGAAGTAAACAAGTTTATTAATTATTTCTACCATGGATTACTCTTTGCTGGAATTATTTCACTTAATTAAATTAAGAATAATGGCACCTACTCCATAAATTGTTATGAAGAGTGAGTCAAAATGTGAGAACTGACTGATTCTCAAATAGCATCTGACCCATACCAAACAACGTCATGCAAGTGTTGTTACATTTGGAATAACACTGGAGCAATGGACTAGGACATATATTTAAAGATGGAAGTCAACAATGCTTGCCTGAAACTAAAGTTTTAAATACACGTATGGAAAAGACATGATGCATGCAGGTAAAAGCAACCATAGCATTGAAAACTTAAACAAATCTTCAAACTCTGTGGATTTTACAGATAAGGAGAATTCTTTGGACAGTCAGGCAAAGAGGCAAAATCATTCTCAAAAAAAAAAAAAAAGAAAAAGAAAAGAAAAATCAAACTGACCTCATATTTCTGTTCAGCAGCATAGAATTTGAGAAGACACTAAAACACAATCCAGAAGACACTCAAATGAAAACTGGGGATGGTGGCATTGTATGTAGTCAAGCTGCTCTTTGGGGTTATAAAGATTGTAGAAAAGGGCTTTGAATAGTTAGAGAATACCATTCCTGTGAGCACTTCTCTTTTTTGGGGGGTGAGGGTATTTTTTTTGGGGGGGGGTAGCACATGCCTTTTTTTTTCTAATATTTTTCAAGGGATTCACAATATAAGAGCACAGTTGTTTTCAAATCACATTGACATTGCTCGGTTTGCCATACAATTAGGGACTTGGTGCTAGCATCCACAAATGAGGGATACTATTCATCCTTGTTTTTCTGGGACTGTGTTACTTCACTCATCATGATATCTTCTAGCTCCAGCCATTTACCTGCAAAGCTCATGATGTCATCTTTCTTTACTGATGCATAGAACTCCATTGTGTAGATGTACCACATTTTCTCTATCCACTCGTCAGTTGAGGGGCACTTGGGTTGGTTCCAGCTCCTTCCTATTGTGAAGAGAGCTGAAATAAACATGGCTGTGCATGTATCTCTGCGGTAAGATGAGTCTTGTGGGTACATACCCAGGAGTGGTGTCCTAGTTTGTCTTCCATTGCTGTGACAAAACACTCTGACACCAACTTGGGGAGGAAAGGGTTTATTCAGCTTACATCTCCTGGGTCACATTTCATCACTTAGGGAGCCCAAGACAGGAGCTCAGGGCAGGAACCTGGAGGCCATGGAGGACTGCTGTTCACTGGCTTGCTCTCTACTGGCTTGCTCTCTGACTCAGGCCCAGCCTGCCTTCTTATACTGTCACTGCTCAACATCAAGACAATACACCAAAGATGTGGCCAAGGCCATCCAATGGAGCAAATTCCCCAATGAGGCTCCCTCAACCCAGGTTGTCAAGTTGACACTAAAGCTATCCAGCACAAGTGGTATGGCTGGGTCAGGTGGCAAGTTCATTTCCAAGTCTTCCAATGGTTCTCCAAACTGCTTTCCAAAGTGGCTGTACGAGTTTACATTACCCACCAGCAAGTGGATGAGTGTTCCCTTTCCCACAACCTCCCAGCACTTGTATCATTGGTTTTCTTGATCCTAGCAAGTCTTATTGGAGTAAGTGATAGATGATATCTTAAAGTGGTTTTGAATTTCCTTTTTTTTTTAACATGCTTTCATCTCTTTTTTTTTTTTTTATTTATTTCTGTATGTGTATGAATGTACTGTCTGCATGCAGGTCTGTGCACCCATGTCATGCAAGCTGCCGCGGAAGTCAGAAGAGGGTGTCAGATTCCCCTGGACTGGATCTCCTGGAATGGATCCCTGGATTGGAGTTTCAGACGGTTCTTGCCACCATGTGGGTGCTGGGGATCGACCCAGGTCCTCTGTAAGATGGTCGGCGCTCTTAAAACCGCTAGGCCATCTCCTTAATTATTAGCATGTTGAACACATCTTAAGAGTTTCTCAGCCTTCTCTAATCCCTCACTTGTGAAGTCTCTGTTCAGCTCTTTGCTCCATCTATTGAGTGGGTCTTTCTTTTCTTTCTCCTTTTGTTTTTTGAGTAGTTTATACATTCTGGAAATCAGTGCTTTGTCAGATGTATCTGCAGTGAAGGTTTCCTCCCCCTCTGTGGGGTTTTTTCTTCACTCCTTGATTGTTTCTTTTGATGTACAGAAGCTTTTGAGTTTAAACGAGGTCCCATTTGTCAATGTCGACCTTAATTCTTGCACAGCTGCTGTCTAATTTAGGAATCTTTTCCTATGCTTATGTCTTGTAGTCTGCTGCCAACTTTTTCTTCTATCACCTTCAGAGTTTGGGGGTTTCACGTTGAGGACTTTGATCCATCTGGAGTTGACTTTTGTACAGGGCAGAGGTAGGGGTTTAATTTCATTCTTCTACAAGTGGTGATCCAGTTTTGCCAACACCACTTACTGAAAGATGCTGTCTTTCCCTCCTGTCTTCTTGGCCCCTTGTCAAATATGAAGATGGCTGAAATTGTATGTGCTCAAGTTTGGATCTTCAGTTTTGTTCCATTGGTCAACAGGTCTGTTTTTTTGCCATTACCAAGCTGTTTTATTGACTATAGTCCTGTACTATAGTTTGAAGTCTGGTAATAGAGATCCCCCCCCCCTGTATTGCCTCTTTTCACTGAGGGTTGTTTTGGCTATTTGGGGTCTTTTGTTTTTCCAAATGAAATTAAGGACTTTTGTTTCCAAGCCTGTGAAGAAACTCTTGGGGATTTTAATTGGAATTGCATTAAATCTATATAAGAGTTTGGGTAGAATGGACATTTTTACTATATTAATTTTCCCAATCCATGAGCACGGGAGGTTTTTCCATCTTCTGATGTCTTCTTCAATTTCCTTCTTCAAGTGTTTAAAATTTTTGTTGTAGAGATTGTTGGTGTCTTGGGTTAGGTTTGTTCCTATGTATTTTATTGTTTTTGAGGCTATTATGAGTGGGAAGTTCTCCTTGAATTCCTTCTTCAGTTGCTTGTTGTTGGTGTAAAGAAAGGCTACTGATTTTTCTAGGTTAATTTTGTATCCTGCCACTTTACTGAAGCTCTTAATAGTTTCTAGGAGTTTTCTGGTGGAGTTTTTAGCATCCCTTAAGTAAACAATCATATCATCAGCAAAAAGGGATAGCTCGACTTCCTCTTTTCCAATTAGTACTTTAATTTCTTTTTCTTGCCTTATTGCCCTAGCAAGTGTTTCAAGCACTATATTGAAGAGGAGTGGTGATAGGGGGCAGCCTTGCTGAGTTCCTACCTTTAAAGGGAATGCTTCTGTCATTTCCCCATTTAGGAAGATATTGGCTGTGGGTTTCCTGTATATGGCTTTGATTACATTGAGGAATGATCCCTCCAATCCAATTCCCTCTAGGACTTTAAGCATGAAGGGATGCTGGATTTTATCAAAGGCTTTTTCCACGTCAATTGAGATGATAGTGTGATCTTTGTCTTTCAGTGCATTTATATGCTTGATGATATTTATTGATTTTCATATGTTGAACCATCCCTGCATCTCTGGTATGAATCCAACTTGGTCATGATAGATGATCTTCTTAATGTGGGTCTGTATGCGATTTGCCAGTATCCTGTTTAGAATTTTTGGCATCTGTGTTCATTAGTGAGATGGGTCTATCGTTCTCCTTTTTAGTTGCATCTTTGCCTGGTTTTGGTAATAGAGTGATGCTGGCTTCATAGAAGGAATTTGGGAGAATTCCCTCTGTTTGTATCTTTCTAAACAATTTCAGTAATAATGGTTGTAAGTCTTTTTGAAATGTTTTATAGAATTCTGCTATGAAACCATCTGGGCCTGGGCTTTTTTTACTTGGGAGGTTTCTTATTACATCTTTAATTTCTTCATATATTATGGATCTGTTTAAATTGTCAATCTCTTCTTGGTTGAGCTTTGGTGATTCCCAGGGTTTCAGATATTCATCCATTTCTCCTCGGTTTTCAAACTTAGTAGAGTATAGGTTTTTGAAGTATTCCTGTATGATTTTCTGGATCTTTTCATTGTCTGTTGTGATAGTTCCCCTTTCATCATGGATTCTATTGATTTGGAGTTGTTCTTTCTTTCTTTTTGTTAACTGGGCTAGACGTCTGTCTATCTTGTTTATTCTCTCAAAGAACCAACTTTTGGATTCATTGATTTTTTCTGTATTGTTTTCTTTGTTTCTATTTCATTGATTTCTGCTCTGATTTTTATTTAATCCTGTCTGCTGCATTTAGGGTTCATTTGTTGTTGTCTCTCAATTGTTTTCAGCTACAGTGTTGTGCTCTTTCTATTTTTCTAATGTAGGCACCCAGGGCTATAAACTCACCTCTTAGGACTGCTTTTAAAGTGTCCCATAGGTTTTGTTGTATTGTATTATCATTGTCATTCAGTTCCAGGAATGCTTTATTTCTTTCTTTATCTCATCCTTGACCCATTCATTATTCAGGAGTGTGTTGTTTAGTCTCCATGTGTTCATGTAGATAGTAGGGCTTATCCTGGTGTTGATAGTGAGGTTTATTGCGTTGTGGTCTGATAGAATGCATGAAAGTATTTCAATCTTTTTATATTTGTGGAGGTTTCTTCTGTGTCCCAGTATGTGGTTGATTTTGGAGAATGTTCCATGGGGTGCTGAGTAGAAAGTGTATTCTCAAAATAATTTTTGTGTTATACAGTGTCATCTTGTAACATTCTCTTTTAACTGTAGGATAATTTAACTTAAGGAATTAAGTTTGCTTCCCAAATTAATAACATACATTCATCCAAAACAGTTTGGATAATAAGAGAGCTCTGATATCAGCAATGGATTATTCTGCCAAGGAGATGTTGGCCAGGTGATCCAAGCCCCCCCAAAAGGTAAAGGCTTCTTGCCTGTAAACTGGGATACCTGCAAGAAGAGAGGCAGTAAGGCCCTGCTGTCAAAGACCTGATGTAAGTATGGGAAGGTTGTATTGAGACCACTCTTGTAAGTGTACAGTTAATCTCTGGAATACCAGAGAGGGTTACCAAATGCCACTGAACCAATAAAGCAAATGTTGGTCTCCTTGAGTCAAGAAAGACTCTTCCATCAACATCAGCTACACCTCACCTGCTTGGAAATACTGTGCAGCAGTGGCAGCCATATGTTTATATATCCCAAATCTATTTGGCTATTAGCTCTCTCCTTGGAGGAATAACTCATGGATGTTGCCACAAGCTTACATCCTCTAGTGATTAGGAGATGCTATAAGCCACAGTAAGACCTTATCATCTTTTACAGAAAAAAACATAATCCATGGATTAGCACACCATCCAAACATCTGTGTCTATACCAAAGTAACCTACCATAATAATTAGCAATGTTTAAATACCTATATATCTAATCGCTTGTGCTTCATTAGTAAGATTGAAAGGTTATTCCTAGACAAACTGTCAGCCCATGAAAGGAAACAGATCAGAGTCCAAAATGACATCTCCAGAGAAAGTAGACTGTTTTGCTTCTCAAAGACCTGGTGTGAGCATGAAAAAATGTTTTGAGACGTCACTTGCTAATGTAGAACTGGCCTCTGAAATGCCAGAGAGCATTACCAAATGCTACTAAAGCAATACAGCAAAATATTGGTCTCCTTGAGACAAGCAAGACTTCTCCATCAGTATCACCTACATCTCAACTGCCTAGAGATGCTGTGCAACAGTGGCAGCCATGTGTCTATATATATGCCAATTCTAATTAGATATTAGCTCTCTCCTTGGAGGAATAACTCACAGTGGATGCCACAAGCTTATGTCCTCTAGTGGTTAGGAGATGCTATAAGCCACAATAAGAACTTGTCACCCTTTATAGAGAAACCACAGTTTGCGGATTAGCATACCATCCAAGCATCTTTGTCTATGCTCACAGCTTAGCTTGCCATAATAATTAGTACTGCTTAAATGCCTGTACATCCAATTTCTTGTGCTTTGTTAGTAGGATTAAAAAGGTATCATTGGATAAGCTGTCAACCCATGAAGGGAAACAACCTGAACAGACTAGAGTCCAAAATGACATCGCCAGAGAAAATAGACGGTTTTGCTTCTCACCCACTTGTGCCCCTTGCCCAAAGCCTAGGGAAAACTTGCGGAAGAGGAGGCGTGGTAGAATGTAAGGGCTGCGGAGAGATTGGGGTGAATCGTGAGACTACAGCAATATAGACTGGACTCCTATTTGATCAACATGCTTGTGCATACCAGCTTCTCCAACTGGACTATGGGAACCTTGGGTTGTTCAAAATTTGGACATAGATACTTGCAAATTGGTTTTACATGAATGTTACTTACATTCATTGCTTATGCTTAATAATTTGGCTCACTTCAAAAAAATGCAACAATTACCTAATTGTACAACAAACTGAGTAACGTCAGTATTATCTGAAAACAACTGTGCTAGTATATTGTAGAATCCCTTAAAATAAACAAAAGAAAAAAAAAAGAAAGTACATTCCCTGGTATTAGGGTGGAATATTTGGTAAATGTCTGTGAGGTCCATTTGGTGTATCATATCATTCAGTTCAGATGTCTGTTTATTCTTTGTTCTGTTGACCAGTCCAAAGGGCTCAGTGGGGTATTGAAGGCCCCTACTATGAGTGTACTGGGGTTAATCTGTGCCTTGTGGTCCTGGAGAATTGTCTTTATAAAGTTTGGTGCACCAGAGTTTGGTACATACATATTCATAATTGTGAAATCTTCTTGGTGAATTGTTCCTTTGATAAAAATGTAATGGCCTTCTTTGTCTCTTCTGATTTCTTTTACTTTGAAGTGTATTTTGTCTGATATTAAATAGCAACACCTGCTTTCTTTTTGGTACCATTTGCTTGGAATATTTTTTTTCCATCCTTTCACTTTAAGGTGGTGCCTGTCCTTGAAGGTAAGATGCATTTCTTGTAGACAGCATATAGATGGGTTCTATTTCTTTTTTTTTAATATTTTATTATTATTTTATTTATTTATTTTTTTTTTTTTTATGTGTATGCGTGTACTGTCTGCATGCAGGTCTGTGCATCCGTGTCGTGCAATGCCGCGGAGGTCAGAAGAGGGTCTCAGATTCCCCTGGAACTGGAGTTCTCCTGGAATTGGAGTTACAGACGGTTCTTAGCCGCCATGTGGGTGCTGGGGATCGAACCCGGGTCCTCTGCAAGAGCAGTCAGCGCTCTTAACCGCTAGGCCATCTCTCCAGCCCCGATGGGTTCTATTTCTTAATCCAATCTCCCAGTCTATGTCTTTTGACTGGGGAGTTTAGTCCATTAATATTTAAGGTTATATATAACTGATAGGGTTGTGTTGCTTCCTTTCACCTTATTATCCATTTGTGTTTTTTGGTTTAGGTTTCTACTTCTGCAGTTATGCTTTTATTGATTTCTCTTTCTAGATGGCTGGGGATGGTTGCTCCTTTCTTCTATTCTTTGAATTGCTTCAAGTATTCTCTGAAGG
The DNA here is from genome assembly GCA_009823505.1 of Rhizomys pruinosus. Lineage (NCBI taxonomy): Eukaryota > Metazoa > Chordata > Mammalia > Rodentia > Spalacidae > Rhizomys > Rhizomys pruinosus. Next base: position 1,239,576 of record VZQC01011429.1, on the reverse strand, counting down.
GTTGGTTTTCTGGACATGTATTCTTTCATCTTGTTTATGTCATGGAAGATTTTTCTCTCTCCATCTATAATCAACATTTTTGCTGGGTATAGTAACTTGGGTTGGCATCTATTGTCCTTTAACACTGGGAATGCTTTGCTCTACATTCTTCTTGCTTTCATGGTTTGCACTGAGAAGTCAGTTGTAATTCTGATAGGTTTCCTCTTATATGTAACTTGTTTTTCTCTTGTGGCTTTCAGAATTTTGTCTTGGTTTTGGGTGTCTAGAGTTTTAACTATGATATGGTGGAGAGATTCTTTTCTGATCTTGTCTGTTTGGAGTTCTATGTGCTTCTTGTATTTGTATTGGTTTGTCTTTTTTTAGTTTGGGGGAGTTTTCATCTATTATTCTGTTGAAGATCTGATCAATACCATTCTCTTGGGATTTTTCTCCTTCCTCTATTCCTATGATGCAGAGGTTTGATCTTTTGTGTATTTTTAAATTTTTCATAATCTTTACTTTTAGTTGTTCTGTGTTATCTTCCAGGTCTGATATTCTTTGTTCTGCTTTCTCCATTCTGCTTCTGAGACTTTTTCCATTCCTTTCCTCTTGATTGGATGAGTGTTTGATTTCCTTTTTCATTTCTTCTTCTGATTTCTTTAGTATTTCCACTTCCTTTTGGAGCTTCTCAATCTCTTCCTGTAGCTCTTTGCTTTGCTGGTTGGTTTCCTTTTCTTTTTCAACAAGGGATCTTTTCAGTGTTACCACTTCCTTCTGGAGTTTGTCATTCTCTCTCTCTCTCTAGGTCCTTCTTGAGTTTTTCATTCTCTTTTCTTAATTCTCCAACTTGCTCTTTAAAGTCTTGGACTTCTTTAAGTATGTTCACAATTGTACTTCTAATATCTGTGACCTGGGCCATCCCCAGGGGGATCCCACTGTAGGAATCTTCCACAGGGTTGGTAGAGCTTGGTATGGAATTACCCTGCACCTTCTCATGTTGTCTCTTCGTGTCCCTGGCATGTGGGTTTCTCTTTGCCTGTATTCCAATGTGAATCCCAAATGCCTCTTCACTGTGTTGAAGGCTTTCTTTGCTTGCCTCCTTCAGATGCCTTCGTTGTTTGACTGATTAATTTGTTTTTCTCCTTTTCTCCTTGCTTATGGAGTGTTGATTTGTCTAAGCTTTAGGCTTTCTATTGGAAATCTAACTCACTCTTCCCTTTCTGTTCTGAAGGTTCTCCAAAGAATCCACTTGGATACTCCTTCCACTCCTTCAGCAATCCCAGTTGGGGGGGCGGGGTTGCTGTTACCTGTGCTTCAGGTGGTCTTGGGAAATCTCCAATCTCAAGACTCACACAGGCCCACCTTTTATACCAGCTAGGAGGACAACTCCACCCCCACAGCCACACAAGCCAATCGAGCCAAAGATGATTGCATCAAACCAAACAATCCACCTGGCTAAAGCACCCAGCTCCTACCTGTGCTTCAGGTGGTCTTGGGAAATGCCCCTTTTTTTGTATTTTGGAGACAGGGTCTTCCTTTAGTCCCAGCTGGCCTGGAGCTCACTCTGTAGATCAGGCTGGCCTTGAACTCACAGAGATCCACCTGCCTCTGCCTCCCAAATGCTAGGATTAAAGGCGTGTGCCACCACGCCCAGATTTTTTTCTTTTTTTTTTTTTTTTTTTCCTGTGAGCACTTCTTGAAGAACTAGTAGAAGCTGACCTTGAGCCAACTCAGAGATAATGGAGGAAAATTGAGCAGAATTGAGAACCAAGTCTATCTAATGAAATAACTAACATTAAAACAAAATACCCAGAAAAAAGCCAGGATCTTTGTTTAACCCCATTTGAATTCCTTATAAATATATATAGAACAAGATTTAGTCTTCACTGCCTCCACCTCATGCAGTACAGATAGTATGATATAACAACAACAATCTAGTCTATGTTAAAATGAGAAAAAGGAGAACAATAACTTAAACTATTTCCCAAGGCTATACAATTATTTAAGTGGTAGATTCTAGAAGAGAGTAGAGCTATACAATATATCTATGATGAAAACCACATATATAATTTAAATTTTCTAGAAGTCACACTTTAGAAAAACAAACCAAGTAGATATGTATAGTTTCATTAATATAGTTAGTATAATCCAATATGCAAAAGCAATATCATTTCTACTTTAAAAGATGAACAAAGTTCTGGGGATGGGTGGTTGTGATGGCTGCATAGCAATCTGAAAATTTTTATTAAAACTAACCTTAAACTTAAAGATGGTTACATTGAGGGCTGAAGAGATGACTCCATTGTTAAGAACACTGGCTGCACTTGTAGAGGAACCACTGGGTTCAGTTCCCAACATCCACCTGGAAGCTAACAATGGTCTGTAACTTCAGTTGCAAGAGACCCAATGCCCTCTCTGGCCTCTGTAGGTATTACATGCATAGGTGCACTTACATACAGGCAGGCAAATCATTCATACACATACTTTTAATTTAAAAGATGATTACATTGGCAGGTTTTATGTTATATGAATTTACTACCATTTTAAAACTATTATTTTTTTCTTGCATATGAATCAGGATAGTTACTAAACACCAAGGATTAAGGTCATGGGGGAAAATGACTTTCTAACATTTCTTACCTTCACAAAGTTCTCTCAACTGTTGGATCACAAATGAAGATCAAAATGTTTAGCAGAACTACAACTTTCCATATATTTTACATCAGTAAATTTCCCTCAATTGTGAAGTCTAGAATATTTAATAAATTCCCAGAAATAGTGAAGGCTGTCGTATTTCTTTCCTTAAATTTATTGGGCATCTTGAGAGCATGAGTTCTTTCACCTTGTCAGAGCAAATTGTCATAATTGAGGATTGTCCCATACTCCTAAGGTTTCTCACTGCTGTAAGTTCAGTGTGTAAAGACATGAGAGAGTTTTAAGGATTTTTTGGCATTCCTCTCATCAGTAACAATTCTATTCAATGTGGGTTATTAGATTTTAAGTTAATAGATCAAATATATCATAGGCTTTCCCACATTCTCAACACAAGCTTCCTCTGAGTAGATTTTTACATGGTGAAGATTTGAGAATGAATCAAAGGTTTTCACACCTCTTGTACAATCATAGGGTCTCTCACCACTGTGAATTCATATATGTTCAGTTTGTCTTGAGGAAGTGGTGAAATCTTTCCCACAGTTCTTACATTTCTAGAGTTTTTTTCCAGTGTAAATACAAATGTGTCTAATAATGTATGAGAAGTACTAATAGGATTTCCCCCCATACATCACATTCAAATGGCTTTTCTTTTTTTTTTATTTCTTTTTATTTTTATGTGTATGAATGTATTGTCTGCATGCAGGTCTGCGCACCCGTGTCGTGCGATGCCGCGGAGGTCAAAAGACGGTCTCGGATTCCCCTGGAACTGGAGTTCTCCTGGAACCGGAGTCACAGACAGTTCTCAGCCGCCATGTGGGTGCTGGGGATCGAACCCGGGTCCTCTGAAAGAGCGGTCGTCGCTCTTAACCGCTAGGCCATCCCTCCAGCCCCTCAAATGGCTTTTCTACCAGGCGAAGTTTTTAAAAGGTCATGTAAAAGACTGTGCTTATGGTAGGCTGTGCTTATGGTGGTAGGCTGTGCTTATGGTAGGCTGTGCTTATGGTAGGCTGTCCCACGTTCCCTACACTCAGAGAATCTGCCTCCAGTATGAATGCCTATATGCTTATGTAAGCACGAGGAGTTGAGGAAGACGTTCTCATGTTCTTTAAATATATATATGTTTTCCTAAATTGCTTCTCTGTTGCTGTAACCAAAACACTGGCCAAAACCAATTTGAGGAGGAAAAGGTTTATTTGGCTTACACTTCCATGTCACAGTCCATTCTTTGAGAGACATGATGGCAGGAACTCAAGATAGGAACCTGGAGACAGGTACTGACACAGAAACCATGTAGTAACACTGACCACTGGCTTTCTTCTCCCTGATTTGCTCAGGCACTCTTATTATGCAGCCCAGGCTCACTTATACATACCCAGGGATGACAGCACCTGTAGTAGGCTGGGCTCTCCCACATGAATTAACAATTAAGAAAATGCCTCACCAGGCATATCTCTGTGAGTTCAAGGCTAGCCTGCTCCACAGAGTGAGTTCCAGGCCAGCTGGGGATGCAGGGAGACCTTGTCTCAAAAAGGCCAAAAGAAGAAAAAAGAAAATGCCTCATAGACACACCAGTGGGACAGTATAGTGAAAAAAGCCCTCAATAGAGTCACCTTTTCACAGATGACTCTGGTTCATGTCATGTTGACAAAAATTAACAAGGACACATGGTCTCTCTATTGTGAGTTCTTGTTTCTACACAGGTATGAAGAAACACTTTCCCATATTCGCCATATATATGGGGCATCTTTCACTGTGAGTTTTTCTTATGTTTATGCAAATACGAGGCATTTAGGAAGGCTTTCCCACACAGCTTACATATATGAGGTCTCGTTCTACTGTGAGATCTTATATGTCTACATAGGTTTAAGTAAGAATAGAGGCTTTTATATATTCTTCACATATATACAGTCTCCCTCCACTGTGAGTTCTTCCTACATGGTTCTTTATGAGAAGGAAGGTTGGCCTACATTCCTTGCATATATATGTGGTCTCTTTCGACCATGATTTCTTACATGCTTACCAAGGCATGAAGATGAAGCAAATGCTTTTCCACATTTTTATATGTGTAAGCTTTCTCTAAAGCATGGGTTGATATAAGTGTTATAAGGCCTGGATGCTTAGCAAAGGCTTGGATGCTTAGCAAAGGCTTTTCCACAATCCTTGCTTTTTCAGTGTTTTTCTCCAGTATGAATTCTAAACTCTTCCACTAGCCTTAAGTAATGAATGCTTTCCCACATTCTTTACACTAATAAGGATTTTCCCCATTGTGATTTCACAGGCTCCTATTAATATTGAATGTCCAAATCCTTTTCCACAAATCTTACATGAATAGTTTTTTATAGTGTGCCCTTGAACAAATGCATCATGATTTGAGTAAGTTAAGTGTTCAGTGTTCCATGTACTTTGAGTTTTCACGCAAGTCTTGAAATATGAGTGTTCACTGATGATCTCTCCACATTATATATAGAAACAGTTCCCGTGCAGTGTGGCTTGTGGCTTTGGAGATCTCTTCTGGGCACATCCTCTTCTTCCAACCAGGAGATCATATTGGGCTCAATGAGTTCACACCCTGCTGAGGCCAGATGTTGGTAGTTCTGCATCACCTCTTTTTTAGTGGTGTCTGTGAGTTTGGTCCAATAAGATCCATTCTTCTTTGGCAAAGTCCACAACCAGATCATCAGAAGCCACTGAGACTGTTCTAGTTTGTCTTCCATTGCTGTGACAAAACACTCTGACTGACACCAACTTGGGGAGGAAAGGGTTTATTCAGCTTACATCTCCTGGGTCACAGTTCATCACTTAGGGAGCCCAAGGCAGGAACTCAGGGCAGGAACCTAGAGGCAGGAGCTGAAGCACAGGCCATGGAGGAATGCTGCTCACTGGCTTGCTCTCTTGGCCCATGCCCAGCCTGTCCTCTTCTACAGTACACACAAACCTGCCCAGGGTGGCACCATCCATAGTGGGCTGGGCCCTCCCACATTGCTCGACAATCAAGACAATACTCCACAGATATGGCCACAGGCCAGTCCAATGGAGCCAATTGCCCAACTGACATTCCCTCAACCCAGGTGTGTCAAGTTGACACTAAAGCTATCCAGCACAGAGACCTAAACAATTTGTCAGGAAGTCAGCCACCATCTTTTCTGTCCTTAATTTTTCTTCAAGAAGGGAGACTGAGTTCTTAGAAAGAGCTCCCCTGAAGCTGCCCCCAGCGCACTGAGGTTCCCACAGCTTTGGGCCCAGTAAGCTCAAACAGCCTCTTGTTAGAGCTCTGTCTACTCTATGCTCTGCCTTCTTAAAGCTATTCTTTATCTTAGCTGCAGAGTGGGGGTTTTTTTGTTTGTTTTATTTTTGTTTCATTTCTGTATTGGGGTGGCATAAAGAGCACAGGTAAGACTCTAAAAACCAATCACCTAGACTCCAGAGTCAGTGACACGAGCGCCTCTCGTCGATTGCCAACTGAATTCTCTAAGCAGCTCTTCTCCAACTCTTCTCCTGAAAGTTTTTTCTACCCAATGAAGATACCTTGCTTCCGCCCACCCACCCAAAGACTGGCCTGGCAATGACAAAGTCTTGTAACAGCTGATGTGGTAACAGGGAGAGGAAACTGAACAGGGAGCAGTTAAAGAACTGCTGCTGAAGTCAAGGTAAAGTTGGAAATCACACATTTTTCAAACCAAAATCTCCTGTCAAAGATTTCTGGGCAGCCTCTGAGTGGAAGAAGTCGGCTTAGAAACATTGGCATTTCTGGGGCATCGTGATGGACAGGCGAGACAAGATCACACATATATATAGGACTTGACACTCTCCCCCTAAACTCAGAAACATGATCACTGAAATGGATTTAGAACAGGAAGACATGCTGAACATTTCATTCGAAGAAAATATTTTTATCCATAATTTAATTTGTCTGCTTCACAGGGCTGAGAAAATAGTAGCTGTGGAAATGTAAGCTATGTGGGCCGATGTTTTCCCTTGTCACCCAGTTGCCATGGGCTCTAGTTTATATGCGACTCCCAAATGCAACAGAACTGAGAGGTGAAGCCTAATAAGAGGTGATTAGGTCACAAGCGCTGTGCCCTACTGAATGGATTAATGGCATTGTGGTGGGTTAGTTCTAGTGAGAATGGAGTTGATATGAAAACAAATTCAACCTTCTCTTGCTCCTTTGCTCTCTTCCCTTCCTGCATTTCAATATTCTTCCCTGGGAAGATGAAATGTGAAAACTCTTGCCAAATGCCAGCTCCGAGCTCTTGGATTTCTCAACCTCCAAAACCATGAGCCAAATGCATTTCTATCTTTTCTAAATTACTCAGTCCCGTGTATTCTGTTGCAGCAGCAGAATATATAGGAATACTTAGGTCAAATATCAAACCTTAGGAAGCTGTGCCAGCTCATGCTCTCTACTGATCCAATCATCGCTCGCTATGCTGAATCTTATAAATCACTTTCAATAGCTATGCATCCTGAATTAATTTTTTCTTAGACTAGCATCAGTCTTGGTTATTGTTTTGCATTCTTTCACCAAAGTCTTGGAGATGTCCACTTCACAATCAGAACAAAGGTGTCAATTACCTAGAGTAGTGCTACACTAGAACCTCTCCCTTAGCTATGTTCTCGGAGACACTAAACACTTGAAGTATGTATCAGGAACAGACTTTCTTAGGTATCTCCTGCCGTTATCTCCACCTCACACCCTAGCTGTGGTGCAACTACCTCCCAGTGGCCCTTCTCCTAGATGCTTTAGCAACACCATTATGTCAAGCTGCTCGGTGTTGCAGCCCCTTCCTTATACCAAAGAGCAGTCCTTGCCTTGGATTTTAGATAGAAGCCTGTTTGATAACTAAAATTGAACAGGAAGGTAGAGGCGGGGTGGGCTTTTTTGGTCCTCTAGTTGCTGTACCACCCTGGGCTGTGCCCTCTAATGGTCAGATAGTGGTTCCTTTTCCTGCCTTTCTCAGTGATATTTATTCAGTGTCTTTAGCAGTTTGGCATTTTTATCATCCTCCAAAGAAAATCCCACCTCTTGGCTTTCAGGGTAACCTTCCGTTACTGCCTTTCTGGATCATAGCTATATTTCTCCCTGATTTTGTGACCTTGCCCACTAGACCACTTTCCTGAATGAAAAAAAGAGGGTCCCTTAGAGTCCAGGAAGGTTCCTCTTAGCCTTGGTCCACCACACGCAAGGGAGGACAGCAGGAAATAACCCAAGAAACCGTAGGCACTCACACCTCAGCCTTCCAGCTAACCCACGGAGCAGGATGACTCTGCCTGGCTTAGATCTAATACCAGCAGCCATACACCTAGGGCCATGTCTCTAGAAGGTTCCCATGTTATTAAACAGATATCACTTACGTTGCTTTCTTGAAAGATAAATTTAAAGCAGGTTGCTAGAAGATAAATTCACGATTAACACCCATTGGGTCCACCTTTGTATTACATAAATAATGCAAAAGATAGGAGTGGTCCTCACCAAGTACTTTATTTCCAAACTGCATTCCAGACCCCTTGAACACCTAAGGTTATAAATTATACTGCTCCTTTTAGACTTCAGGTACCTGGAGGGAGTCTCCCTTTCAGTTTCCTTGAATTACAAGTAATTGCACTGTCATCATCCTCTGTGGAAAATGCAGAGAATTCTACACACTCTGTTCTCTCGGCAAAGGCGTGGAACCTGAAACATGAAAGGTGTTCTGTATTAGGCACATGCCTATCAGTTCTTTCAGAAACTTTGCATTTGCTATTCGTGATGCCTCAAATCTCAATTTTGTTTTGTTTTCTCAGGATAGGAGTCTCATTACTTTGCCCTGCTGTCCCTGAAGTTCTGAGCTCAATCTATCTTCCTGCCCAGCCTCCTAAGGAGCTGGGAATAGAGGTGCACAAGACCTCACCCAGTGTCAAGTATCTTAATTTTAGCCCTACTCTCTAATATGCCATGTCAATTCTCATATGCAAAATACAGAGGCAGAAGAGTATGAGAAGTAAGGATGGTTTGGGGGTGAATAGATGGCTCATTGAGTAGAATGCTTGCCAAACAAACATGAACACTTGAGTTCAGATCCCCAGCACACACATAAAAAGCTGAGCATGAGAGCACGTCTGTAATCCCAGCTCTGGGGAGGTAGAGACATGCATGTAGGAAGATCCAGTTTGAATTGTCGGCTAGTTCTCAGCTAGCATGCCTCAGGGCACCGCATGACCAAGGGTCTGACCCCACCCCAAGGAGGAGCAAACAATGTGGCCTAGCTGGGTGATGCTGGGTGGTGCAACAATGTGTAGTGGTGTGGAGTTGGGGGGGCCTATGATTGGCTCTGGGAACTGACGTCATTTCGTTTATAAAAGCAGGCTGTACCAAGGAATAAATTTGAATTTCATAGTAACATCATCACGGAATTCCCAGCCATTATTTTTATTAATTATTGCACACATACAGGCCAAGGGAGGCCTGCATTTCATTTGGGTGGACCACCAATCTGGGTAGCTGGTGTTGTGAGTGGATATAGGCTGAAGATAGGCCTATAGCCATCAGCTTGAAATTCCTGTCCAGGGTTCAGCAGTCTCTGAGCAGGTGGGAAGTCACAGCCAAGAGTGGAACATGTGTCTCATGGGTCCAGGCTAAGGGCCTGAGTTGGAAGTACCACCCAGGTCAGGCTATGGGAAGTAGCCGGCTGGCCTCTGTGCCAAGGGGTCAGTTCCCGACAGTGTCTGCAAAGCAGGCACTGTGTTCCCCTTCCCCTTAGCAGGACCGCATGGTCCTGTTTGGCATAAAAAGAAAATTTCCTACATAGGCGTGTGACTGAAGCTTACTGGCCAGCCAGCCTCATTCAGTCAGCTTCAGGTTCGATAAAAGACCCTGTCTCAGAAAATAAGGTAGAGAGTACTTGAGGACGACACCCAAAATCAACTCTGGCCTCTTCAGGCACATGCACAAAGTCCACATGCATCTGCATGTACACACACACACACACGCACACACACACACACAGGCACGCACACAAATTGTTTGGAATTTTAAGTAATGATGCAGTTTCTCATTATAGTAACTAGCTCAATCTAAAGGTATTCCTTGATGTTGGGAAATGATACTGTAAACATTCTCTTGTTCCCAAGTCTTTATCTTTGATGTCAACAAAGTTTTGATAATCCAGGCATCGAAGGAGAGACCAGCCATCAGCTTTGATTATAGCTCAGTGTAAAAAAACTGAGGACATGGGCAATATTAATTGTCTATTTCTAAGTGGCCTTCCTAACTGTAACTCACACACTTCCACAGCATTTGAGCTTAAGCCTTAATGAAAAGAATTCTTGTGTGGGCAAGTTTTAAGGGCCTGACACCTAGAAATGTGGTCCAAGGAACAGCAGCATCGCCTATGAGTTGGCCAGAGATATGTGTTCCCAGGCCCCTGCCGGGACTTGCTGAGTCAGAATACAGCTTTAACAAGATCCCCAGAGAATTCTTGTGCCCATTAAAACTTGGCAAGTACTGGTGTGATACAAGGTGATGGGCTACGTTGTGCTCTTTTCTTTTTCTCTCTCTCTTGATTTTCTGTCTGTGCGGTGCTGAAGATAGAATGCAGGCCTTCATGAATACTGGCAGGCACTCTTCCACTGAGCTGTACCCTCAGCCCCTAAGCTGCACTTCTGAAACCCCTTAACTATAACCCAAAAAGTCAGTACTAGGACATTAGCTCTCGATTGGCAGAGGAAACCTCAGGCAATGCTTGTTGCCACTAATTCAACTCAGAGAATCCTGCAACATTGTGTGGAGTGGACAGACATGTCAAGAAAAAGTTGGAGTGGCCTAGGGACCTTCTGGACCATGGAAAACCTTGGTCATTTTCCTAAAGAGTTTCAAGTGAGTCCAGCACATCTGATGACAGCGGGCAAGACAGCCCGGTTCTGGTGGCCCCTCCTGAGGCCAGGGGACTCAGCCTCACTGTGCCTGCCTCCCGCAGCAGCTCCTTCCAAGGCAGAAATAGCCATCCTCTTTCCTTCAGTGATCTCCTGGCAGGGCAAGGAGGGGAGATGGGTGAGGTCTGCCCTGGTAGTGCCTGACCCTGAGTGCCAGTGCCTCTGATGTCTAGAACTTTCCACTTTCTGTTCTCTTTTTCAGATTAGAAAAGAGAAAGGGGGGGGGGAGTTCCCTCCTGCTGATACTGCCTCACTTTTGCAGAAGTAAGTCACAGTATGACAAGTTTTTTTGGACAGTCCTTAGAATGTAGCATGGTGGCCACAAAGATGGTTCCATACAACCAGCCTTGAACATTGGGGGCGGGGTGAAAGTCAGAGTCCAGTTGCAAAGCCCGAGGTCAAGGCAGCCCCTTGCAAACGAAGACACTAAGAACGTGCCATTTCAGGTTGAGTATTCTCTGCCATCTTGCTGGCACTCAGCAGCCCAAAGTGCACAACAGGAACAACAGAAGGTGAAGAGTGTCTGAACCCGAGCAGGGCAGGCCGACCCACTGAAAGGTGCTGTATGAGGCTAGCCAGGACACGCACAGGAATGTTGTGGGCCTGGATCTGCACTTCTGACAACTCTCTATGAGGCAAAAATGGTAGGTAAAAATGCATATTCCTAGCTCCCTTCTATTCTGTGGTATCAGTGAAGACTAAGCCCGGGCCTGGAGATCCTAAATCCCTCTAAGAAAAATATTTAAAAATATATTGGCTAATTTGAACAATTCAATGGGCTCGGGCTGTGGTGACTATCTCCAGTTGTCATAACTGGTCCTTGACGATCTCTAGGACTTAGCTGACCGAAATGGCAGTCTCTTTAGTCATCAAGGCTCCAAGGCAGCAGAGTGTGAGAATTACAGAAAGCAAGAAGCGTGATTGATTGCCAAAGCAAAAAGGTACACAGAGAACAAAATACTGGAAAGAGGGAACAAACGCAACACCATGCTAAGATTCCAAGGCCGTAGCAAGGGCCCACCTATCCCTGCCCCTGCGAGCCCATCTTCTTCTACTGACCTGCCCCCAGTCCTGGTGCTCAGATCTTTTAGGAAAGCTATGGGTCCTTCTCCTCTGGCGTTGAAGGACACTGTGCAGACTGGACATGGAATCTCTGAAGCCATCTGGAGAAGGAGCTCCTTGGATTCTTTGGGAACTTTCCCCACCACAAAGTAGTACATGGCTTCCATCTGTAAGACAAGAGGCACCAATGGTTTAACACCCCAAATACCCCAGCCTTGCAAGAGACTCAGCAGCAGCACATTTTCTACAAAACTGCTGGAAAAGGAGGAGGGGGGTGTGGGAAGGGCAGAAAGAATAGCAGCTCTGTCAGTGTTCTGTGATGACATTTGGAGACAAAGCCAGCAAGTGAGATATTCAAGAAAGCCTCTTGACCGTGGTCACAATTTCGGGTTTTGCACAGGAAAATCATAGTTAGCAGATTTGGAGGGCAGCTGACTCTGGGCCCACAGGTACATGGACAGGTTAGGAACAATTGTATTCAAGTCAAGAAACAAAGGTTTTGGCCTAGCAGGTCACTACAGGCAGGAAGCATATAATCATCCGCTGCCCCAAATGGATCCAGAATTCTAAAATTCCAACTCAACCACTGTCAGTCTGAAGCAGGATGTGGAAAGGAGGACAGATGCCCAACTGGCTCATTCTCTGCTCTCATCCCACTAGGGAAACACAGGCCTGGGGAGGTGTGGCTGTCCTGACTTCATGCAGCTGGTCAGGTGCCAGATGTGCCCATGTGGCCCTGCTCCACGCTGCCATGCCAGAGTTGACTGGGGAATGAGCAAGCCATGACAAAAGTACCACACACATACATTATACACAGCACACACATACAAATACACATGAATACATATATATCACACACAAAGCACACATGAGCAAACATGCACATACCCATCACACATACACACACACACCACACTTTAAATACATACCACACACATAAATCCACACCACACACACACCATACAGGCACTACCCACACCATACACATACACAGACATACCATACACCCCCCACAAATATATACCATATACACACATACATTTGTTTATGTTAGTGTACATTAATTGCACGAAATAATGTATTTCTTGGTATACATTTCTATACTTCCACTTAAGGACTTTTGATTGCACCCACCCCATATTAGCCCTTCTTACCACCCATCCGTCTGCTCCTTTACCCAACCCCTTGTGACCCTGATTTGGAAAGTAATAGAAACTTTAAGGTTTAAAAAAAATAATTTAAAAAAATTTTTAAAAAGCCAGGCGTGGGGCACATGCCTTTAATCCTAGCACTTGGGAGGCAGAGGCAGGCGGATCCAAGCATGCACTTAAGAAAAATATATCAATACAGGAGCTCTGACATCAGCAATGGATTATTCTACCAGGGAGATGTTGGCCAAGGGATCCAAGGCCCCACAAAAGGTAAAGGCTCCTTGCCTCTAAACTGGGATATCTGCAAGAAGAGAGGCGATAAGGCCCTGCTGCCGAAGACCTGACGTTAACATGGGAAAGATGTATTGAGACCACACATGCAAGTGTACAGATGGCCTCTGAAACACCAGAGAGTGTTACCAAAGGCCACTAAACTAATAAAGCAAATACGGGTCTCCTTGAGTCAAACAAGACTCCATCAGCACCAGCTACACCTCACCTGCCTGGAAATACTGTGCAGCAGAGGCAGCCATATGCCTGTATATCCCAAATCTAATTGGCTATTGGCTCTCTCCTCGGAGGAATAACCCATGGCTGATGCCGCAAGCTTACATCCTCTACAGGTTAAGAGATGTTATAAGCCACAGTAAGACCCTGTCATATTTAACAGGAAAAAATGTAATTCATGGATTAACATACCATCCAAACATATGTTTCTATACCAAAGTAACCTACCATAACTATTAGTGCTGTTTAAATACCTATATATCTAATTGCTTGTGCTTCATTAGTAGGATCGAAAGGTTATTCCTGGACAAACTGTCAGCCCATGAAAGGAAACAGCCAGAATTGACCAGAGTCCAAGACAACAGCTCAGAGAGAGTGGACTGTTTTGCTTCTCATCCACCTGTGCCCCTTTCTAAGCCTAGGGAACAATCTGCGGAGAGGGGGCGTCGTCAGAATGTAAGGCTGTGATGGTGAAAACTACAGCAATGTAGTCTGGACACTCATTTGATCAACTGATTGAACATACAAGACCCCGCTGGAAGGTGGGCTGTGGGGGGTTTGGCACAACAGCTTGCAAATTGGTTTTAACATAAGGATGCTTGTACTCATGATTATCACTTATAGCTTAAAAAATGGAAAAAAAAACTGAGAGAAAGATGCAGGACAGATATGGCAGAGTACATGATCTGGGATGGGGTGGGGGTGGGGGGGAAGGGAAAGGGAAATATGCCTGAACTGAATCGGAAAATGATGTATGAAATGCACAAAGCATCAATAAAAAAATGTTAAAAAAAATAAAAAATAAAAAAAATTTTAAAAAGCCAGGCGTGGGGCACATGCCTTTAATCCTAGCACTTGGGAGGCAGAGGCAGGCGGATCTTTGTGAGTTCAAGGCCAGCCTGGTCTACAGAGTGAGTTCCAAGACAGCTGGGGATACAGGGAGACCCTGTCTCAAAAAGACCCAAAAAAAAAAAAAGAGCCTTGCTGGAGGAAGTGAGTCACTGGGGGGTAAGGGAGGGTCCATAGCCAAGCTCTACTTTCTGTCTGCTCTCTGCTTCCTGTTACAGAGCACAACGTGACCAGCTACGTCACACTCCTGCAGCCATGGCTTCCCAACAAGGATGGACAGGGTCCCTTCTCAAACTGTGAGCCCAAATAAACCCTGTCCTTAAGTTGCTTTTACTGAGTGCGTCGTCACAGCCATGAGAAAAGTAACTTCTATCTTCCCCTACAAATTCTGGAGATGAGAGAGCATGTGGTACTTGGCTTTCTGAAACTCCTTTCCTCTTAGATGATGACACTCCCATCTCAACCTAGGGATGCTGGAAGATGCGTACTTCACAAAAAAGTAATTCCTTGTTTGATTCAGGGCTATGTACGCTGACCGCTGCTCTTGCTGCCCCCAGAACTTTCCCCTGACGCTGTGCTCTATGACTTCAGACAACTAACCTAGTTTCAGTTTCTTCACTTGTTAAAAATGAGACAATGTTGTTTATTCTTCATGACTGAGTGTTAAGGTAACGTTCACCAAGACATGTAGGTGTATACTTACAGAAATCTCTGAAAATACATACCAAAGCTAGCCGGAATTACTTATCTCCCTAAAAAGTATCCTAATTGATCACTTCCCCGATAATGGGAAGAGGCTCCAGCAAATGTACTGTGTCAGGGATAAAGAGACTTCATCATCCCTTTAGAGTTCATGGCCCTTTTCCTGTTTTAATCTCAAGCACTCCTAGCTGAAGATAGTCAATAAATGTTTGTCCTGTAACTTTCACCCAGAGAGGGAATAGACTCATGGTTCGTTGTCTGCAGCAGGGGGCATGGACGGTCAAGCCCCTGTGGGATTGGGAGGCGGCTGGAATGGGAGCTGAGATTTGCAGACTTCCACCTACAACCCCCTCCAGCAGGAATACACCCCACCCACCCCACCACATCTGACTCTCCAGCCTTTCAACGCTAACTCCCAGACATTACCCCTCGGAAGTGAAGACTGAGGAATACTGTAAATCTCTTCCAACCTGCCACCCAGGAGGCAGGAAAAAAAAATAAAATAAAATAAAACAGCGCTCTCTGGATTGCTAAGAAACCGCACTGTTCGACCAAATGCATTCTATGCCATCCTTCTGCTACCTGCTGCCTTGTGTTAGGCTCTACTAACGAGGCTCCTGATTTCTTATACTGTAATTCACAAAAATTTCCAACTATATCTGTGCTCAAATTTAGCATGGGAACATCCTGTCAAAGCATCTAAAATGACACATGATCCAAGACAGGGAACGGACAAAGAGCTTTCTAGGGTTTCTAGATCAGCAAGGAGATGAGGACCTCAGAGACCTGGGTCTTGCTGGCAGCCTCAGACAGGATGCTCCTCTGCTCTGACCATGATCCAAGAATCTGAAACTCTTGTGCAGAAATGTTTTTTCCTGGAGATTTCATTGAGCTGAAAATTGCTGTTACCAGAACTGAGGCATTTAGCTTCTTTAGACTGAGCCAAAAGCTCCTGTGATTTATGCCACATAAAATAGAGTGGAGGGGACTGGGGAGATGGCTCAGTCAGTTAAGTGCTTGCAGCCCAAGTATGAGGACCAAAGTTCAAACCCCAGCACCCTTGTAAAAGCCAGACTCAACAGAGACTGCATATAGATCCCAGTGCTGAGGAGGCAGATACAGGAGACCCCGTAGGGCGAGCCGGCCAGCTACTCTAACCAGAGAGCTCTAGGTCCAATGGGACACCCTGTCTCAAAAAATAAAGTGGAGAGGGACTGAAGAGATGGCTCAGCAGTTAAGAGTACTGGCTGCTGTTGCAGAGGATCCAGGTTTGATTCCCAACACCCATGTGGAGTCTGTAACTCCAGTTCCAGGGGAATCTGACACCCTCTTCTGACTTCTATGGGCAGTGCATAACAAAGTACACTTACATACATGCAGGCAATAGACTCATACACATAAAATAAAGTAATAAATAAAAATATTAAAAAATAAAGTGGAGAGTGATTGAAGAAGACACCTAATATTGACCTTCGGCCTTCATGTGAATGTACACACACACAATTAGAGTGGCACTTAAAATGTCCCATTTCAGTCTGGGCCATTCAGTCTGCAGCTTCACATGGCAACCTGTGTTCTTCCCAGCCAAACAGACTTTTACACCTTCCTAGCAACAGCTGTGGAAGGAGCAGAAGACACAGGCAGGGGGGTAGCCGCTTCTACCTGGCTGCCGTCTGTGCGAGCTCATCGAAGCCAGTTCTCATCACAAGGCCTAAAATAGCCACTCTTCAAGAAGCAAAAATAAGAAGCAACCAGAGGAGTAGCAAAGGGTCTAGTGAACATCTGTTTTCTTCTTCATAAGACTTAATGCTGTGATATTTTTGAACAATTTTGTAGCCTTGGGATCTAACCTTCAGATCATTCCCTGTCCCTAAGACAGCCCTCTCCTGATTACACAGCCTTGGGATCTAACCTTCAGATCATTCCCTGTCCCTAAGACAACCCTCTCCTGATTACACAGCCTTGGGATCTAACCTTCAGATCATTCCCTGTCCCTAAGACAGCCCTCTCCTGTTTTGGCTCATGTTGATTTTCTGATCCCTTCAGTGGTAGGGACCTTTCCTCATGGTCACCTCAAATCCCTTCTAGCACACTTGACCATCGCTGACTCCCTGGTCTTCAAGCTGTAAGGCCCCGTTCCGCCCACCTGTCCCCACCTATAAGGTCAGCAAACTCACCTGTCTGCTCCAGCACTATCTCCCTTCAATGAAAAAACTCAATTTTATGCTACATGTTGGATACAGAAATCCTTTGGACCCATGTCTAGCCCTCAAACTCAACCAAATCAGTATTATTCGTTTATTCCTTTATGGTCCAACAATCATTTCTAGAATCTGTGTAAGATCAGGGACGCAACACTAAAAGTTTCTGATACCTGTCCCAGCTGCTCACGGAAACAAATGAGACGTCAGTTTTACAGACTGATGGGGCCTTCGGCTGACAGTTTGCAGAGCAGGCTCCCTGTGGGATCATGCCATTCTGCCTCTAATTCACTCACTTAGCCACCCATGGATGGCTTAAAACAAAAACTTAAACAGATTTGTGCTTATCAGGTAGATGGAAGAAAGGCTTACATAACAAAAATAGAAAGCCAGGTGTCCCGAAGGGCACACGGCCTTCTGCAAGCAGGAAAGATATTCCTCTGGAAGCCTTCGTGGGTAACCAAGTTTGTTCGTAACTGTTGAGCCATCTCTTCAGCTCCTCTCTATTTTTTGAGACAGGGTCTCTCACTGGACCTAGAGCTCTTCTCGTTCATTCTTCTAAGTTACAAAGTCCAGGCGTGGATGAAGCCAGAGTCTGCTCCTCATACTGGCTTGACACAAAAACCAAGCTTCTGGTTTAATTTTTGGACATAGATAATATCCACTCCCTTGGACCTTCTCAGGGCCATCAGTTGGGGAAGACCAACCAAAGCAGGTTGTCATCATTAAGAAAAGTCTAGATGGTTATATTCAGTGCTCCAAATGGTTCTTCCCTTTAAGTGTTTTCTATTCCGAGTACACAACATGAATGAATTTCAAACTCACTGGGGTGGGCGTGAGGGGCACAGAGCAGAGAAGAAAGCCCTTAGGAGAAACCTACTCATCCCCCCGACACTGTTTTTTAGCCCTCACAAAACATAGAGAATGACAGACTTCAAGTACGTGAGACAGCTGCATTTACTAGAATTTTTCTCAAGACCACCCACAGGCTTTAGGGTAGAACTCTGTGATTTTTAATTGAATTCAAATTTGTTCTGTGCTACAGTTTGAATGTGATGGTCAGTGCCTATGGGGCTCTTGCTTGCTTGCTCTTCTATAGGACTCCCCTGCAACTCCCTGAATTGGTTTGTGTTTTCTAAGGTAGGGATGAACCAGAGGATACTAACCGAGGAAAGCAAAGTCATCCTGAGATCTCGAAGGCATGGTAAATGGTCAGTGTCAGCTGTGACCAATACAGGCAGAGTGACCAAAGAGCAGGCATGTGTGTGTGTGTGTGTGTGTGTGTGTGTGTGTTACACACCCAAAGCCTGGGAAATGTTCCATTTCTACGTGCTTATTAAGATGGCCAGACACTTGGAATTTTACAGATGTTAAAATAAACTTGTAGGGCCAAAGAACAAAGTGGCTTGTACTTGGTTCTTCCTTAATAAAAAACATGTGTTCATCTGGTTTAGTGAGAAAAGCAATGTGTTCCCAATTTCAAACCATCACCCTTAGCATTGGTAAATACAGGCTGGTGGCCACTGGGGACTATCCTTTCAAGGTGCCAGAATTTTTTTTATCAAGAAATCATTTCTGGATGTAACCACATAAAGTTTTGAAACCTACAGAAACTCCAATCTTCCAAAGCAGAGGAAGCAAGTATTTAGTATCTATATCTCAAAGGCAAGCAAACCTACACCTCCCCCAGGGGGAAGGGGTTGAGGCCGGCTAAGGAATCCCTCCCATTCCCATTCAGAGCAATTCTTTGCAAGTTTACCACTCTTCTGGACAGTTTCATCAAAACAATGCACACTCTGTGGCTGAAAGAGACACAAAATACCACCACTTAATCATTTCTCCAGGCAAAGTTCTATTTACAAAAGGTCCATATCCAACACCAAATATTAGAATACCAGAACTGACAATGGGTGCTGTCCTAGCTTCCTTTCTTTCTATTGCTGTGATAAAATAGCTTGACAGAAATCAACTCAGTGTACTGTAGCTCATTATCCTTACTACAAGGACATCACAGTGGCAGGAGCTTGAAGCAACTCATCACATCACATCTGCAATCAAGAGCTGAGACGAGCAGATGTACCCATAGTCTCTTGCTGAGTGGCTTGTGCTCAGCTCAGTTTCTTCATTCTTGCACAGATCAGGACTCCCTGGCTAGGGAATGGTTCTGCTCACAGTAGGCTGTCTCCTCACATCAATTAACTAAGGCAATCTCCCAAAGACATGCCCCCAGGCTGACCCAACGTAAACAAGTCCTCATTGAGACTCTCTTTCCAGGTGAGTCTAGATTATGCAAATTGACCATTCAATCTAACCATCATCATACACAGCTCATCAGCTTGAATACACTTGACCTTGGGAAGCAAATGATAGATCTCTCCTTAGAAGAGGAAGAACTAGGAAAGATTCAGGACGTGGATACTGAGGAAACCCTATCTTCTTGTCCTCTGGATTCTTTGAGAAATCGTCCCACTTCTACATTTTCTATAAGATATGGATCCATTTCCCTAATCAGCATGGGGGCAAGGGCAGACCTAAGGCATTGGAGATGCCCTCCTATGAGTGTGAGCATCCCTGGGCTCTAACTGCATAGAGTTCTACTCTGAGACTGTAACTTTCCCACGGAGGAAGCCCAGCTAGGCTCCACGCACGAGCACTGGGAGCCCCATTTTGTTTTGCTCCTGCTCGGCCATCACCGAATTTCTCATTTTGGTACCTTATTTGAGATTTTGAACTGACTTCTAGATTGATCACAGATTCAAGGGTGAACAGGATCATGACTTTGGGGATTGCAGTGGTCAGTTGTGTTAACTTGTCACAGTCTAGAATCACCTGGGCAGAACATCTCAATGAGGGGTTGTCTAGATTTGTGGGCACATCTGTGAGAGACTGTCTTTATTACGTTCACCCTTAATTACTGTCAAAAGACCCATCCTAAAAGCGAGTGGCACCAACCCTTGGGGCTGGGTCCTGGTCTGTTTAAAAGCAGAGAAAGTGAGCTGGAGATGGCATGACTTCTGTCTCTGGTCTTGACTGTGGATATGTGGAACCTGACCAATTCCTTCACGTTCCTGCCACTATGATGTCCCCGCCATGATGGGCTGTAACCTGGAACTATGAGCTGAAACAAACCCTTTCCCCCCTAAGTTGCTTTTGGTCAGGGTGTTTTATGATAGCAACTGGACAGGAAACTAAGACAGGGGTCTTCAATGCCAATGACAGTCTCTGCGAGATGCCACTGGGAGGAGACTCAGGACGGATGGAAGGCAGCGTGAAAACACAATGAGCAGTATTAAGCTTGAAGCCACCTTGATGGGCTGGGGCAGCCCTGGATAAACACTTACAGTTTCCTCTTTCCCAGCTTCCAGCAGAGCTTCCAGGCAGCTGGCCACCCCCATATTCATTGGCTCAAAAGTCATCTTCTTAATCCATGTGATGGCAGCCGATATGGACTCTGCAGTCACAGGAGTAGCACGTTCCTGCCATTTCACAGGCTCTTCAGAAACCCTGAAAGGAATTACATACCACAGTCACCAGGCAGTGATTAATACCACCCAAAGAGTGCCAGCCTTCAGTCATACAGCCGCAAACAACACGTCAACAAGAAAGGCAACACAACTGCCAGTCCTCTGAAAGTTACCAACCAAATGTGTGAGCTGGTTCTGACAGGACTGTCCTGTTCAGGAAGATGTGCTCAGTACACTGCATAATTCCAAAGTACCATCATCTCCCTCCCGTAAGCTGCCGTGACCCTCGGGAGAAACAATGCTTACATGAGAACAAACTGAAAATATAAATCTAACAAGTGCTTTAAAAGCATTAAGAGCTGCTACAGAGATGGCTTAGTTTGGTGACGTGCTTGCCGTGCAGTCATGAAGACCTGAATCCGGATCCTGAGCACCTGAGTAAAAAGCCATCTGTGATCCCAGCGCTGGGAAGGCTGAGACAGGAAGATCCCTGGGGCTTGTCGGCCAACCAGTCTAGCCAATAAGTGAGCTCCAGGTTCGACAAAGACCCTTGCCTTAAAAATAATAAGGTGAGGGCTGGAGAGATGGCCTAGCGGTTAAGAGTGCCGACCGCTCTTACAGAGGACCCGGGTTCGATCCCCAGCACCCACATGGCGGCCGAGAACCATCTGAAACTCCAATTCCAGGAGAACTCCAGTTCCAGAGGAATCCGACACCCTCTTCTGACCTCCGCGGCATTGCACGACACGGGTGCACAAACCTGCATGCAGACAGTACATTCATACACATACAGAAATAAATAAAATTAAAAATTTTTTTTTAAAAATAATAAGGTGAAGAGTGATTGAGGAAGACACTTGATGGTAACCTCTAGTCTCCATATACCTTTCACATGCATTGCAAGCACAATGAATGCACACAAACACACACACACACACACACACACACACAAGAAAAAATTAAAAGAAGTTATTTTCATAAACTGGTGGTCTTATATAAAACTATCTTCTATCAATAGCAAATTTATAAGAATTCCTAGTATTAGAATTTTGCAAATTGGTATCAATTTATTACTTTAACCTTTATTTCTAATGACATTATTTTCACTATTTACAGGAATCCTACCAGCTATGTTTCCTGTATCAAAAATGGAAATTTTAGTTTAGCAGAACATTAGTTTTCAAATCCTAAAAACATTTGTTTAAACCATCTATCCAGGGCTTAGAAATGATTGAATGGCACCTCCACCTCAAAAAGAGAAATCATTTCAATCTATCTGTGTTTATAATGGCAAATAAATTGGCTTGATTGTTGCTCATTCTCCCCACCCCCACCCCACAGGGAGTGCTAGCCCATGTCTGTGTCCCCTCTGCAGGGCTGCAGTGAGTAGAGAAGTCTGGCTAAGTGACACATATGCTACCATAAACATTCCAAGAAAGCAAAAGCCTTGCAAGACATCAACACCTAACTCCTTTAAAAATATACCCATGACAAAAGTTGGGACAGGGATTGAACCCCCCCTCAAATTGTCCTGTCTTTAGATGAGAGTACTATTTAATAAAAAAAATTCAATTAGGCACATCTCCCTCTACCCCTCAACCAGCTGTTTCTTATCAAATAGGTTCAACCATGGTCATGCTAAGAAGTTAGCGCCAAGGTCCAAATTCCTGGGGATCCAAGAATCCATAAATAATTGATCATGAAAACCCTAAAATACAGGAAATTCTAGAAAGGCATCCACCTGTTGCTCTAATTAAATGGGTCAAACTCACAAGAGAGGTCGATTTGAGTCACAAATTCAGTCTGGAAAACACAGTGAATGTGTGGCTTTTAACTTTGTTATCCAATCTGAAAAAGTAAAGAGACTTGTAGCCTTAAATATCTATTAAGTGTGCATACATAATTCATATTGTCTGATGTTTACCTTCCCATAGATTGAAGGAAAGTAAATTTCTAAATTTCTTTTAACCTGAACCATAAGATGCCCTGAGCAAAACAAATAAAAGTTCCTTGAGATTTATTATTCATCATGTGTTTTCTGCTGAAATTGTACATTCTATGAAATTATGGTAATGTCCCTCCCTTGCTGCACAGCTAACTATATTAGCTAAGCTGCTCAACTCTGAAAATGCACAGATGGGTATGAAGTTTCACTGAGATAAATGCTTCCTCTGGGAACTCACCATATGATATTGAACTTGGTGATCTGAGCCACCTGCTCCTGGAGGACCATTGTCAGAGCGTCCTGGCACAGACTAAGCTCCTTTATCAGAATGTCACTGAAATCCAGCACTATGATGACGCACTGTTCCAGAATAACACCGAAAATCTGCCGGCTTTGGCTGGTGAGCCAATCCATCCGTCTCTTATAGCTCCCCACAGCTTGTGTTAACGACTCCACAAACTGATGGATCAGCTCTGATTTTGCTGTCAGCTGAGTGCAAATAATAGTAGAAAAACAAAAACAATGAGACAGTAGCAAAATAAACCATCGCAACCACAGTCACCACCGGGCATCAAGGGTTGTGCCTCAAAATCAATTCAGTACGTGGTCTCCAAATCCCACAGGACCCAGGAAGGAGATTCCGGTCTCCCAACAGAAAAATCTTGGCTGGCTCCCCCAAAAAGAAAAGATGATGTGATCTCTTCAAAATGTAGGTCCCCACCCCCCACCCCCACAAAATAAATGAATTCTTCCAGAGTATGTTTTATTTTTATATCCAGAAAATGGCCAGGGGCACCTTTAAGAAATTCAGTAGAAGAATGACCAGCAAAGACAGAGTTTCTTTAAAAAAAGTTCCACTAAAATTTTTTTCTAAGTAAGACATTGCAAAATATTTCTAAAAATGCCTGCAAGGATAGCAGCGGATCTGCCAGCTCCCTCTGAGGGACAGTAGACCGTCCAATCACTGATCCTCATGGCCATAATCTTGTTGCTTTGTCCTCTACACCGACCTCCCCTGGACCTGGATCATCCAATTACTCACAGCTGCCATTAACCCCTCTGGGGATACCCCCCAAAAGGTGACAGTCTTACAGGAAGATTCATGCGCATATAAGTAATCCAGCTTCAAGCAGACTTGCACAATTTGCAAGTCCTTTTTAGAGTTTAAAGAGATAGAAAACAGAAA
Source organism: Rhizomys pruinosus (assembly GCA_009823505.1). Lineage (NCBI taxonomy): Eukaryota > Metazoa > Chordata > Mammalia > Rodentia > Spalacidae > Rhizomys > Rhizomys pruinosus. The sequence continues at coordinate 1,215,964 of VZQC01011429.1, read as the reverse complement.
AGAAAGAAAAAGTGCCTTATTTTATGACAAAATTTTAAAAGATCTGGCACTTTCTTTTTAACTTTTAACAAGTCCCAGAACACCTCCAAACACCCACACTGGAAATGAAAAGTGTGCTTTGTATATGCACTGTGGAGTTCCACAGTCTCAGGCTACGGTATCTCTACACTCTTCCCTTCTCCCACCCACGGCTGTCTCCACAGGGCTCCTGAGTCCATTCCTCAAGGTCCAGCATCACTTTCCTGCTGTGTATCTGTGCTAGAGATTGAACCCAAGGCTTTACACATACTAGCCAAGCCTCTTCCACTGAGCCACATCCCTGGCCTCTGCTGCACCTCATGGCCTCTTCACGTCCCCCTTCCTTCTGTGACCTGTGGTACAGAGCCATGTTGTACGTGGTACAGCTCTTGCCTCCAAGGGAGAAGCAGGGAGAGGCTTAACAACAGAGCTACAAGGATGCAGCTTTGGTGACCGCCCATGCTGGTTGGGGGCCTTTTTGGTGATGCATCTGCCATTGAGTGGCCCCTTAAACTCACTGGTTCACTAAGACAGACTTGGATGGAATGGTTTCTTCTGTCTGTTCTTGGTACCTTATCTAGGGTAAATAGACATTTATTCACGTCCTCTCCGGAAAAGTTACACCACAGAACAGATCACAGAGGATATGGAGGTGGACTCAGGTGGCAAAGAAGACAGATGTTTTCAACAGCTCCATGATGATTTTTAATGTGATTCAGTTAAAAACTAGATCTAGTGTGCCAAATTCAAGATTCCATGGAGATTCTTGCTTAAGGCCAAACAGTTTTAAAGAGTAATTTAAAATTTTAAATACACTCCACCCTCCCTATCCACAGGTTCAACATCCTCAAATTTGACCAACCTAGGATGGAAAATAATAATAATAATAATAATAATAATAATAATAATAATAAATCTCTATCTGTGCTGAATAATGTGGAAAGTTTTTTTTCCCTTGGTGTTACTCCCTAAACAATATAGTGTAAGAAGAAATCACATAGCATTTGCATTGTAGTGGGCATCATAAGCCCTCTAGAGATAATTTAAAACTTTTTATTTTATTTATTTTTTATGTGTATGAATGTACTGTCTGCATGTAGGTTCATGCACCCCTGTCATGCAAGCCTTGGAGGTGAGAAGAGGGTGTCAGATTCCCCTGGAACTGTAGTTAAAGACGGTTCTCAGTGGGTGCTGGGGACTGAACCTGGGTCCTCTGCAAGAGCAGTCGGTGCTCTTAACCACTAGGCCATCTCTCCAGCCCTAAGATAATTTAAACTATAGGAGGCATTCCATAGACTTTATGTATATACCATGCAGTGTCATCCAAGGGACTTAAACATGCTGGGATTTGGGGTCTGTTAGAGAATCCTACAATGATCCCCTGTGAATACCAAGGGCTGACAAGTTAGAAAACAACAGTCCTGGTGGTGCACAGGTGTACCCTGACACGAGGGAACACCTCCATCTGAACAAGACGAAGCGTGTGCCTCCCAAAGACCATGAGCCCCATGTCGTGGCCCAGCCTGACATGTGTGAACTCTGGGGTACAGCGATCCAGGGAGGGACACTGCCCATGTCCTGGGGCCCAGCATGACATGTGTGAACTCTGGGGGTACAGCGATCCAGAGAGAGACACTGCCCATGTCCTGGGGCCCAGCCTGACATGTGTGAACTCTGGGGATACAGCGTCCAGGGAGGGACACTGCCCATGTCGTGGGGCCCAGCCTGACATGTGTGAACTCTGGGGGTACAGCGTCCAGGGAGGGACACTGCCCATGTCGTGGGGCCCAGCCTGACATGTGTGAACTCTGGGGGTACAGCGATCCAGGGAGGTACACTGCCCATGTCCTGGGGTCCAGCCTGACATGTGTGAACTCTGGGGGGACAGCGATCCGAGAGTCGGACATACTGCACCATGCCCTCGTGGAAGGCCAGCCTGATGATGGTGTGAACTTCTGGGGTTTAGGAACAGCAGAGTCCAGGGATGAGAGTACAAAAACTGCCCACTGCTAAAACGGGGCGGCCCAGCCCCACCAGTGTGAACTCTGGGAAGGAAGGATGAACAGCATTCCAGGGACGCCACTTGCCCCATGTCCTGGGCGCCCAGCTAACTGACATGCTAAGCGATGAACTCTTTGAAGGCCACAAGAATCTACAAGCCCGTCCAAGCGTCCAGGGACCACTTGGCCCCATGCTCGCTAGGCAAACGGCCCAAGGCACCAATTCGACATGGTTTGACCCACTAACTGGAGGAATTATAACAGCGATCCAGGAGTGTCGAAGACGACTGCCTCTCTAGTGTCGATGGAGGCCCAGACCTACATGGTCGGTCTAAACTCCTCAAAAGGTGGGTTTTTAGGCAGCGAATACACAGGGGACCAACGGACACTTGCCCATGTTTCCTGGGCCCCAGCCTACATGTGTTGGAACTCGGACCCTGCTCAAACACCCACGTCCACCCGAGAGAGGGACAAGCGCCCATTCGTGGCCCCAGCCTGACATGTGTTTGAACTACTTGTAAATGGTAGCAGCTGATTCCACCAGGGCCAGGGCACTGCCACATGTCGTGGGGCCACAGCCTCCCTGACATGTGTGGAACTCTGGGGTACAGCAATCCAGGGGAGAGGGACACTGCCCATGCGGGGGCCCAGGTAGCAAACAAGTGGAATGTGTGAACTCTGGGGGTACAGCGTCCAGGGAGGGACACTGCCCATGTCGTGGGGCCCAGCCTGACATGTGTGAACTCTGGGGGTACAGCGTCCAGGGAGGGACACTGCCCATGTCGTGGGGCCCAGCCTGACATGTGTGAACTCTGGGGGTACAGCGTCCAGGGAGGGACACTGCCCATGTCGTGGGGCCCAGCCTGACATGTGTGAACTCTGGGGATACAGCGTCCAGGGAGGGACACTGCCCATGTCGTGGGGCCCAGCCTGACATGTGTGAACTCTGGGGGTACAGCGATCCAGGGAGGGACACTGCCCATGTCGTGGGGCCCAGCCTGACATGTGTGAACTCTGGGGGTACAGCGATCCAGGGAGGGACACTGCTCATTTGCTCTCTACCTGTAGAAGACACCTCTCATCCTGTGGCTCCCACGAGGTAACGGCAGCTTCTCTTCATCTCATTTTCAGAGAAAACGAAGTGTTACTATGAAAATGTTTCACCACAGGTCGAAAGCTTTCTGTGCTAATCTCTTTCAAGTTTCTTCCCTAACTTTTTTGCGATGACTCCTATTACTCTGCCTCTGCCCAAGGAAGCCTGAACCTCCACAGTCCCTTGGATCTGATATGACCTCAGCATCTTGTCCCAGAACCTGACCACCAAGGGAACTTTGACTTACGTTGTACAGTCTGCCATCTTCTACTCTGTAGAACTGTGGAAACAGACCCTCCGCATACCGAGAAGCCACGAGTCTCCCCAGAGAAGTCACATACTCTGCGTTTTTATAAAGACAACAAAATAATGCATCAGCAAAGATTCTTAGGTTTATTTTTAAATGTTTCTCTGGTCCCAGAGCAAATCTACAGTGACACCAACAATTTGTGATGCTTCGTCTTCTGTCCGAAGCCATCATGTCCTCCTAAGTGTTTTGATGACTGTATCCACTCGTGACTTGTGGAAACCTCTAATTCATGAATGCGTAAGGAGGAAGAACAGAGTTCAGTTTAGTTTCCTGACTCTTTTCTCCAAAACAATTAAGGCAACAGTCAAAAAGATGTGAAAAAAGGTATTTATTTCTTGAAAATTTACTGAAGACTTAGAGTTAGTTTAAACTTTAAAAAAAAAAAAACAAATTTAGGTCAGGGATGGCGGTATATAACTTTAATCTTAGCACTTAGGAGGCAGAAGTAGGTGTATTTCTGTTATTTAGAGGCCACCTTGATCTACATAGTAGCATGCTCCAAACCACCAAGATCTATGTAGTGATATCCTGTCTAAATAATAAATAATAACAGTGATGATGATGATGATGATGATGATGATGATAGGTGAGGTACTTGGGAGGTGGACGCAGGAAAATGTGGAAGTTCGAGGCCAGCCTGAGCTACATTTGACCTGCCCCAATAAACCCAAAATTAGGGCTGGAGGAGAGCTCAATCAGTAAAAACATTTATAGAACAAGCATAAACATCTGGGTTTGGATTACTAGCACCCACTTAAAAATCCAAGCATGGTGGCTTACATGTGCAGTCCCAGTGTTCCAGTGGGAAGGAGACAGAAAAGAGAATTCCTGGAGCTTGCTGTCGATTCAGTAGTGTAACAGAATCAGTAAGCTCCAGGCTCAGTGAGATATCCTGTCTCAAAAAAATGGGGCTGGAGAGATGGACTAGCGGTTAAGAGAGCCAACTGCTGCTCTTACAGAGGACTGGGGTTCGATCCCCAGCACCCACATGGCGGCTGAGAACCGTCTTTAACTCTAGTTCCAGGGGAATCCAACGCCCTCTTCTGACCTGCATGGCATTGCACGACACGGGTGCACAAACCTGCATGCAGACAGTACACTCATACACACAAAAAATAAATAAAAATAAATAAAAAATAAGGTCATGGGTTGGGTGTGGTGGTCATGCATACATTTAGTCTCAGCACTCAGTAGGCAGAGGCAGGTAAATCTCTGTGAGATCAAGGCCAGCCTGGTCTACACAGCAAGTTCCACCTGTGGCTTCAGGGAGACCCTGTCTCAAAAAACAAAAACAAAAAAACTAATGTCACATGCAAATCTCTGTGAGATCAAAGTCAGCCTGGTCTACATGGCAAGTTCCACCTGTGGTTTCAGGGAGACCCTGTCTCAAAAAACAAAAATAAAAAAAACTAATGTCACATGCAAAAGAAAAAGACACCTAAACACACACACACACACACACACACACACACACACACACACACTTAAAACTGAAAGGATGTTTCTTTAAAAATCGAGAATAATAAAAAAAATGTAAAAAGTCATCTTGGATACCATGGACTGTCCTCTCAAGTTCTGATTCGTGACTCATGGAGTGGAACGAGGCAGCAAGAAACCCAGAGGAGCCAGCCACACGATGTCAGAGCCACGGTATTTTGTTGAGGCTCAATTAGCTGATTGAAATGCATTGTGAGTTCTGCATCCAATGACAACTGGATTATGTGCTCAGCTGTGCAAGCATCCAGGCACAGACACTACTGAGCTCTCTCCATTTGGTAGGAGCTATGCATTCAGGAAGTGAATACAATGTTGTCTAGAACATATTCCTAGTCCTTCACAGAATTCCCAGAAGGCTGCAGAGACTCTAAGGATGAACTGTGACAGAAGGGCCAAAGATGAGGTAAAGCTTCTCAGATATGTCTTTATAAGAATGATGACTTCATTGTGGGGCTTGGTTGGTTGTGGTTTAATCCCGAAGGTCACATTCTTGACCCCAGTACTTCCTTTCTCCTGCCTTTCTAAGGGAGCAGGGTAAAAGTCTACTTTATAAAGGCAGAAACATCAGGAATAAATTTTACAGTGTCCTTGGCTAGACTGGCCCCAAATCACAAAGGGTGATAAAATGTACAAGTCTTGAAGTCCAACTCTTTCATCATCAGTAAAGAGTAAAGAATAGATATTTGCATTCCATTAACTATACTTCCCTGTACCAGCCCCTGTCAACAGACCTATCAAACTCTAAAGTCTACTTTATGAGAGATTTCAACTTTTTTTAACCCTTTTTTTCCAGATTTGTAAAGAAGCAAAGTTTATTACAGCAAAAGCCACAGAACATAGAACTGACTGGAAAGGAAGCAAACTAAGTTAATGTCCATTGATGACTTAGGAGATGCATTTTCCCACTGCGTGGAAGTGTAAGGATTCTGAATGAGTCCTTTCATTGATCTTCAGTTTCCCAAAGAGATGATATGGAGTCAGAAGAAAGCCCCAAACAGACTTCGGAGGCAGGCTGGAGAGGCAGTTTGTGGTGGACACACATCATCTTCCTGTGTCCACTGAGGGCTTCTTCCCTTGTGTGTCATCTGATGTAAGTTGAGGAGTGACTTGTGGATAAAGCCTTAGCTATTTCCCTGAACACACATGCTTCTCTTCAGAGTAGACCTTCTTGTGCATGATTAAGGCTGATACTGTTTTTTTGTTGTTGTTGTTGTTTTAAACATTTTACTTTTTAAAAATTTTTTAAATGTGTATGAGCATATTGTCTGCATGTAGGTTGGTGCACCCGTGTTGTGCAATGCCGCAGAGATCAGAAGAGGGTGTCAGATTCCCCTGGAACTGGAATTAAAGACGGTTCTTAGCTGCCCTGTGGGTGCTGGGAATTGAACCCGCAGGTCCTCTGCAAGAGCAGTCGGCTCTCTTAACTGCTAAGCCATCTCTCCAGCCCCGGAGGCTGTTACTGTTAAAGCCTCGTCCACACTGCCTACACATGTACACCTTCTCACACGAGTGCTTTCTCTTCTGCCTGATGAGCCTGTCCTGATGGTTGAAACCTCACCCAGTATTGGCACACATATAGCTTTTCCCCTGAGTGCGTCCTCTGGTGTCTGATGAGAGTTGACCTCTGGCTGAAACCTCGCCCACAATCCTTGCACACATATGGCTTCTCTCCTGAGTGAATGCTCTGGTGTCTGTTGAGGTGGGACTTCATAGTAAAGCCTCGTCCACACACACTACACACATATGGCTTCTCCCCAGTATGGGTCCTCTGGTGGATGAGCTGTGATGTCTGGTTAAAGCCTTGTCCACATACCCCACACACATATGGCTTCTCCCCAGTGTGGGTCCTCTCATGAATGATAAGTTTTGACTTCTCATTAAAGCCTCGCCCACACTCACTGCATTTGTAAGGCTTCTCCCCAGAGTGTATCCTCTCATGAATGATGAGTGCTGACTTCCGGTTAAAGCCTCGCCCACACTCACTGCACTTGTAAGGCTTCTCACCTGAATGTGTCTTCTCATGAACAATGATTTCTGATGTCCGGTTAAAGCCTCGCCCACACTCACTGCACTTGTAAGGCTTCCCCTGAGTGTGTCCTCTTGTGTGCAGTGAGGATTGACATCTGGCTGAAGCCTCATCCACAGTCTCGGCATACAGAGTGCTTTTCTCCTGAGTGTGTCCTCTGGTGTCTGATGACATTTGTCTGCTGGCTGAAGCCTAGCCCACACTCACTACACATGTAAGGCTTCTCACCTGAGTGTGTCCTCTCATGAATGATGAGTGTTGCCTTCTGGTTAAAGCCTCACCCACACTCACTACACTTGTAAGGCTTTTCACCCAAGTGCATCCTCTTATGAATGATGAGCTGTGACTTACAGTTAAAGCCTCGTCCGCACTCACTACACGTATAATTCTTCTCACCTGAGTGTGTCCTCTCAGGAATGAGTGTTGACTTCTGGATGAGGTCTCGGCCACACTCACTGAACATGTCAGGCTTCTCCACTGTGTGTATTCTCTCATGATCGATGAGTGTTGACTTCTGGTTAAGGCCTGGACTGCACTCACTGCACATGTAATGCTTCTCACCTGAGTGGATCCTCTCTTGAATGATGAGTGCTGACTTCCAGGTTTTCTCCCTAGAATGTGTCTTCTGGTGTCTGGCAATGCAATTCTTTAGACTGAAGCCATTCTCACACACACCACACACATGTGGCTTCGTTCCTGAATGGATCCTCTGGTGACTAAGCAGGTTTGTTGTGTAGGGAAGCACAGTCCACACTCTGCACAGATTAGAGTTCCAAATCCCAACACCTTTGTTTGCTTCAAGGACTCTTCTGTTTCTTCAGGTCTCCTAACTCAAGCTGGGCTGGCCTCCAGCTCCACTCCTGGGGCGCCATTCTGAGAGCTGACCTGCTGCCTCTGCAGGGGCCTGGACAAGGCTCCCAAACTCCTTTTCTTTGTCCTTCCAGATGGAGGCCTGCTGTCTTCTCTCCCTCCGCCTCCTGCTTTCTTCTCTGTCCAGGAGCTCCCATCAGAGGCTTGCTGCTGCTTCGCCTGGGGTCCCAGACAGTCCCCTGGATCAACACAACTATCTGCACACAGGCCTGTGAAGAACCATGGGCTCTGACCACTTTGCACGGGATCATGTGACAGGTGTTGCTCAGGGAACTTCTGACTGGACAAATCCAGAGGGCAGGAAGGACCAGAGTGGAGTTCCGGGTTTGGATCTGCTGCACAGACAGCCTGGGGATGCTTTCTTTCCTCTCTCCATGTCTCTCTCCCTTGCTCTAGCTGGGTGATGAGTTTTGGTTTGGAAAATGGAATTCCCAGAGAGAGCAAGTTGTTGTAGATCTCCATCATCACCTCTCTGTACAGGGTCTTCTGAGCAGGGCTCAGCAGTCTCCATTCCTCCTGGGAGAAATCCACAGCCACATCCCTGAATGCTATGTGTCCCAATGCAGCAAGATGGATCTCACCAGGAGTGCCCAGAGACTCGAGGACTGACTGAGACAGAGCTGCCATGAGCTCGTCACTAGGAGCCTTGGGATTTCCCAAGCTTTCCACTCCTCCACTCAAGCCAAACCAGGATGCCTGGCTTCAACTGCTGGTTGGTGACGCATACTTTTAGTCCCAGCACTTGGGAGGCAGAGGCAGGCAAATCTAGATTTCAACTTTTTAATTGACATTGATTCAAGGGCTTCAAATCAGCAGCCACATTCTTTCTGTACCAGAAGCATTTATCTGGACTCAGAAGAGAGGTTGGTTTTACAGGCTTAAAGGAGATAAACCTATGGACTGTTCGTTTGCTGACTGAAATGTATTGTGAGGCCCGCATCCAACCACAGTGGGGCAGATCTTATTGGCTAACTCCACATGATAATGAACTCCAGACTGAATATAAAACATCTACCTGAAGGCATTAAAGAGCAATCAAGAACAGACAGAGCCTGGACTGCCATCCATCTTCACAAAGAAGACAGTGGCTGCCGAGATGGTTTGTTTTTAGGAGAGAATTTGGAGTTTGGGTTCAGTCAAGTTAACTTCCTGATAGAATAAAAAACAGTTTTCCCATCTACAAACTGATAAATGGATAGGTCCAATACAATGAGAATTGTACAGTTTGTTCTTCTTCATTGAAGACCTTGAGGTATAACATTAGGTTACTTACTTGAACGCTCTGATTTTTAAATTTCTTCATTTATTTATTTATTTCTATTTTATATCCATGAGTGTTTTGCATGCATGTATGTATGTAAGTGTACCACATGTGTGCAATGTCCATGGAGGTCAGAAGAGGTTGCCAGATCTCCTGGAACCAGAGTATGGATGGATGTTAGCTACCGTGTGGGTGCTGGGAACTGAAGCTAGGTCCTCTGCAAAAGCAGCCAGTGCTCTTAAGTGCTGAACCATCTCTCCATCTCTCCAACCCTCTGTGCTCTGTGTGTGTGTGTGTGTGTGTGTGAGAGAGAGAGAGAGAGAGAGAGAGAGAGAGAGAGAGAGACTCCCTATATCTCCAGCTGGCCTAGAACTTTCGATGTAGACCATACTGGTCTCAATTCCACAGAGACCCACCTGCCTCTGCCTCCCAAGGGGCTAGGATTGAAGCCGTGCACTACCATATCCGGCATATTCTCTGTGCTTTTTTAAATGTAAGCACTCATAGCTATACATCTTCTTCTTAGAACTTTCTTCACTGTATCTCATGGGTTCTGATAAGTTGTGTTGCCATCTTTACTTGGTTCTAGGAAGCTTTTAAGATTTCCTCCTTGATTTACAATGACTCATAGACTGTTCGAAAATTTATTTTTTCCAACACCATGTGCTTATATAATAGTTTCTCTTCCTGTTGATTTTTTTGTTTCATACCATTATGACCTGATAAGATACAACATATTATAGACTCAACACTCAAAGGACAAAAAGCAGGCTGGCAAGGAGCTAATCAAGTAAAGGCACTTGTTGTCAAGCCTTACCACTCTACTTCAATACTCACCTGGGACCCACATGGTAGAAGGAAAGAGGCAAGTGCACAAGGTTGTGCACACCATGGTATAAATGCCACCCCTTGATACACACACACCAAAAGAACAATAAATGTTTCTAGTTTGTTAGAATCTCAACAGGCTGTCCCCACCCCCAACTTGCCTTTGGACTCCTGAGACTAGCCTTCTACCCTGGCTGTCCCATCCCCAACCTACCATGGATTTCTCAGACCAGCCTTCTTCCCTGGTAAGTGTGATTCTGCCCACTGTGCCTGGATTCCCTACAGCCTATGCAACTCCAACCTCCCCGACCCCACATACTGTTCACAGTCTACCCTTGAGCATAGGCCCACTTTCGCTCTTAGCACCCTAGATCTCTGCATCTAACAGTGCTAACACCCTGTTAGGTCTGCATGGCAGTGAGCTCTGCAAATCACACCGTCCCCCTACATTGGGACCATCTGCATCCCCTCCCACTGCTGCAGGGCTGGGCTTCCCTGCCCTTTGTTAGGGACAGCCTGGGAATGCCTGAATCCAGCCTCCACATACCAAGCTTCCCAAATTGTGCTGGGCCTGCCGGCTAGATGGGCCCAGACCTTAGGAGTAAGCCTGAGAGTATATGATTCTCACCTGACTTGGGCCTCTGTGGGAACTCCTGAGTAGCTGGACTACAGTCATCTTGTCATTCCAATATAAAATCAAAAGAGAGAACCTGAAGCCTAGACCAATCAGCTTTTCATACCCAACAAGGAAACAACCATACCACATCAAGTATACAAACAATCAGATTCCAACTCAAAAAAGGAAAGCTTGATTGCCACACCAGAATCACAAACAACAAAAGAAATCCAAATGCCAAAATCACAATGGAAAATAGCAACATGAAAAACCTAAATAATACTTCCCCACCAAACACCATGAGTCCTACAGAGGAGATCTACAATGAGAACACCCTAGAGATCACTCAAGACACAGAAAGATGGTGAAAGAGTTCAACAAATTTAAAAAAGACACAAACAAATCAAAGAAATAAAAGAAGATAGGGATAAACTTCTGACTAGATTCACAAGAGAGAAAGAAATATTGAAGAAAACTCAAGCTGAATCAAAGAAGGAAGTAAAACATTCAATAAGCCAACTAGAAACAACAGGAGAAAGCCTCACCAATAGAATGAATGAAATAGAAAACATAATATCAAGACTGGACAATAAAGTTGAAGAAATGGACTGCTCAAGAAAATATAATGAAAAAATTTAAATACAGGAATGGAATAAACAGGAAATATGGGACATTATGAAAAGACCAAATTTATACATCTTACGCATAGAGGCAGTAGAAGAATCTTAGGAAAATGGTATTGCTAAGATCTTCAACAGGATTGTAGAAGAAATTTTCCCAAAAGAAACACTGAACTGAATTGGAAAAAATGTATGAAATGCACAAAGCATCAATAAAAACTAATTAAAAAAAAAAAAAGAAACACATGTCCATACAAATACAAGAAGCACATAGAATACCAAATAGACAAGACCGAAAGGAAACTCCTCACAGCATAAACACTAAACACAGTAAAAACACTAACCATACAAAACAACAAGAATATTGAAAGCTGCAAAAGAAAAACAAGTCGAGGAAAATCCATCATAATTAGAGCTCACATTTCAATGCAAACTATGAAAACCAGAAGAGGCTGGACCAAAGTATTCCCAGTTCTAAATGACCATAGATGTCAACCCAGAATACATTACCCAGCAAAGATGTCTATTATAGTTGAAGGGGAGAGAAAAATCTTCCACAACATGAATAGACTGAGAGAATTCATGAACACAAAATAAATCCTTCAGAGAATTCTTGAAGCAGTAGATCCAGAGCATTATAAGGGAATACTTTAAAAACCTACACTTTATTAAATTTGAAAATCTAAAAGAAATGGATGAATATCTTAAATCATGGGAATCACCAAAGCTAAACCAAGAAGAGATCAACAGCTTAAACAGACCCATAACAAATAAGGAATGAAGAAATGGGCACAAGAAAAAAANAAAAAAAAAAAAAAAGAAACAAAATCCACCAGGTGTGGTGGCACACGCCTTTAATCCTAGCACTAGGGAGGCAGAGGCAGGTGGATCTTTGTGATTTCAAGGCCAGCCTGGTCTACGGAGTGAGTTCCAGGGCAGCTGGAGCTACAGGGAGACCCTGTCTCAAAAAGGCCAAAAAAAAAGAAAGAAAGAAAGAAAGAAAGAAAGAAAGAAAGAAAGAAAGAAAGAAAGAAAGAAAGAAAGAAACGAAATCCATCTTTTTGTGTCTGCAAGAAACCTATCTCACCTTCAAAGACAAGCACTAACCTTAAGGTGAAAGGATGGAAAAAATATTCCAAGAAAATGGCACTAAGAAACAAACAGGAGTTGCAATCTTAATATCTGACAAAACAGACTTCAAATTAAAACTAATCAGAAAAGATAAAGAGGATCACTTTATTCTGATCAGAAGAACAATTAACCAAGAAGATATAATCATGAATATATATGCATGAAATTCTGGCATACCCAGCCTCATAAGAGCAGGACTACAGGACTTTAAGAAACAGATTAATCCCAACTCATAGTAGGGGACTTCAATATCCCACTGTGTCTTTTAGACAGGCCAACCAGACAAAAAATAAACAGAGAGATATCTGAACTGAACAATACCATACATCAAATGGACCTAACAGACATCTACCAAATATTCCACACAAGCACCAAAGAACATACTTTCTATCCAGCACTCCATGGAACTTTCTCCAAAATCTACCACATATTGGAGCACAAAACAAACCTCATCGAACACAAAAAATTGAAATAATTCCATGCATTCTATTGTACTGCAATGCAATAAACCTTAAAATTAACACTGGAAGAAGCCCTAGTAACTACACAAACTCCAAACTCATGGAGATTAAATAACACACTCCCAAATAATGAATGGATCAAAGGAAAAATTTAGAAAGGAACAAAAGTATTCCTGTAATTAAACAAAAAAGACAATACAATACAATAAAACCTCTGGAATAATTTCAAAGCATTCCTAAGAGGGAAGTTTATAGCTTGAAGTGCCTATATTTAAAAAATCAGAAAGAACAAATAAATGACAACATTGCAACTTAAGACTCTTGAAAGGAAACAATAAATGAAACCCAAACTCAGCAGTCAAGAAGAAATAAAAATCAGAGCAGAGATTAATAAAATAGAAACAAAGAAAACAATACAAAAAAACCAATGAGTCCAAGAGCTGGTTCTTTGAAAAGATAAGATAGACCTGTAGCCCAGTTAACCAAAAGAAATGAAGAGCAACTCCAAATCAACAAAATCAGAGATGAAAGGGGAAACATTACAACATCAACAAAAGATCCAGAGCATTATAAGGGAATACTTTAAAAACTTACGCTCTATTAAATCTGAAAATCTAAAAGAAATGGATGAATATCTCAAATCATGGGAATCACCAAATCTAAACCAAGAAGAGATCAACAGCTTAAACAGACCCATAACATATAAGGAAATTGAAACAGTAATATAAAACCTCCTAACTAAAAAAAAAGCCCAGCCCCAGATGGATTTAGGGCAGAATTCTACCAAACATTTAAAGAAGATTTACAACCAAGATTATTTAAGTTATTCACAAAGATAGAAACAGAGGGAGAACTCCTAAATTCCTTCTATGAAGCCAGGATCACTCTAATTCTAAAACCAGGTGAAAATACAACCAAAAAAAAGAAAACTATAAACTCATATCCTTAATGAACATAGATGCAAATTTTTTCAACAAAATACTTGCAAACCACATACAGACATACACTGAAAGGATCATCCACTATGATCAAGTTGAATTTATTCCAGAGATGCAGGTATGGTTCAACATATGTAAACCACTAAATGTCATAAATCATATAAATTGACTCAAAGACAAAAATCACATGGTCATCTCAATAGATGCAGAAAAAGCCTTTGACACAATTCAACATGCATTTATGTTAAAAGTCCTAGAGGGAATTGGTTTGGAGGGAACATACCTTAACATAATGAAAGCCATATACAACAAACACACAGCCAATATCATTCTAAATGGAGAAAAACTGGAAGCATTCCCCTTAAACTCAGGAACCAGACAAGGCCGCCCATTGTTTCCAATCTTTTTTAATATAGTGCTTGAAATTCTTCCTAGAGCAATAAGACAAAGGAGGAAATTAAATGAGTACTAATTAGAAAAGGAGAGGTCAAATTATCCCTTTCTGCAGATGATATGATATTATACCTAAGAGATGACAAAAATTCCATGAGAAAATTCCTGGACATGATTAACACTTTCAGTAAAGTGGCAGATTACAAAATTTATCTACAAAAATCAGTAGCCTGTCTATATATCAATAACAAGGAAGTGAAAAAAGAGTACATGGAGACCCTCCCGTTCACAATATCCTCCAAAAAATAAAATAAAATAAAATATCTCAGAGTAAACCTGATCAAAGACATTAAATATCTTTACAATGAAAATTTCAAATCCTGAAAGAAAGAGATTGAGGAAGATGGAAGGACCTCCCATGCTCATGGATTGAAAGAATTAATATTGTGAAAGTCACCATCTTGCCAAAAGCCATTTATAGATCCAATGTAATGCTAATCAAAATCCCCACGAAATTCTTCACAGAATTTGAAAAACAATACTAAAATTCATGTGAAAGCACAAAGCACCCTGGATAACCAAAGCAACCCAGAACACAAACAGCGATGCAGGGGGGATTACTACAACAGAGTTCAAACCATATTACCGAGCATTAATCATAAAAACAGCATGGTACTGCTACAAAAATAGACCCAAACATAAGTACATGCAATTTCAGCCACCTGATATCTGACAAAGTTGCAAAGAACACTCAATGGAGGAAAGATAGCATCTTCAGCAAATGATGCTGACAAAACTGGATCTCCTCCTGTAGAAGAATGAAACTAGACCATTATCTCTCACCATGTGCAAAAATCAACTCCAAATGGACCAAAGACCTCAATATGAAGACTGAAACTCTAGTTAGAAGAAAACATTGGCAGCAACCCACAAGATAAGTGTAGGAAAGAATTTTCTAAATCAGACATCAATTGCTCAGGAATTAAAGTCAATAGTCAAAAAAGAGCACCTGTACAGCAAAAGAAACAACCAAGGAAGTGAAGAGAAAACTCACAGAATGGAGAAAGTCTTCACCAGTAACACATCTGACAGAGGTTTAACATCCAGAATATATAAAGAACTCAAAAAATCAAAAAAAAACAAAAACAAAAACAAGTGAGCAAGACATTCTGCAGAGACTTCAGGGAGGGGAGATGCTGTTCACCTTGGGAGCAAGCACCCCAATCTGGCCCACTTAGCTGCTGGGTAGACGGCAAGTGCTTACAATCAGGCTTCGAGATGCTTAAGGTTTGACCTTTGCTTTTGCTTAGTTCCTCAGATCAGGTGTCATCTGGCTTTGTGAAAGCCATCTTGCCAGCCTAAGGTGCACCAGCTCCTTGTTCTTCTCCCTAAGCTCAGGTGTCTTCCAGGCATGCACAAAGGATCTTTTTCTAAAGAAAGACTTTTCTGATTTCTACCATCTCCATCCAAAACAAAAATTTTTTTGTATTCTTATGACTTGCCAAAAATTCTGTGTGTGTGGTGGTGTGTGGTGGTGCACTCCTTAGTCCCTAGCAAAAGCAGGCAGATTCTGTGAGTTTGAGACAAGCCTGCTCTGCATACTGAGTTTCAGTCAGCCAGGGCCTCAAATAACCATAATAATGTGCATAATTTATACCAAAGAAAAAGATTATCCTTGAGGCTGGAGAGATGTCTCAGCCATTAAGAACAGTGGCTGTTCTTGCAGAGAACTCAAGTTGGGTTCCCAGCATCCACAAGGTAGTTAACAACCATCTGTAATTCCAGTTCCAACTTTGCCCTCATCTGGCCTCTGAACATTGCCTGTGTGTGGTACATGCAGGCAAAATACTCATATGCATAAAAATTAAAAACAAAAAACCCATAGGTAATAACCATTAAGAAAGAGCACTGGCTGCTCTTCCCAGCACCCACAGGACAGCTATCGACCCTCTATAACCCCAGTTCCAAGGGATCCTATGCCCTCTTCCAGCCTCCATAATCATTGCACGACATGGATGCACTTACATCATGCAGGAAAAACATGCATAAACATAAAATAAAAATAAATTTAAAAATAGTTCTCTTCAGAGATGAGAAGTTTGGTCTGCTTAGTGAAAAAATATGCATTAAAATATTTCTAAGTTACCATTGCTTTCCAGTCCTAGTTTTTTTACTTAGTGCTAAAAAAAATAGAAGCATGATTTAAAGGATACTTGAAATATGTGTAAGTTAATACACTGCTTTTGATGTATTGGTGCTGCCTCTAAAATAACACTGTTTGAAACAGAAAAAAAAAAAAAAAGAACAAAATATGAACGCACCATTTGACCGGGTTATACCACTCCTTGGCATATACCCAAAGGACTCATCCTATTGCATCCATATTTGTTGCTGTTCTTTTCACAATAGCTAAAAGATGGAAGCAACCTAAGTGTCCCTTAACTGATGAACAGATAATGAAATTGTGGTACATTTACTCAGTGGTAAAGAAAGATGAAATTATGAAATTTGCAGGTAAATGAATGGAACTAGAAACTGTTATACTAAGTGAAGTAACATTAAACTGTTATACTAAGTGAAGTAACACAGACTGAGAAAAACAAATGATGTATGTTCTCCCATATGTGGATCCTAGCACCAAATCCTTATATGTGAGTATATATGAGTATATATCTGCAGGAACCAAGAAAATGGAAAGGAAGCAGGGAGGTGAAGGGAAAGAAGAGACCTGAGAGAGAAGAACAGTAGGAGACAGGTGTTGCCAAGGGATAAATGGATAAAATGGGGGGGATAAAATGGGAGGGAGGGAGGGTTATACGAGGAACTTTGAGGATAAATGGAAAGAAGGAGCTCAAGAGAGGTGGGACCATAGGAAACTGCTACTATCAAGAGAAAAATGGGGAAAATGGGAACACTATAAATGGAGAAGGCACGGAGGAGGGGTTAGATAGGGAGTGAGAGAGGAGAGATTACTAATGCCTAGCTCATGTAAAAAACCACAGGGAACAATATTAGTTCAACAACCTAATGACAAATTACACATACAATATCTCTACATAAGTCTACGTGCATAGATGAAGACTACATAATAAGAGCCAGTGCCAGATGGGAGAAACCTTCCTTTGAATATTGGCCAGAGTAGTCCAAGAGATGCCCAAAAGTACACAGGCTATTGCCACACCCTTGATTGCCTCCCAGATATGAACGTAATAAAATCCTACTACTGAAGTTAGAACATACTTTGTACACAGGACTTGGAGCAATGGAAATGGAACCAATCTGGAAGCCACGTCCCCTGAAGGCTAGCTCTCATAGCTTTGGATATCACTATGCAGCAGCTAAGGGCACAATCATGGGTCCAACAGCAGCTTCTAAGACAAATAACTATGTTAATGATGGGCACAGCAAACAACATTGGTGCAGTAGTGTCACTTCTATCCTGGGGGCAATCAAATACACATGGCTGGAGAGGTCATAGATCTTAGAGAAAAATCCCAAGGCTGTCATATCCTTAGACTAATATAATTTCTTATTATGTGCAAAATATGTATTCTTGTATTTACAGACAAATATCCTAGTCACCACTCATCACAGAAGCTTCTTTTGCATCAGAGAGAAACTATTACACAGTAGCACAACTGGTCGTCACACACAGACATTATCTGTGAATTGCCCAAGCCTAAGTGACACATCTACAATGCAAATGACACCTCTACACCTAAGGCTCACAGAACATAGAACAAAGGGTAAAGATGACTCTAATGAATATCTCAGTTCTTATTAATGAAGCTCCCTCATGCAACAGAGGGCCAGGAACAAAAGGTCACAAATGGACAAAGCATACAAAATGCTGGTTCTTGGACAGCACAGAAAAGAACACTTGCAGATCATTTTATGAGGCCAGCATAATCCCAATGTCAAAACTTGACAAGGAGAAAAGAAAATTACAGAACAACAGCCCTCTGAACTTGAATGGAAAAACCCTTAACCAAATACAATGGGCTGCTTTTTTGCTTATAATGACTGCTCTTGCAGAGGACCCAGGTTCAATTCCCAGCACCCACATGGTGGCTAAGAACAGTCTTTAACTCCAGTTCCAGGAGAATTCAATGCCCTTTTCTGACCTCTGTGGCATTGCATGATACGGGTGCACCAACATACAAGCAGACAGTACACTCATATAAATAAAAAATTAAATAAAAAAAGAAAATGAAATAAACCTTTCAGTTTGTTTCCTTATCTGGGAATCCAACAGATTCTGACTCTGCCAAACTCCTAATCAAAAAAGGTTGAAATATCACAGAGCCACACTAGTTCATGGGAAAGAATAGATAAGAAAGCATGGCTGAGGAGAAAAGAGCAAAGCCTCATTGTTCAGATGGTGTCCCAGATCAGTCTGTAGCAACAGCATAACATAGAGCTCACCCTACCACCATGGAACCAGCTGCCATGGGAGATGATCCAGACCTAGACCTCACGCTACAACCATGGAACCAGCTGCCATGGGAGAAGATCCAGACCTAGACCTCACCCTATCACCATGGAACCAGCTGCCATGGGAGAAGATCCAGACCTAGACCTAACCATACCACCATGGAACCAGCTGCCATGGCAAATGATCCAGACCAAGACCTCAGCCTACAGCCATGGAACGAGCTGTCATGGGAGATGATCCAGACGTATACCTCACCCAACCACCATGGAACCAGCTGCCATGGGAGATGATGCAGACCTAGACCTCAGCCTACCAACATGGAACCAGCTGCCACGGGAGGTGATCCAGACCTAGACCTCACCCTACCAACATGGAACCAGCTGCTGTGGGAGATGATCCAGACCTAGACCTCAGCCTACCACCATGGAACCAGCTACCATGGGAGATGATCCAGACGTAGACCTCACACTACCACCATGGAACCAGCTACCATGGGAGATGATCCAGACCTAGACCTCACACTACCACCATGGAACCAGCTACCATGGGAGATGATCCAGACCTAGACCTCGCCCTACCACCATGGAACCAGCTGCCATGCAAGATGATCTAGACCTATACCTCACCCTACCAACATGGAACTATCTGCAATGGGAGATGATCCAGACCTAGAACCGACCCTACCACCATGGAACGAGCTGCCATGGGAGAATATCCAGACCTAGACCTAATCCTACCACCATGGAACCAGCTGCCGTGGGAGATGATCCAGACCTAGACTTCACCCTACCACCATGGAACCAGCTACCATGAGAGATGATCCAGACCTAGACCTCACCCTAACTCCATGGAAAAAGCTGCCATGGAAGATGATCCAGACCTACTTCACCCTACCAACATGGAACCAGCTGTCATGGGAGAAGATCCAGACCTAGACCTAACCCTACCAGCATGGAACCAGCTGCCATGGGAGATGATCCAGACCTAGCCCTCACACTACCATCATGGAACCAGCTACCATGTGAGAAGATCCAGACCTAGACCCAACCCTACCAACATGGAACCAGCTGCTGTGGGAGATGATCCAAAACTAGACCTCACCCTACCACCATGGAACCAGCTACCGTAGGAGATGATCCAGACCTAGACCTCACACTACCACCATGGAACGAGCTGCTAAGGGAAATGATCCAGACCTAGACCTCACCCTACCAGCATGGAACCAGCTGCCATTGGAGATGACCCAAACCTAGAACTCACCCTACCACCATGGAACCAGCTGCTATGGGAGATGATCCAGACCTAGAACTCAGCCTACGACCATGGAACCAGAGGCCATGGGAGATGATCCAGACCTAGACCTAAGCCTACCACCATTTAATCAGCTGCCATGGGAGGTGACCCAGACCTAGACCTCACCCTACCAACATGGAACCACCTGCCGTGGGAGATGATCCAGACCTACACCTCAGCCTACTACCATGGAACAAGCTGTCGTGGGAGATGATCCAGACCTAGACCTCACCTTACCACCATGGAACTAGCTGCCATGGGAGATGACGCAGACCTAAACCAAACCCTACCACCATGGAACCAGCTGCCATGGGAGAAGGTCCAGAACTAGAACTCACCCTACCACCATGGAACCAGATGCTGTGGGAGATGATCCAGACCTAGACCTCACCCTACCACCATGGAAACAATTGCCATGGGAGATGATCCAGACCTAGACCTCAGCCTACCACCATAGAACTAGCTGTCATGGGAGATGATTCAGAAATAGAACTCAACCTAACAACATTTAACGAGCTGCCATGGGAAAAGATCCAGACCTAGGCGTCACCCTAACACCACGGAACCAGCTGCTGTGGGAGATCATCCAGACCTAGACCTCACACTACCACCATGGAACCAGCGGCCATGGGAGATGATCCAGACCTAGACCTCACCCTACCACCATGGAACCAGCTGCCATGGTAGATGACCCAGACCTAGACCTAACCCTACCAACGTGGAACCAGCTGCCGTGGGAGATGATCCAGACCTACACCTCAGCCTACCACCATGGAACCAGCTGCCATGGGAGATGATCCAGACATACACCTCAGCCTACCACCATGGAACCAGCTGTCATGGGAGATGATCCAGAACTAGAACTCACCCTACAACCATGGAACCAACCGCGATGTGAGATGATCCAGACCTAGACCTCTCACTACCACCATGGAACCAGCTGTCATGGGAGATGATCCAGATCTAGACCTAACCATACCACCATGGAAACAGCTGCCATGTCAGAAGGTCCAGACCTAGACCTCACCCTACCACCATGGAACAAGCTGCTGTGGGATATGATCCACACCTAGACCTCACACTACCACCACGGAAACAGATGCCATGGGAGATGATCCAGACCTTGACCTCAGCCTACCACCGTGGAACTAGCTGTCATGGGAGATGATCCAGAATTAGACCTCACCCAACCACCATTGAACCAGCTGCCATGGGAGAATATCCACACCTGGACATCACCCTACCACCATGGAACCAGCTGCTGTGGGAGATGATCCAGACCTAGACCTCAGCCTACCACCATGGAACCAGCTGCCATGGGAGATGAACCAGACCTAGACCTCACACTACCACCATGGAACCAGTGGCCATGGGAAATGATCCAGAACTAGACCTCACCCTACCAACATGGAACCAGCTGCCATGCGAGATGACCCAGTCCTAGAACTCACCATACCAACGTGGAACCAGCTGCCGTGGGAGATGATCCAGAGCTACAACTCAGCCTACCACCATGGAACCAGCTGCCATGGGAGATGATCCAGACCAACACCTCAGCCTACCACCATGGAACCAGGTGCCATGGGAGATGATCCAGACCTACACCACAGCCTACCACCATGGAACCAGCTGCCATGGTAGATTATCCAGACCTACACCTCAGCCTACCACCATGGAACCAGCTGTCATGGGAGATGATCCAGACCTAGAACTCACCCTACAACCATGGAACCAGCTGCCATGGGAGATGATCCAGACCTAGACCTCACACTACCACCATGGAACCAGCTGTCATGGGAGATGATCCAGACCTAGACCTAACCATACCACCATGGAACTAGCTGCCATGGGAGAAGGTCCAGACCTAGACCTCACCCTACCACCATGGAACCAGCTGCTGTGGGATATGATCCACACCTAGACCTCACACTACCAACATGGAAACAGTTGCCATGGGACATGATCCAGACCTTCACCTCAGCCTACCACCATGGAACTAGCTGTCATGGGAGATGATCAAGAATTAGACCTCACCCTACCACCATTGAACCAGCTGCCATGGGAGAAGATCCAGACCTAGACCTCACCCTACCAACATGGAACCAGCTACTGTGGGAGATGATCCAGACCTAGACCTCAGCCTACCACCTTGGAACCAGCTGCCATGGGAGATGATCCAGACCTAGACCTCACACGACCACCATGGAACCAGCTACCATGGGAGATGATCCAGACCTAGACCTCGTCCTACCACCATGGATTTATCTGCCGTGGGAGATGGTCCAGACCTACAACCCACCCTACCACCATGGAATCAGCTGCCATGGGAGAAGATCCAGACCTAGACCTAACCCTACAACCATGGAACCAGCTGCCATGGGAGATGATACAGAACTAGACCTCACCCTACCAACTTGGAACGAGCTGCCATGGGAGATGACCCAGTCCTAGACCTCACCCTACCACCATGGAACCAGTTGCCATGGGAGATGATCCAGACCTAGACCTCAGCCTACCACCACGAAACCAGCTGCCGTGGGAGATGATCCACACCTCGACCTCACCCTACCACCACGGAACCAGCTGCTATGGGAGATGATCCAGACCTAGACATCACCCTACCACCATGGAACCAGATGCCATGGGAGATGACCCAGACCTAGACCTCACCCTACCACCATGGTACCAGCTGCTGTGGGATATGATCCAGACCTAGACCTCAGCCTATCACCATGGAACCAGCAGCCATGGGAGATGATCCAGTCCTAGACCTCACACTACCAACATGAAACCAGATGCCATGGGAGATGATCCAGACCTAGACCTCACCCTACCACCATGGAACCAGCTGCAGTGGGAGATGATCCAGACCAAGAACTCACCCGACCACAATGGAACAAGCTGCCGTGGGAGATGATCCAGAACTAGACCTCAGCCTACCACCATGGAACCAGATGCCGTGGGAGATGTTCTAGAACTAGACCTCAGAATACCACCATGGAACCAGCTGCCATGGGAGATGATCCAAACCTAGACCTCATCCTACCACCATGGAACCAGCTACCATGGGAGATGATCCAGACCTAGACCTCACCCTAGCAACATGGAACCAGCTGCCATGGGAGATGATCCAGAACTAGACCTCACCCTAGCACCATGGAACCCGCTGCCATGGGAGATGATCCAGACCTAGACCTCAGCCTACCACCATGGAACTAGCTGTCATGGGAGTTGATCCAGAATTAGACCTCACCCTACCATCATTGAACCAGCTGCCATGGGAGATGATCCAGACCTACACCTCAGCCTACCACCATGGAACCAGCTGCCATGGGAGATGATCCAGACCTACACCTCAGCCTACCACCATGGAACCAGCTGCCATAGTAGATTATCCAGACCTACACCTCAGCCTACCACCATGGAACCAGCTGTCATGGGAGATGATCCAGACCTAGAACTCACCCTACAACCATGGAACCAGCTGCCATGGGAGATGATCAAGACCTAGACCTCACACTACCACCATGGAACCAGCTGTCATGGGAGATGATCCAGACCTAGACCTAACCATACCACCATGGAACTAGCTGCCATGGGAGAAGGTCCAGACCTAGACCTCACCCTACCACCATGGAACCACCTGCTGTGGGATATGATCCACACCTAGACCTCACACTACCAACATGGAAACAGTTGCCATGGGACATGATCCAGACCTTCACCTCAGCCTACCACCATGGAACGAGCTGCCAAGGGAGATGATCCAGACCTAGACCTCACCCTACCACCATGGAACTAGCTGCCATGGGAGATGATCCAGACCTAGACCTCACCCTACCAGCATGGAACCAGCTCCCATTGGAGATGACCCAGACCTAGACCTCACCCTACCACCATGGAACCAGCTGCTATGGGAGATGATCCAGACCTAGACCTCAGCCTACGACCATGGAACCAGAGGCCAAGGGAGATGATCCAGACCTAGACCTAAGCCTACGACCATGGAATCAGCTGCCATGGGAGATAACCCAGACCTAGACCTCACCCTACCAACATGGAACCAGCTGCCGTGGGAGATGATCCAGACCGAGACCTCAGCCTACCACCATGGAACCAGCTGCCGTGGGAGATGATCCAGACCTAGACCTCACCCTACCACCATGGAACCAGCTGCCAAGGGAGATGATACAGACCTAGAACTCACCCTACCACCATGGAACCAAATAACATGGGAGATGATCCAGAACTAGACCTCACCCTACCAGCATGGAACCAGCTGCCATGGGAGATGACCCAGACCTAGACCTCAACCTACCACCATGGAACCAGCTGCCGTGGCAGATGACCAAGACCTAGACCTCACCCTACCTCCATGGAACCAGCGGCCATGGGAGATGATCCAGACCTAGACCTCAGCCTACCACCATGGAACCAGCTGCCATGGGAGATGACCCAGACCTAGACCTCACGCTAACAACGTGGAACCAGCTCCCGTGGGAGATGATCCAGACCTACACCTCAGCCTACCACCATGGAACCAGCTCTCATGGGAGATGATCAGACCTAGACCTCACCCAACCACCATGGAACCAGCCGCCATGGGAGATGATCTAGACCTAGACCTCACACTACCACCATGGAACCAGCTGCCATGGGAGAAGGTCCAGAACTAGACCTCACCGTACCACCATGGAACCAGCTGCTGTGGGATATGATCCACACCTAGACCTCACACTACCACCATGGAAACAGTTGCCATGGGAGATGATCCAGACCTTGACCTCAGCCTACCACCATGGAACTAGCTGTCATGGGAGATGATCCAGAATTAGACCTCACCCTACCAACATTGAACCAGCAGCCATGGGAGAAGATCCAGACCTAGACCTCAGCCTACCACCATGGAACCAGCTGCTGTGGGAGATGTTCCAGACCTAGACCTCACCCTACCATCATGGAACCAGCTGCCATGGGAGATGATCCAGACCTAGACCTCACACTACCACCATGGAACCAGCTACCATGGGAGATGATCCAGACCTAGACCTCGCCCTAACACCATGGAACCAGGTGCCATGCAAGATGGTCCAGACCTATAACTCACCCTACCACCATGGAACTATCTGCCGTGGGAGATGATCCAGACCTAGACCCACCCGACCACCATGGAACCAGCTGCCGTGGGAGATGATCCAGACCTAGACCTCAGCCTAACAACATGGAACAATCTGCCATGGGAGATGAACCAGACCTAGAACTCACAGTACCACCACGGAACCAGCTGCCGTGAGTGATGATCAAGACCTAGACCTCACCCTACCAAAATGGAACCAGCAGCCATGGGAGATGATCCAGACCTAGACCTCACCATACCACCATGGAACCAGCTGCCGCAGGAGATGATCAAGACCTAGACCTCACCCTACCACCATGGAAACAGCTGCGGTGGGAGATGATCGAGACCTAGACCTCAGCCTACCACCATGGAACCAGCTGCCGTGGGAGATGATCCAGACCTAGACCTCAGCCTACCACCATGGAACCAGCTGCCGTGGGAGATGATCCAGACCTAGACCTCAGC
The DNA here is from genome assembly GCA_009823505.1 of Rhizomys pruinosus. NCBI lineage: Eukaryota > Metazoa > Chordata > Mammalia > Rodentia > Spalacidae > Rhizomys > Rhizomys pruinosus. The sequence continues at coordinate 1,190,590 of VZQC01011429.1, read as the reverse complement.
CTACCAACATGGAACCAGCTGCCGTGGGAGATGATGCAAACCTAGACCTCACAGTACCACCACGGAACCAGCTGCCGTGAGAGATGATCAAGACCTAGACCTCAGCCTACCACCATGGAACCAGCTGCCGTGGGAGATGATCCAGACCTAGACCTCAGCCTACCAACATGGAACCAGCTGCCGTGGGAGATGATGCAAACCTAGACCTCACAGTACCACCACGGAACCAGCTGCCGTGAGAGATGATCAAGACCTAGACCTCAGCCTACCACCATGGAACCAGCTGCCGTGGGAGATGATCCAGACCTAGACCTCAGCCTACAACCATGGAACCAGCTGCCGTGGGAGATGATCCAGACCTCGACCTCACCCTACCACCACGGAACCAGCTGCCATGGGAGATGATCCAGACCTAGACCTCACCCTACCACCATGGAACCAGCTGCCATGGGAGATGATCCAGACCTAGACCTCACCCTACCACCATGGAACCAGCTGCCATGGGAGATGACCCAGACCTAGACCTCAGCCTACCACCATGGAACCAGCTGCCGTGGGAGATAATCCAGACCTAGCCCTCACCCTACCATCATGGAACCAGTTGCCGTGGGAGATGATCTAGACGTAGACCTCAGCCTAACAACATGGTACAAGCTGCGGTGGGAGATGATCCAGACCTAGACCTCACAGTACCACCATGGAACCAGCTGCCATGAGTGATGATCAAGACCTAGACCTCACCCTACCACCATGGAACCAGCTGCCGTAGGAGATGATCCAGACCTAGACCTCACCCTACCACCATGGAACCAGCTGCAGTGGGAGATGATCGAGACCAAGACCTCAGCCTACCACCATGGAAGCAGCTGCCGTGGGAGATGATCCAGACCAAGACCTCAGCCTACCAACATGGAACCAGCTGCCGTGGGAGATGATCCAGACCTAGACCTCACAGTACCACCAGGGAACCAGCTGCCGTGAGAGATGATCAAGACCTAGACCTCACCCTACCACAATGGAGCCAGCAGCCATGGGAGATGATGAAGACCTAGACCTCACCCTAGCACCATGGAACCAACTGCTGTGGGAGATGATCGAGACCTAGACCTCAGCCTACCACCATGGAAGCAGCTGCCGTGGGAGATGATCCAGACCAAGACCTCAGCCTACCAACATGGAACCAGCTGCCGTGGGAGATGATCCAGACCTAGACCTCACAGTACCACCAGGGAACCAGCTGCCGTGAGAGATGATCAAGACCTAGACCTCACCCTACCACAATGGAGCCAGCAGCCATGGGAGATGATGAAGACCTAGACCTCACCCTAGCACCATGGAACCAACTGCTGTGGGAGATGATCGAGACCTAGACCTCAGCCTACCACCATGGAAGCAGCTGCCGTGGGAGATGATCCAGACCAAGACCTCAGCCTACCAACATGGAACCAGCTGCCGTGGGAGATGATCCAGACCTAGACCTCACAGTACCACCAGGGAACCAGCTGCCGTGAGAGATGATCAAGACCTAGACCTCACCCTACCACAATGGAGCCAGCAGCCATGGGAGATGATGAAGACCTAGACCTCACCCTAGCACCATGGAACCAACTGCTGTGGGAGATGATCGAGACCTAGACCTCAGCCTACCACCATGGAAGCAGCTGCCGTGGGAGATGATCCAGACCAAGACCTCAGCCTACCAACATGGAACCAGCTGCCGTGGGAGATGATCCAGACCTAGACCTCACAGTACCACCAGGGAACCAGCTGCCGTGAGAGATGATCAAGACCTAGACCTCACCCTACCACAATGGAGCCAGCAGCCATGGGAGATGATGAAGACCTAGACCTCACCCTAGCACCATGGAACCAACTGCTGTGGGAGATGATCGAGACCTAGACCTCAGCCTACCACCATGGAAGCAGCTGCCGTGGGAGATGATCCAGACCAAGACCTCAGCCTACCAACATGGAACCAGCTGCCGTGGGAGATGATCCAGACCTAGACCTCACAGTACCACCAGGGAACCAGCTGCCGTGAGAGATGATCAAGACCTAGACCTCACCCTACCACAATGGAGCCAGCAGCCATGGGAGATGATGAAGACCTAGACCTCACCCTAGCACCATGGAACCAACTGCTGTGGGAGATGATCGAGACCTAGACCTCAGCCTACCACCATGGAAGCAGCTGCCGTGGGAGATGATCCAGACCAAGACCTCAGCCTACCAACATGGAACCAGCTGCCGTGGGAGATGATCCAGACCTAGACCTCACAGTACCACCAGGGAACCAGCTGCCGTGAGAGATGATCAAGACCTAGACCTCACCCTACCACAATGGAGCCAGCAGCCATGGGAGATGATGAAGACCTAGACCTCACCCTAGCACCATGGAACCAACTGCTGTGGGAGATGATCGAGACCTAGACCTCAGCCTACCACCATGGAAGCAGCTGCCGTGGGAGATGATCCAGACCTAGACCTCAGCCTACCAACATGGAGCCAGCTGCCATGGGAGATGATCCAGACCTAGACCTCACAGTACCACGAGGGAACCAGCTGCCGTGAGAGAAGATCAAGACCTAGACCTCACCCTACCACAATGGAGCCAGCAGCCATGGGAGATGATGAAGACCTAGACCTCACCCTAGCACCATGGAACCAACTGCTGTGGGAGATGATCGAGACCTAGACCTCAGCCTACCACCATGGAACCAGCTGCCATGGGAGATGATCCAGACCTAGACCTCACATTATCAGCACGGAACCAGCTGCCGTTAGAGATGATCAAGACCTAGACCTTACCCTACCAACATGGAACCAGCTGCCATGGGAGAAGATCCATACCTAGACCTAACCCTACCAAAATGGAACCAGCTGCCATGGGAGATGATCCAGACCTAGACCTCACCCTACCACCATGGAACCAGCTACCATGGGAGAAGATCCAGACCTAGACCTCACCCTACCACCATGGAACCAGCTGCTGTGGGAGATGATCCAGAACTAGACCTCACCCTACCACCATGGAACCAGCTGCCATTGGGAGAAGATCCAGACCTAGACCTCACCCTAACACCATGGAACCAGCTGCCAAGGGAGATGATCCAGACCTAGACCTCACCCTACCACCATGGAACCAGCTGCCATGGGAGATGACCCAGACCTACACCTCACCCTACCAACATCGAACCAGCTGCCGTGGGAGATGATCAAGACCTAGACCTCACCCTACCACCATGGAACCAGCGGCCATGGGAGGTGATCCAGACCTAGACCTCAGCCTACCACCATATAACCAGCTGCCATGGCAGATGACCCAGACTTAGACCTCACCCTACCAACGTGGAACCAGCTGCCATGGGAGATGATCCAGAACTAGACCTCACCCTACCACCATGGAACCAGCTGCTGTAGGAGATGATCCAGACCTAGACCTCAACCTACCACCATGGAACAGGCTGCCAAGTGAGATGTTTCAGACCTAGAACTCACCCTACCACCACGGAACTAGCTGCCATGGGAGATGATCCAGACCTAGACCTCACCCTACCAGCATGGAACCAGCTGTCGTGGGACATGATCCAGACCTAGACCTCAGCCTACCACCTTGGAACCAGCTGCCATGGGAGATGATCCAGACCTTCACCTCAGCCTAGCACCATGGAACCAGCTGCCATGAGAGATGATCCAAACCTACACCTCAGCCTACCACCATGGAAACAACTGCCATGGGAGAAGATCCAGACATAGACCTCACCCTCCCCACATGGAACCAGCTGCCGTGGGAGATGATCCAGACCTAGACCTCAGCCTATCACCATGGAACCAGCTCCCTTTGGAGATGATCCAGACCTACACCTCAGCCTACCACCATGGAACCAACTGCCTTGGGAAAAGATCCAGACTTAGACCTCACCCTCCCCCCATGGAACCAGCTGCCATGGGAGATGATCCAGACCTAGACCTCACCCTACCACCCTGAAACCAGCTGCTGTGGGACATTATCCAGACCTAGACCTCACCCTACCACCATGGAACCAGCTGCCGTGGGAGATTACCCAGACCTAGACCTCACCCTACCACCATGGAACCAGCTGCCGTGGGAGATGATCAAGACCTAAACCTCACCCTACCACCATGGAACCAGCGGCCATGGGAGATGATCCAGACCTAGACCTCAGCCTACCACCATGGAACCAAATGCCATGGGAGATGACCCAGACCTAGAACTCACCCTACCAAAATGGAACCAGCTGCCATGGGAGATGATCCAGACCTAGACCTCAGCCTACAACCAAGGAAACAGCTGCCATGGGAGATGATCCAGACCTAGACCTCAGCCTACCACCATGGAAGTAGCTGTCATGGGAGATGATCCAGAATTAGACCTCACCCTACCACCATTGAACCAGCTGCCATGGGAGAAGATCCAGACCTAAACCTCACCCTACCAACATGGAATCAGCTGCTGTGGGAGATGATCCACACCTAGACCTCAGCCTACCTCCGTGGAACCAGCTGCCATGGGAGATGATCCAGACCTAGACCTCACACTACCACTATGGAACCAGCTACCATGGGAGATGATCCAGAACTAGACCTCGCCCTACCACCATGGAACCAGCAGCCATGGGAGATGATCCAGACCTATACCTCACCCTACCACCATGGAACTATCTGCCGTGGGAGATGATCCAGACCTAGAACCCACCCTACCACCATGGAACCAGCTGCCATGGGAGAAGATCCAGACCTAGACCTAACCCTACCACCACGGAACCAGCTGCCATGGGAGATGATACAGAACTAGACCTCACCCTACCACCATGGAACCAGTTGCCATGGGAGATGATCCAGACCTAGACCTCAGCCTACCACCATGGAACCAGCTGCCATGGGAGATGGCCCAGACCTCGACCTCACACTACCAACACGGAACCAGCTGCCATGGGAGATGATCGAGACCTAGACCTCACCCCACCACCATAGAACCAGTTGCCATGGGAGATGACCCAGACCGAGACCTCAGCCTACCACCATGGAACCAGCGGCCATGGGAGATGATCCAGACCTAGACCTCAGCCTACCACCATGGAACCAGCTGCCATGGGAGATGACCCAGACCTAGAACTCACCCTACCACCATGGAACCAGCTGCCGTGGGAGATGATCCAGACCTAGAACTCAGGCTACCAACATGAAACCAGCGGCCATGGGAGATGATCCAGACCTAGTCCTCAGCCTACCACCATGGAACCAGCTGCCATGGGAGATTACCCAGACCTAGACCTCACCCTACCAACATGGAACCAGCTGCCATGGGAGATGATCCAGACCTAGTCCTCAGCCTACCACAATGGAACCAGCTGCCGTGGGAGATGATCCAGACCTAGAACTCAGGCTACCACCATGAAACCAGCGGCCATGGGAGATGATCCAGACCTAGTCCTCAGCCTACCACCATGGAACCAGCTGCCATGGGAGATTATCCAGACCTAGACCTCACCCTACCACCATGGAGCCAGCTGCCATTGTAGATGATACAGACCTAGACCTCACCCTACCACCATGGAACCAGCTACCATGGGAGATGATCCAGACCTAGACCTCACCCTAACACCATGGAACCAGCTGCCTTGGAAGATGATCCAGAACTACTTCACCCTACCAACATGAAACCAGCTGCCACGGGAGAAGATCCAGACCTAGACCTAACCCTACCAACATGGAACCAGCTGCCATGTGAGATGATCCAGACCTAGACCTCACACTACCATCATGGAACCAGCTACCATGGGAGAAGATCCAGACCTAGACCCAACCCTACCACCATGGAACCAGCTGCTGTGGGAGATGATCCAGAACTAGACCTCACCCTACCACAATGGAACCAGCTGCCATAGGAGATGATCCAGACCTAGACCTCAACCTACCACCATGGAACGAGCTGCCAAGGGAGATGATTCAGACCTTGACCTCACCCTACCACCATGGAACTAGCTGCCATGGGAGATGATTCAGACCTAGACCTCACCCTACCACCATGGAACTGGCTGCCATGGGAGATGATCCAGACCTAGACCTCACCCTACCACCATGGAATCAGCTGCCATGGGAGATGACCCAGACCTAGACCTCACCCTACCAACATGGAACCAGCTGCCGTGGGAGATGATCCAGACCTATACCTCAGCCTACCACCATGGAACCAGCTGCCATGGGAGATGACCCAGACCTAGACCTCACCCTACCACCATGGAACCAGCTGCCATGGGAGATGATCCAGACCTAGACCTCAGCCTACCACCATGGAACTAGCTGTCATGGGAGATGATCCAGAACTAGACCTCACCCTACCACCATGGAACCAGCTGCCATCAGAGAAGATCCAGACCTAGACCTCACCCTACCACCATGGAACCAGCTGCTGGGGGACATGATCCAGACCTAGCCCTCAGCCTACCACCATGAAACCAGCTGCCATGGGAGATGATCCAGACCTAGACCTCACCCAGCACCATGGAACCAGCTACCATGTGAGACGATCCAGACCTAGACCTCACCCTACCACCATGGTACTAGCTGCCGTGGGAGATGATCCAGACCTAGACCCCACCCTACCACCATGGAACCAGCTGCCACGGGAGAAGATCCAGACCTAGACCTAACCCTACCACCATGGATCCAGCTGCCGTGGGAGATGATACAGACCTAGACCTCACCCTACCACCATGGAACCAGCTGCCATGGGAGATGATCCAGTCCTAGACCTCACCCTACCACCATGTATCCAGCTGCCGTGGGAGATGATCCAGACCTAATCCTCACCCTACCACCATGGAACCAGGTGCCATGCAAGATGATCCAGACCTAGACCTCAGCCTACCACCATGGAACCAGCTGCCATGGGAGATGATCCAGACCTAGAACTCACCGGACCATCATGGTACCAGCTGCCATGGGAAATGATCCAGACCTAGACCTCAGCCTACCACCATGGAACCAGCTGCGATGGGAGATGATCCAGACCTAGACCTCAGCCTACCAACATGGAACTAGCTGTCATGGGAGATGATTCAGTCCTAGACCTCACCCTACCACCATGGAACCAGCTGCCATTGGAGAAGATCCAGACCTAGACCTCACCCTACCACCATGGAACCAGCTGCCATGGGAGATGATCCAGACCTAGACCTCACCCTACAAACATGGAACTAGCTGCCGTGGGAGATGATCCAGACCTAGACCTCAACCTACCACCCCGGAACCAGCTGCCATTGGAGATGATCCAGACCTAGACCTCACCCTACCACCATGGAACCAGCTGCAATGGGAGATGACCCAGACCTAGATCTCAGCCTACCACCATGGAACCAGCTACCATGGGAGATGATCCAGACCTAGACCGCACACTACCACCATGGAACCAGCTGCTGTGGGAGATGATCCAGACCTAGACCTCAGCCTACCACCATGGAACCAGCTGCGTTGGAGATGATCCAGACCTAGACCTCACCCTACCACCACAGAACCAGCTGCCATGAGAGATGATCCAGACCTAGACCTCACCCTACCAACATGGAACTACCTGCCATGGGAGATGATCCAGACCTAGACCTCACCCTACCACCATGGAACCAGCTGCCATGGGAGATGATCCAGACCTAGACCTCACCCTACCACCATGGAACCAGCTGCTGTGGGAGATGATCCAGACCTAGACCTCACCCTACCACCATGGAATCAGCTCCCGTGGAGATGATCCAGACCTAGACCTCACCCTACCACCATGGAACCAACTGCCATTGGAGATGACCCAGACCTAGACCTCACCCTACCACCATGGAACCAGCTGCCATGGGAGATGATCCAGACCTAGACCTCATCCTACCACCATGGAACCAGGCCAAAGGATATGGTGAAGACTTCAGTTCTTTTTTTTTTTTAATCCAGAGTCCATTTTTTTTTAATTTTTAAAATTTTATGTTTTTTTATGTGTATGAATGTACTGACTGCATATAGGTTGGTGCACTCATGTCATGCAATGCCGCATCGGTCAGAAGAGGGTGTCAGATTCCCCTGGAACTGGATTTAAAGACGGCTCTCAGCTGCCATGTGGGTGCTGGGGATCGAATCTGGGTCCTCTGCAGGAGCAGTCGGAGCTCTTAACCACTAAGCCATCTCTCCAGCCCCTAACCATTCTAAACAGTAGTATTATTGACTACTAAATAAATATTTGTTTAGTTAACTAATTCAGAATTATTGAGTAACTTCCTACTAACATAAATTGTCCTAAAGGAGTGCTCTTCAATGCCATGTTACTAACAGGCTGGAGAAGGCATGTCTACACAGTGGGCTATTTCTCACACTGCACACAATAGCCCTGGTTCCCAGGTCCTATGTTTCAATAGCACCTTAAGTCAATGTATCATTCAGAAACAAAAACTACCACCTCCATTTTTATGCTTCCTGGGGAGGACTGGATATTACTGAGAATGAAGGACCAGAACTCTAGCCAATCCATTAAAAACATATGGGCCAGGGCTAGCAAGATGTCCCACTAGATAAACACACCTGCTGCAAAGCCTGACTATCTGAGTTGGACACTCAGGCCCCACGTGGTATAAATTAAGAACTAACTCCTACAACCTTTTCCTTTGACCTTCATACACATAGACTAGCACACACATGGGTATGTACACACATAAAATACATAAATATATTTTTAATTAAATATATGGGTCATTAGTCCACAACCAGAAACAACACACAGTCATTCTCTTAATCCATAAAGAAATCAATTCAGCCATGCCAGAGGCGGTATACAAGTTCCATAGGATAACCAAAACCTCTGCTGGGGTCTGAATAAATAAAAGCCACTTCTATTTTTCATTTAAAATAATAAACTTGGGGCTGGAACAATGACTCAGATGGTAAAGTATGTAAAAAAAAGTGAGCTCCAGGTTCAGTGAGAGGCCCTGTCTGAAGACAATAGGTATAAAGAAATAGAGGACACCCAACATCCTCCATTGGCATGTGCACCCCCACACATGTGTGCACACAAGCATGTAACACACACACAAGGATGAAGTTAAGCAGTACTAGCATTGAATCTATATAACTGCAATTGTATTTCCAGATGGGTGAATTTTGGAGTATTCACAAGCAATTTTTACTGACAGAGATGTAGAGACAAAGCAAATTGAGAAGCCTGTGGTTTCTGAGGAGCTTCATAAAGGCTAAATAGCATGTGTTGGCTGTCTGTGAGAACAGTACCTTCGGACTGTGGGAATCCAATCTGTAACAAGATCTGCTTCAAGGTCAGCTTGTTGCTCTTAAGCCCATGCAGTTGAAGCCATTTCTCAGATGAAATGAGACTCTGATTAGCTGTGTCTGTCTTGATGGTGTTCAGTCCCTCCTGCCTCTGTTGATGCTTCTCAGAGATGACTGAAGATGAGCCTGATTCCTCCATCTCTGAATCAAGACCTGTGTGACAAGGGACCTCCTGCAAGGATGATTGTCAAGCTCAGGGTTCCTGCAAACTGGGGGTAGGAGGAGATCTAGCATCAGTATCGTGACAGGAAGTACTGGAGAGATGCCTCAGCAGTTAAAAGCACTGGCTGCTCTTGCAAAGGATCCAGGTTCACTTCCCAGCACCCACATGACAGCTCACAACGGTCAGTAACCCCGGTTGCAGGGGATTTGATTCCCTTTTCTGACCTCTAAAAGAATTACACACGCAGGTACCCTTACATACATGCAGACAAAGCAAATAATAACAATAAATTTTAAAAAATTAAAAATATCATAATTGACTTACTATAAAATATGAAGTGGAATTTTATTTACCAATTAAAACTGTATTCTAGATGCATATTAAAGTTACAGCATAGATACAATGGCAAAGAAGATATCGACATACACTACCAAGTGGCATCCATAAATTTTACACGTATACATATACACGCAGAAAAACATCCAGAAAGACAAACATCAACAGATCTACCAGCAGTAGTTTTCCTATGCAGAAGAAGTACGTGAAATTTTTGCCTTTTTTATAGTGTTTCAGTGTTTTTGCATTTGAACATTTCTAAAATGGGCTTTACTTTTTTTTGGGGGGGGGGGGCTTTTTGAGACAGGGTCTCCCTGTAGCCCCAGCTGTCCTGGAACTCACTCTGTAGACAAGGCTGGCCTTGAAATCACAAAGATCTGCCTGCCTCTGCCTCCCAAGTGCTAGGATTAAAGGCGTGCGCCACCACGCCCGCTTCTCGCACGCCTGGCTTGGTTTGGGCTTTACTTTTTTTTTTCTTTTTTTTTTTTTTTTTTTTTTTGTTGTCTTTTCGCAGAGGGTTCTCCCCTGTAGCCCCAGCTGTCCTGGAACCTCACTCTGTAGACGCACTGGCCTGCTTGAACTCACAAAGACCCGCCTGCCTCTGCCTCCCGCCAATGCTAGATTAAAGGCGCTGCGCCACCATGCCAGGCTGGGCTTTACTTTTATAACTAGAAAAATACAGAGTGATTCCATTTTGGAAAATAAATACTCTCCCCCAAAGCTGCACTATACACTTGCATACTGTGGTATAAATGATTTTTTCTTTGAAATGGGCTTAATCACCAGACAAGCTGCTGACTAGGGAGTCATGTTAGAGGGAGGGGCTTAAAGGGAAAGCGGAAGCCTGCACTACACAGGTTCCTGAAATGATGCAGGAAGTTGCACCGGACTTTGGAACTGTGGCTCTAGGTGACGGGACGAAAAAGGCTAACCGTGCTCGCGGCTGGAGAGATGGCCCAAGCGGTTAGACGCCGACCGCATCTTACAGAGGACCCGGGTTCGATCCCTCAGCAACCCCACATGGCGGCTGAGAACCATCTGTAACTTCAATTTTCCTGGAGAACCTCTCCAGTTCCAGGGGAATCCGACACCGCTCTTCTGACCTCCGCTGCAATTGTACGACAACCGGGTGCACAGACTTATGCAATGCAGACAGTACATTCAGACACATACAAGAAAATAAATAAATAAACAAATAATTAATTAAATAAATAAAGGCTACCACGCAAGACCGAGCTTTCTCTTACCATTTTACCAGCTTAGGCTGAGAGCACTAAGGTCATCCTGGGTCAGGCGGCCATGTTGAGCTGGGGAAACCAGCTTGTGTGAATGTACTCTTTTCTGCCATCACTTTGTAGGAAATCCCAATAAATTCTGGTCTAAATAAGATTGGAGACCTCTTTCCTTGCTTTGCTTTAGCAACCAGACCTATGGGGCGGGACTATGGGATGCTGGGTGTCCCTCCCCCTGGAGGAAAATCCCTCTGCTATAATGTCAATTACAGCTACACATATTTGGAGTCCAACAAGAAGATGAAAACCTTGAGGTGGAGTAGCTAACTGGGAGGGAGCTGGCAGGTGATAACGAGGTAACAACTCAGCCCCACTAGAATACANTTTTTGGTCTTTTCGAGACAGGGTCTCCCTGTAGCCCCAGCTGTCCTGGAACTCACTCTGTAGAGCAGGCTGGCCTTGAACTCACAAAGATCCGCCTGCCTCTGCCTCCCGAATGCTAGGATTAAAGGCGTGCGCCACCATGCCCGGCTGGGCTTTACTTTTATAACTAGAAAAATACAGAGTGATTCCATTTTGGAAAATAAATACTCTCCCCCAAAGCTGCACTATACACTTGCATACTGTGGGATAAATGATTTTTTCTTTGAAATGGGCTTATCACCAGACAAGCTGCTGACTAGGGAGTCATGTTAGAGGGAGGGGCTTAAAGGGAAAGCGGAAGCCTGCACTACACAGGTTCCTGAAATGATGCAGGAAGTTGCACCGGACTTTGGAACTGTGGCTCTAGGTGACGGGAGCATATAAAAGGCCTACCTCGCGGGCTGGAGAGATGGCCTAGCGGTTAAGAGCGCCGACCGCTCTTACAGAGGACCCGGGTTCGATCCCCAGCACCCACATGGCGGCTGAGAACCATCTGTAACTCCAATTCCTGGAGAACTCCAGTTCCAGGGGAATCCGACACCCTCTTCTGACCTCCGCTGCATTGTACGACACGGGTGCACAGACTTGCATGCAGACAGTACATTCATACACATACAGAAATAAATAAATAAACAAATAAATTAATAAATAAATAAAGGCCTACCACGCAAGACCGAGCTTTCTCTTACCATTTTACCAGCTTAGGCTGAGAGCACTAAGGTCATCCTGGGTCAGGCGGCCATGTTGAGCTGGGGAAACCAGCTTGTGTGAATGTACTCTTTCCTACCATTACCTTGTAGGCAATCCCAATAAATTCTGGTCTAAATAAGATTGGAGACCTCTTTCCTTGCTTTGCTTTAGCAACCAGACCTATGGGGCGGGACTATGGGATGCTGGGTGTCCCTCCCCCTGGAGGAAAATCCCTCTGCTATAATGTCAATTACAGCTACACATATTTGGAGTCCAACAAGAAGATGAAAACCTTGAGGTGGAGTAGCTAACTGGGAGGGAGCTGGCAGGTGATAACGAGGTAACAACTCAGCCCCACTAGAATACATGACTCTGCTCCCTGAATGTTTTATTTTTCTGGGACTTCACTCTAAAATTGAACTTAATCGTTCTGGCTCATCGAGCCAGCTGTTCTGGGATCAAGTGGACTCCAGGCAATATGCAACATATTAAATTCTTCTCAGCCTGCTAAATATAGCTAGTGTACACAAGAGGAAGAGACTGCCCAAACTGTAGCAATCTTAACCCACTCACCACAGCTGGGCAGGGCCTGAGAACTGGAAGTGGAGCCTTGTAAAAGGCAAGAGCTTCACCAACCATGTCAATACCTAGGAGGAAGGGCAGAAAACTGCCCACGGCTGCCCATTGTATAGCACTTAAAACTGAAACTGGACTGTGAAACCTTTTCAACAATAAAAATACATCCCTTTTTATTTCTGAAACTCAATTTCTTGGAACCAGAGAGATTGCTCAATGGTTAGAAGCACTTGCCACAAAATCGTGAGATGGGGGTATGGATCCTAGAACGGACATGTCAAGCCAGGAACATCCCACACACTCCTACACATATATATTCACACACACACACACACACACACACACACACACACACACACTAAATGAATGCATCTTTTAAAATATAATAAAACTCAATTTCTTCAAAGTCTCAATGTTATGACATGAAAATTCAAACACAAAATCAGCTGTACCCAAGATCTTGTGAAAAGAAGTTAGGTATCTCTATTAGCAAACACTTGATTTGATGTTTTGACATGTGTAGCACATCGTATAACACCTTTACAAGGTAGAGACAGATAAGAAACAAAAATGACAGAAAGTTCAACTAACATGCTTAAAATCAATCTCACAGCTGGTAGGAGGGCTGACCATGATTTTGGTCCAGATGCTTCATCTCCAGAATCTGTGCTCAATGGCTTTTGTTATGATCGAAACAACTGCAGCATCTTCTACTTGTCAATCAGCCACTGGGCCGAGCCCCATCCCTTGCACTGTCTCAGGTTCTGCAAGAACAGATCCATTACAAACTGTTAACACCCTACTTGTAGTTAAGGAATCAGAAGCCTCGAGTTATTTAAAGAACTTATTCACAAGTACTGCCATAGCCAGTAAACGGAGTGATTGGATCATGACGCAAGCCTGTAACTGCCTTCCACCAGGAGAAGTGCATTCTAGTAGCACTCACTGGTCCTCACTGAAGACAGAGAACACACTCAACTCTCAAGCTTTTAAAGATAATGATTTCACTCCAAGGTTCATGGGAATTTGTAATATATAGATTCCCTTCAAGGAACCTACAAATGCTTACTGTTGGTGAATCTTTTGCCTTCTTACAAGATTAAATTTGATGAGTAGGTGACAGGATTACTTGGAGAGCATCATGAATCAGTGGAAATGTTGGACTCAAAAATCAGAATCAGCCAGGGTGATGCTACATGCCTGTAATTCCAGTACCCAGGAGGATGAGACAAGAGGGCTGAATTATGTATTTATGAACAATTAATATTCTGGAAAGGGCTAATTAAATGTAAAACACCTGTGCTGGACAGCTTTAGTGTCAACTTGACACACCTGGGTTGAGGGAGCCTCAACTGGGGAATTGGCTCCATTGGACTGGCCTGTGACCATGTCTGTGGAGTATTGTCTTGATTGTTGGGCAATGTGGGAGGGCCCAGCCCACTATGGGTGGTGCCACCTCTGGGCAAGTTGTTGTGTACCATATAAGAGGGCAGGCTGGGCATGGGCCAGGGGAGCAAGCCAGTAAGCAGCATTCCTCCATGGCCTGTGCCTCAGCTCCTGCCTCCAGGTTCCTGTCCTGAGTTCCTGCCTTTTGCTCCCTGAATGATGAACTATGACTCAGGAGATGTGAGCTGAATAACCCTCTTCTCCTCAAGTTGGTGTCAGTCAGAGTGTTTTGTCACAGCAATGGAAGAGAAACTAGAACAGCATCTAAGGTCATTATCCTAGTGTCTTTTGTTTCATACTTTTTCTCTAAACATTTTTGTGTGCATATGTACAATGTATGTATGTATGTATGTATGTATGTATGTATATGTGCATTTTGTGCATGTGTGTAAATGCATGTGAAGGCAAGAGACTGGTGTTCAGTGTCTTCCTATTACCTTCCACCTTGCTTGTTGAGACTGCTCTCTCTCTCTTTCTCTCTCTCTCTCTCTCTCTCTGACTGGAACTCAGTGATTGGCTTGACTGGCTGGCCATTGAGCTCCAGGTAACTCCTGTCTCTACCTCTCCAATGCTGAAATTTCAGGCTCCTGCCATTGCACCTTTGTACATAAGCTGGAGATTCAGACGCAGGTCCTCATGTTTGTACTCCAAGCACTCTACTGAGCCACCGTCCCAATCTCTCCAAAAACTTGTCTGATAATCCTACTGAGCTGTGAATTTAGAATCAGAGAATATGAAAACAAGAGCAATCCAATATGCCTGAACTTGCCTATGAAAATTCATCCACAAAGACTGCAGCTGCAGGTCTAGGTTCCTACAGAAACAAGAAAGAGAAGTTCAGAAGACAGATTTCTATTTCATCACTTCCAGTTCGTCCTTCTCTTCCCTAAAACTCCATTCTTCTTGATGTGTGGGAGGTACTTGCCTTAGGCTTTAAATGGAGTGCTTTCATGTAAACTGCCCTAATATAAAGTTTTATCACAGATTTTATAACCTTAAAGAGATAGTTAAGAGCCATGCCTTTTGTTTTTAAGCCAAAGAGAAACATCCTTCATTTTTTTTGAAATTCAATTTAAAAAGGACATGTGCTTGACCCCTCATAAAGCAACTGAGTTCTCCAACTTAATAAAGACACACATCCAAATCCTTTTGAGGCTTATACTGTTTTCTAAGTTGATTTTCTTGGGATTGGTTGTATGGATCTGAGAAGTTGTGTGACTCATTCTGACTCAAATCTTAGCTCTAGTGTTTTATAGCCTGCAAATACCTGAAGTGAAAGGGACTGAAACATGGAACTCAGCCAGAGAAAACAAGGAAGTAAAGGAGCACAGGGATCTCCCAGCAGAAGGGATCTTCCACTTACATGGGACAAAGAGCTAGTCTATCAGAGCAAGGAAGCCTGCCAGGGCGAGGACTCACAGAGTACCCTCCACATAGGACTCACAGACTACCCTCCACATAGGATTCATAGAATACCCTCCACATAGAACTCACAGAGTACCCTCCACATAGAACTAACAGAGTACCCTCCACATAGGACTCACAGAGTACCCTCCACATAGGACTCACAGAGTACCCTCCACATAGGACTCACAGAGTACCCTCCACATAGAATTCACAGAGTACCCTCCACATAGGACTCACAGAATACCCTCCACATGGGACTCACAGAGTACCCTCCACATGGGACTCACAGAGTACCCTCCACATAGGACTCACAGAGTACCCTCCACATGGGACTCACAGAGTACCCTCCACATAGGACTCACAGAGTACCCTCCACATAGAACTCACAGAGTACCCTCCACACAGCACTCACAGAGTACCCTCCATCCACATGAAACTCACAGAGTACCCTACACATAGGACTCACAGACTACCCTCCACATAGGATTCACAGAATACCCTCCACATAGAACTCACAGAGTACCCTCCACATAGAACTCACAGAGTACCCTCCACATAGAACTCACAGAGTACCCTCCACATAGGACTCACAGAGTACCCTCCACATAGAATTCACAGAGTACCCTCCACATAGAATTCACAGAGTACCCTCCACATAGGACTC
Source organism: Rhizomys pruinosus (assembly GCA_009823505.1). Classification (NCBI taxonomy): domain Eukaryota; kingdom Metazoa; phylum Chordata; class Mammalia; order Rodentia; family Spalacidae; genus Rhizomys; species Rhizomys pruinosus. Next base: position 1,174,314 of record VZQC01011429.1, on the reverse strand, counting down.
ACAGAATACCCTCCACATGGGACTCACAGAGTACCCTCCACATGGGACTCACAGAGTCCCCTCCACATGGGACTCACAGAGTATCCTCCACATGGGACTCACAGAGTACCCTCCACATGGGACTCACAGAGTACCCTCCCCTAGAACTCACCGGCTTTCCTCGCCATGTTGACAGTCCTTTGTCTCAAGCAGAACCTTAACCAGCAGGGCCTGCATGGCATGCTTGCGCCTCCACTGAACCTCTAAGGCTTCTAAGGCTGCCCTCAGCAACCCTCTACAGGTCTTCCTACAACCCGACCTTTTCCCCTTACAGGGTGTGTGTGTGTGTGTGTGTGTGTGTGTGTGTGTGTGTGAGAGAGAGAGAGAGAGAGAGAGAGAGAGAGAGATTGAGAGATCATACATTTGTGCAGATGCTCTCAAAAACCAGAAGAGGGCATCAACCCCCCCCAGAGCTGGAAATTACAGGTGGTTGTAAGCCATCCAAAAGTGGTGCTAGGAACTGAATCTCAGACCTCTGCAAGAAGAACAAGTGCCCTTGACCATTGAGCCATCTCTCTGACCACAAAATTCTACTTTTGTTTTTATACTTCATCTCTTGGCCTCAGACACAGATCTGTCATCTCCAGACTAAGAGAAGGTTTGATGGCTGAAGAGACAGACTATCCAAATGATGTCAGCACAGTTCTCTACCACAGGCACTATGTACAGTATTGAGGTGAATTAAATAGGTTACCCATAGTTACAGAGAGAATACTCTTTTTTTTTTCAAACAAGGCAAAGATTGAGTTCCAGAAAAATTAAGATCAAGAAACAGCCATCCTTTTAAACTCATGCATATTGTTGTCTAGATGTAACTAGGTTGTTTATTTAATTTTGTTTTTTCAGGGATTTCCTCAGTGGAAGTTATTACAAATTTAGGAGAGCACAGAGGAGGCCAGAAATCAGAAACAATAACGACCAGAGGGAAATAAAAGCCTATCTGAAAGCATGGTAGGTAAAGCTTTGGGGAGAAACAGAAAGGTTATGTTGGAAGAGGGGAGTGGTGCACAGCAGCAAACCCAGCACTCAGGAGAGTGTCTTTAAAAAGGAAGTCTGGGCAGGGGATAGTCTTGTGAGTTCTGAACTTTGTTCTAAGGAAGAGAGGAAAGTGGGACTACGTTCCCTGATGTTCCCTGACGGTATGCTGTTGCAATTCCTAACAGCCCCCATTTTTCTGCCCTTAAAAGGCAAAGCTAGGCTATGATCATCGACTCCAATAACGTGGCAGTTAAGGAGAATGAAATACTCTGTCCCACGTTGAGAGAAGTCTAGGTCATCTTTGAGAAGAAAACATGTGGGAAACTCCCAAGAAGATGAAATGAGAAACCACTAAATAAAGGCTAAACCTATTAACTTTTATGTCCTATTAAAAAAAAAGAAAAAGTGATGTCCTCATGAAACCACGCAGAGTGGAAGGGAGAGCAGGCAGAGGCTCTCCGCAGACTGAACGCTGAAGACAGCTTAGGCACGCGAGCTTTGAGCGTTTGGTTATTCATACTGATCATTATTTTTTAGAAATAAGTTTCTAATGAACTTGCTATCTGGCACATCTTATTACTGTCAGCCTATAGAGAGACATACATAAGGAGCTGGTACTCCGCCTGCCAAGTGGCTGTGCTTCGGCAGGGGATGAGGACGGGAGAGAGCCTTCCGGAGAAAGGCGGATACCCGCCTCTAGCCTTGACCCTACCCCCCAATTATCCACTGAATGTGCTCTGCCTCCGGCGTTTTCCCTCCACCCACCTCCGATACAGTTCCCCAGAAGTGAGGTCCCACTCATAAATTGCAAACTTCTAAGTTTTCCCTGTGCAACCTGTTGGGAAGCTGAGCGCCTGGAAGGTTCTGGAGTGGAAGGGTGGTGCCCACACTTACTAGGCAATCTATCAGAGGCCAGGCCAGGCCAGGCCGCAAGCCTTCAGCAGCCTCCCTCCCGCCCTCTAGGGCCCCTCTAACCCGAGTCCAGCATCCCGCCGCGGAAGGAGTCTGTGCCTGCTGCGCACGGTTCCAGCGGTCCTGTGTCTGTTGACTACAGCATCGCTGCCGTTGCTAGGACACCACCAATCACGACGCGGATCGGGAGCTCGCCCCGCCCACCGCCGCACCTTATGGAGGAAGTGGCCAGCAGCTGGGGGGAGGGGGGAACGCTGCAGCGCGCTGTGCCCTTAGCCGGCGTCCCTGGAGGACAAGGGGCAATGGGACCGGCCCAAGTCTCCTCCTTGGAGCCTGACCCAGGGAAAGTTAATAGTAACGCATATAACGAATTTGGTTAGCAAATTCACAGATGAGCCTTGAGCAACCGGGCCAGGATGCGAGCAGATGTGCAGAAATTAGCCAGTGACTGAAGAGAGGCAGGTAGATCGCAGGAAACCTCATACAGGTCGAAGGAAGTCTGTTCGAACTTTTCTTCCTGCAGAGCACCCAACCCTGCGTTATTTTGTTTAATTTCCGTCTCCGTGTTATAAAGAGATACTTTATTGCATAGTAGAAAGAAAGGAGTGGTTAGTTACAGATGTTCTGCGCAAGGAGGGTCGGTGGAGCCAAAACAGGAGAAGGGAGTCAGCTGAAATTCTGCAAATCTGCGATATTGCAACTGTGGAGGCAAGGGCTGCAATAATCAAAAAAACTTCATGTCTCTATATCCATGTGAGCATTATTTTCTCAGTCAGCTTTATTTTAACCCTTATTTGGGTCTTGCCTTACAAACATACAAAGGGCTCAAAATACCCACCTATGAGTTTTCCAGCACTAGCTCAGAAAATTCTGCTAATGGAAAGTACCTTTAAGTTTACTAATAAAAGATTCTTTACTGCCGGGCATGGAGGCACAGGCCCTTAATCTCAGCACTTGGGAGGCAGAGGCAGGCAGATCTCTGTGAGTTCAAGGCCAGCCTGGTCTACAGAGTGAGCTCCAGGCCAGCTGGGACTAAAGGGAAACCCTGTCTCAAAAAGACAAAAAAAAAAAAAAAAAGATTCTTTAGTGTATGAGATATTAAATTGTGTTTTATATTTTAAAACTGAAGAAATCACCAGACCATTTGTCACTTTAAGTATTTTGTTTATTATTTATTTAATTTATTATTTATTTATTTATTGGAGGGGAGGGTGCTTCTGGAAGTCAGAGAACAACTTATGAGAGTTGGTGCACCACCATGTGGGTCCCCAGGGACTGAACTCAGGTTGTCAAGCTTGACAGCCTTCACCTTCATTTGTTTGAATCAAAGATCTAATGAAACATAATTAACATTAAAACTAATTCTGTCTCCCACAGAAAAGTCTACTGCATCCATAGGGCTTCATTTTTCTTCCTTCTTTTTATGCCTTTGTAATTTCAAGAGTGCTGAAACCTTTTATTCCCCAACGCCAATCATTCTGTAGTTATTAGACTGAATACCTTTGACTCTACAAATAACAGCTTCTTTTTACACTACCCCAAACAAAACAAAGCCAAATAACTTATGCCAGCAGTACCCACATTTACCAATGCCATAAGAATCCTGATGTCCATACCCTGCCAAACCAATATTCCTTGGGTCATGGGGGTGACACAGAGCACACAGCCAAGTGTTCTGCCTGGGGTGGTCTCACCAGACACTCTCATGGCACCTCCACTACATACCCTGTCCCTTCCCTGGGAAACTTGCCACAGACATGCAAATCAATGCAGATCACCGCTTCTATCTGTTAGGTTTATATGGCCAGAAGCACACATCCTTATGAAAATATTAGCCATTACTTGAATTGTGGAGAGATGGGTGCAAACGTTCAAGGTCATTTTGAAGCATTGCTGACTTCAATTCAGCTGGCCATGGGATGGATTGCATCACTTTTGTTTGCTGAGTGATCTGGAACAGGATATACCTTCAGCAGCGGTACACCATTGCTCTGAACTTTGACAAATTTGTTTTGAACTTACTTTTACAAATAACTGGTAGCCTGCTTTCAACAGGTAGCTGAACTTTATCATAATATTCCCATCCTTAAATAATACAATGTCTAACCTGCTGAGTTTAGCATGGGAGGTCCAGATTACACTTTTCAAATCAGCTTTTTAACCTACCGACCCAAATCCCAATCTTACAAAAGAAACAACCCTCAGAGGTCCTACCTCAAAGCAAAGACATCTTTACTCAGCCCACCCCCTTGATGTGGATGGGCACAGCTTGGGCATAACAGCATTGCACATACTTGAGGGATGAAGTACTATGGTGATCATGGAAACCCAACCTGCAGTCACAGTGATGCTCCTGTCCAGCCTCAGAGCATGATTGTCAGTATCACTCTCTTAGCAACCACCCCCTGCCTTGTGACAACCCTTCCATTGTTATTTGACCTTTGAGCTATTTAGTTTTCAGGTTGAACAGCTTTCTTTTTTATATGTAGAAATGTATCCCTGACACTGCTTGGGCTTATGAATATAATTAGAATCCTTGGCACTGGAGAGAGAGAGAGAGAGAGAGAGAGAGAGAGAGAGAGAGAGAGAGAGAAATGAAATATAGGGAAGTTAAGCAATTTTCTTAAACCCAGAGGAAAAAGAGAATATTAATTCTAGGAACTTGTATGTGTGGGGAAAAGTCTGAGATAGAGTTAAAATAGAAGCACTTGCTCTGAAGAGGAAGAGAACATTGGGTGCACAAAGCAACTGTTCCTAGTTCTCATTCTAGCTCTTTTCACAAACAGAGTTCATAGGCTGAAGCCCTCTAGCTTTGACAATTACCATGTTCATTTCTCCTATATGGAATTATTATTATGAATAATAACTATAATTTGGGGCTGAGAGATGGCTCAGCAGTTAATAACACTGACCACTCTTGCAGAGAACCCAAGTTAGGTTCCCAGCACCCATATGTCAGATAGCAGGAGTTTTGATCATCAAAGAAACTTGAGAGAGGTAGACAGGGCTGGGGAAAGGCAGAGTTCAACAGAAAACTCCTTTTCTGCTTCAGATAGGATTACATTCCCAGTAAACTCCCTTTTATAAGCTAAAAATATAAGTAAAAAATGTATTTGATTCACCAAATTCATCAGAAAACAGTCTACTCACACATCTCACTGTGGAGGACTAGTGGCTTGCTTTCATAATGGTGGTATTGACTCCAAGCCACAGCTCTTGCTGTCTCTTGTTCCCTAATATGGAGAGTCTAGCGTCCTAAAGAAAAGTCCAGGAAAAGGTCCAAACTAACAATTCAAAGTGCAGTTCTTACTGAGTGCATATGAATTTTGCACCACAGGAAAACTGAAGATTCAAATGCCAGATTACCATAAGTCAGAGAATACCTGTGCGGCTGTGTTCTTGAGTTCAGCATTGGTTATTTTGGATAGAGAATAGGTTCCTAGTTCTCATTTTAGCTCTTTTTGTGAACAGGTTTCATAGGCTGAAACCCTCTAGCTTTGACAATTACCATGTTCATTTCTCCTATCTGGAATTATTATTATGAATCATAACTATAATGGGGGCTGGAGAGATGGCTCATCAGTTAAGAACACTGGCCACTCTTGCAGAGAACCCAAGTTAGGGTCCCAGCAGCCATATGACAGCTAACAACCATCTGAAACACCAGTTCCAGGGGATTTATTGCTCTCTTCTGGCCTCTGTGGACATTGCATACATATGGTACACTTACGTGCATGCAGGTGAAACATTCATGCACACAAAATAAAAATAAATAAAATGTAAAAATAGCTATCATTTATTGAAAGACAAGCAACATTCTAAGTACTTTAAATATCTCTAAATAGTGAGAATAATTTCATGGGGGATCATAATTATCCCTATTTTATAGATAAGTAAACAGAGACATAAGATTAAACACCTTCTCCAAGGCTACTCACACAGTACCTCTAGAGCTGGAACCCAGGCAGCCTGGCTCCAGTTTCTGTCCTCTGACTCATAGACTGTGATGATCAATTGATGGTTTTTATTTTCTCCAAAAGAAGTTTTCTGTCCTATCAGTTGTGCAGTGTTCATTTAGAGCTGATATTAATGTCATGTTGAAAACCCTAAAACTATATCTGAATGAATTTTTAGCAGGATACATTTCTGTTTTTATTCATTTATTCATTTTTGTGATCCTAGGGTTAAGGCACAGGGCTTTGTTTGTGATAGACAAGCATTCTTACCATTTAGCTATACACATAGTCCTTACATTTCAGTTGGTTTTTCTTTTTTTGGTTTTGTTTTCTTTAAGACAAAATCTTGCTATAGAAGGCATGGGGATCTTAACCGCAATCAGTAAATACCTCAGACTGGCCTCAAAGTTACAATCCTCCTGCCTCAGCCTCCAGAGCACTGACTCCTTTTCCATCTTAAATGGCATAAAGCAAGTTTGTTTTCCATTTATCATTCCCTCCCACACTTCTTGTTAACAATACCTTTCCAATGTAACAATGCTTTTAAATAATCTCGGTGCAACACAATTGCAAACTTTTAAATAATCTCGGTGCAACACAATTGCAAACTAAGAACTGAACAGCAACATCTTTTAATAAACAAAAAGTTTCCTGAGCTTGGAATTTTAAAAGTATTCTTCAAAATAAATATCAATGCTAGAAGCTGACAAAGATCATTCTTGGGCTGAGATTTTGATTACGTGGAAATGACAGGAATGGCTTGAAACTTGCTTGCTTGCCTGGGTCACCCACTTCCTGTGTTTCCTGGGAGATGTGACTGCGTCGTGGATGATGGCAAGGGACAATACTGTCCTTTCTTATCTTAGGGCCCTCTAACTCTAGTGCAAGGTGGATATGTGCCACTGCCCTGATGTGTGTGGAAACACTCTTTCATTGTATTCACCCTTTCCCTCTGGCTTTTACAATCATCTTCCATGAAGCTTCCTGAGTCTTTGGTGGAGGGGTTGTGATATAGGTGTCCCATTAAGTCTCTTATTCTCTGAATGTTAACCAGTTGTGAGTCTCTGTTGTTAATCACCATCTTTTGCAAAAAGAAGCTTCTCTGATGGGAGTTGAGAGCTAATCTTTAGGCATTATGATGAGTCATTAGAAGTCACTTTAATACTACATCTGTTTCGCTGAATAATAGTAGTAGGTTCTCCCCAGGGCCTACAGCCTGTCTAGCCACAAGTTCTTGGTCCCAGTAACATTACCAGCTATGGGTCCTCACTTGTGAAGTGGGCCTTAAATCCAAACAGAACATAATGGGTTACTTCTGTAACATTTGGCTTGTCTTGCCAGGACAACCATTGTTACAGTTCACAGAGGTCACAGCTGACAGTGACTTTTCTCTTCCAGAAGGTGCAAAGCACCTTGCAGCACTATGAAAGCTAGCCAGGAGGAATGCAGCTTCCAGGTCAGTACCACCCCGGTAGCCCCCTATTCTATGACTCATGTATGCTAGGCATTTGGGTTTTTAACCTCTTTTTAGATTTATTTTATGAGCTTGAGTGTTTTGCCTGCATGTATGTAAGTGCACTATGTGCTGAGGACAGGTGTTAGCTGCCACGTGGGTTCTGGAAACTGAACCAGGATCTTCTGGAAGAGCAGCCAACACTCTTAACTGCTGAACCATCTCTCCAGCCCAAACACTTGTTTTTAAACATATAAATTCATCTCTTTATATCAGGCAGTTATGCTTCTGGGTTTCCTTGAGAATACACACAGAAGTGATTTTATTCTCTACTTCAGGAACCTAAACTACCTTATTTTGGGTTCTTTTTATTGTTCATGATGTGTTTTTTTATTATTGTTGTTGAGATAGGGACTCTCCACACAGCCCCAAGTGGCCTGGAACTCACTACATAGCCATACTGGCCTCAAACTCACCATCCTCCTGCTTCACCCTACCAAGGGCTGAGATTATAGGCATTCGCTGCTATGTCTAGTTCAGAAATGGTTGTGTTTGTTTGTTTTATGTTTTGCAGTTCTGACCATCGTACTCAGGGGATTCCTATGTAGGTAAAAGTTATACTCTTCCAAGCAGTGACCTAAGAACCTGGGTTCCTCATGATTTCTGGCTCTACCATCTACCATCTTTATCAATGATTTTAATGGACTTGTCTCCATAAAACTGTATGGTCTTGATAAAGTCGACTGTACTGATGACCACGTGTCCCGTCTCCTCTCTCAGAGGTCGTATGACATGCACACCCCTCCCACCTCCTATCATGATGTAAGTCCAAATGTGAAAATTGGAAACCACCAATCCAAAATCCTGTTTATTGAAATGATACTATGTATCTGAGCTTGGATCTTCAGGAAGGGCTTTGCATGAGCTCTGGAAGGAGATGGGGCAGAGGGGCTAGAGTCTTCCTTCTTGGTTCAGAGCTATGGGGAAGAGAATGAACTATGAACACTTACATTTATCCATTTAGAAGATCCAGAATGTGTCTGGCCCAGAAAACACAGCCCAGGGAAATAGAACTTAGAAGGATGAGGAGTGGAAAGATGGCAACAAGGTCATACAGAGGTTCAGAGAAGAGGCCTCATAGGCCTGGCGTCTCCTGTGAGTGTCTGTCAAGTTAGCAGTGCAGATGTCCCTGGAAGGAGGAGCCTTGCTTTGGGCCAGAGGATGCAAGGTAAATAGGCCAAAGACAGTGCCCACAGCATAGCCTGCAGGCTAGAAAGAGAAATAGACAGCCCCACACCGCGCGGATGCTGACCATTGGGCCAGGCAGAGGCAGCTGTGCTGGCCCACAGCCAGCAACTCTGTTTTTACTATGGTCAGGTGTCTCTGTGCCCTTGGGCCTCCCCAAAGTGCTGGTCTAGAGTTTAAGAGAAGAAGCAAGCATCTGGGGCTGTCCTGTTTGAGGGCCCAGCCACAGAAGAAATCCTGCCCCACCCTGATCTAGGTTTGATTAGATTAAAACCAGTGAGGAAGAGAATTTTTTTAAATCCTTTAAAGATATTTTTTTTGTATATATATTGCCGGCATGTATGTAAGTGCACCCACGTGTGCAATGCCTGCAGAGGTCAGAAGATGGTGTCAGATCCCCTGGAACTGGACTTACAGACAGTTGTTAGCCACCAGGTGGGTGCTGGAAATCAAACCCAGGTCCTCTGCAAGAGCAACCAGTGCTCTTAACTGCTGAGCCATCTCTCCAGCCCTGGGAAGAAAAAATTTAAACTGAATGGATAGAAGCCTTGCCTACTGACCTGTTCTCTTGGAATGTCCTCCTATTCCCAGCTAGCCATGTGACTTGTTCCTTCAGCAAGGTCAAGTCTTTGCTCAAATATCCCCTCGCTAAGACCTGCATTGACCACAGTGCTAAAAATCACAGACCTCTGCTCCTCGCCTGAGTCTAGTCACCTGCCTGCTTGCTCCTCCTTCACACCTCATCCCATCGGTAGCTCAGTAAACATTAGTAATTTTGCTTTAGGACATGAACTTCTGGGGAGCTGGGATCTTTATTTTGTTAACTGTGCATCTACAAGGCCTGGAACAATGTGTGCAATAGGATCTCAATACATCTCTGTAGAATGAATAAAGATGTAAGGAACCTAAATCCAGATGTGTTTCTCTCTCTCTCTCTCTCTCTCTCTCTCTCTCTCTCTCTGTGTGTGTGTGTGTGTGTGTGTGCACACTTGTCTCTGTGTGTGTCTCTGTGTGTCTTACTATTTGAGACAAAGTCTGTCAGTGAACCTGGAACTCGCCAATTTGGTTAGACTAACTGGCCAGCAAGTTCCAGGGATCGTTCCAACTTTGCCTTTCCTGCACTAGGATTATAGGAAGACACTGCCTTCCCCAGCTTTTTTTTTAAGGTTGACAAGGAAAAAGTAAAATTGTCTTTATTTTTGCATGAAATGATTGAATACATAGACTATCCCAAAGTATGCACCCCCAAATGAGTAGAACTAATAGTGCATTTAAGCAAGGTTCCAGAATAAGGTCATAGGCAAAACTTAACTTTATTTCTAAACACAACCAGTGAACAATTAGGAAATGAAACTGTCTTTGATTTGTTTGTTTGTTTTTGCCTTTTTTTTTTGGATGCAGGATCTTCCTATGGCCCTAGCTGTCTTAGAACTCACTATGCAGACCAGGCCAGCATCGATCTCACACAATGCCCATAAAATACATGTATGTATAAGGGAAGACTTAGAGAATAGAAAACGCTAGGCATCCGCACTGCTGCTTTGGCCCCAGTCTGGGCATGGCTAGCAAAGCAGGAACAAGATGTTGGCGGGCTGAGTTTTGGCTCCACGCCCAAGAACCCTGAGATGGGAAACTCTGGGAAAGCTCGAGGCTTCCAGTGCAATAAGCCCCATGCATTCAGCCAGAGAGGAAATGAAAGTTTCTATGATTCAATGGCAACTCAGACTCCACCCATGCCTAGCGTCACTGGGACCTGTCATGTGATTCACCATCTAGGGACAGACTAGCTGTAAGCCTGATGACCGTCTTCTTATGTAGATGCTGAAGATCTGAACTTACATCCTTATGTTTATGGCAACCACTGGACTGAGCCACACATCCCCCTACCCCACTGTTTTCTTTTTAACGGATGTTTTAGCAGGGTGATCATTTCATGCTTCAAGATACACTTTTACAGGGCAATCTACACAAAAAGACTGATCTTCCTCTCAGTGAGGAGCAACAGAGGGTCAGGTGTGGGGATACAAAGAAGTGTTAGATCAGGGACAGCTCTGACCCCTATCCTAACAAGACCACCCAGAAATGTAGGCTGCCACAAACACAAGGTCAGAAATTCTAACCCTCCAAGCAGTAATCCCCAACCCAGGCTCCTTGTGTCTCCCGCTTCTCCCACCTTTATCAGTGACTATAAGATACTTGACTCCATCAGGCTGCCAAGGAATAGAAGCCAGAGAGAGAGTTGGGAGGGCTCCATGGGGCAGACTTAGAAGAGACATCTGTCACTCTCACTTTTACTCCATCAGCTCGATTCAGTCCCAAGGCCACACTCTCGGAAAAGGAGGCTGGGATGTGAGGTCTAACTGTGGATCCAGGAAGAACAAACGTGTAAATGGGCAGCAGTCGATGCCAAACACCCCTTCAACTGGCTTCTCTTGGTGTACTCACAGGCTAACAGTATCTTGGACTGACTGACCTTGGCATAATCAGCTCCTGGAACTATCAATAGCAAGTCAGCAATGTGTAGTCAATGAGGTTGTTATGTTACCATGTCAAATATGCAAGTACCTGAGACCCCACAAGATCCGGCAGGGGATAAGATGCCATGCAAATCTACAGGTGTTCAGAACTCAAATTTCCTCTGTGTATTTTAAGGTCTACTTATACTTCATAAAGTGCGAAGCTGGAAATCCTTGCTAGCTGCATATAGTTTTTGAAAGAAGGAAAAAACTCTGACCAGTGAATTTATTTTATTATTTGTTTACTTTTTATTTATTGGTGGACGCACATGTGTGGAGGTCAGAGGACAACTCTGGGGAATTGATTCTGGCCTTGCACCTTGTCGAAGGAGGCTCTCTCTTTGTTTCTGCCACTCCACAGAGACTCCAAGCTAGCTGGCCAGAGAACTTCCAGCTGGTTCTCCTGTGCCCCCCCCTCCATCTCCAGTAGGAGTTCTGCAATGGAAAAGTGGACACTGTGGCAGATTTGGGGATTTTTAGGTAGGTTCCAGGGAAAGAACTCGGGTCATCAGGCCTGCATGACAAGAGCCTGCATGACAAGAGCTGTTGACCACTGAGTCCTCCCCTGAGCTCTGTGAATTTTTCTTTTAAATCTCGAGTCCAACAAAAGATAAGTTTTAGGAAAAGACAAAAATCATCACTCTTACTTAGATATAAATGTGAAGACATGGAAAAGATCTCATTCAACATATCAAATGAAGGAAGCAAGCAAACACATCAAATGTCAGAAGCTTTCAAAAGAAATGTCAGAAAAGAGCAAATGATAAGGAATAATCTGAACTCAGTGTGCAAATGGGTGCAGGCTCGATTTTCCACAGAAGACAAGGCCAGTCTCTAACACAAGGTGTCTTAAACTTTTCCACTTATAACACCTTTCCACCTGAGAAATTTTTATGAAACCCTAGATATTTAAGTGTATAAAATAGGTATACAAATCAAATACATACCAATAATAAATCATAGAGATCTTTACTTTAAAAAATTCTTCAGGGGCTGGAGAGATGGCCTAGCAGTTAAGAGCGCCGACCGCTCTTACAGAGGACCCGGGTTCGATCCCCAGCACCCACATGGCGGCTGAGAACCATCTGAAACTCCAATTCCAGGAGAACTCCAGTTCCAGGGGAATCCGACACCCTCTTCTGACCTCCGCGGCATTGCACGACATGGGTGCACAAACTTGCATGCAGACAGTACATTCATACACATACATAAATAAATAAAATTAATTAAAAAAAATTTTTAATTAAAAAAATTCTTCAATATACATTAATTTTAATATTTATTAAAGACAAATGCAAATTTGTCTTTAATAAATATCAAAATTATTAATTAATTTTAATTAAATTAATTAATTAAATTAATTATTTATTTAAATTAAAATTATTGATTAATTAAAATATTAAAATGCAAATAAATTTAATGTATACTGAGATGGGAATGTTTATTTTTACATAATATTGGCTGAATATTTGATGCTGCAGGACACATAACATCCTTTTTTTATTTGTTTGGTTGGTTAGTTTGGTCTTTTGAGACAGGGATAGAGCATGTTTCTTCTGTAGCCAAGGCTGGCCTTGAACTCCTGATCCTCCTGCCACCACCTCCCAGGTTCTGGGGTTCCAGGCATGTACTACCACACCTGGCTCATAGAGGATCTTCAATGTTTTTCAGAATTAATCAATATTTTGGGGTTTTTTTTTTTAATATTTTGGTTTTCTAATCATCAGTGCTGAAACTGCAGTTTCACATCTATCTGAATGTAATATGAAAATGTTTGGGACCATTTCAGAAATTAGTAGAAATTCTATCTTAATCCCAGCCCAAAATTTATTTAATGATTTCTTATAACCCCAAGTCAACAGCTCAAATAGCAATTCTTAAAGTCAGGCATTCTAACATAATGCAATCCAAAAACATTTCATACCTGCAAGCTGAGGAATGACAGTAGAAAAATACTAAAAAAAAGTTTTGTTTTGTTTTTCCAGAATTAAACCATTTCCTAAAGGAGCAGAAAACTTTGTATGTACAGTAAACACACTGCAATTCAAAACACACCATAGTATCCAATCCAAGAAGATGTTCAGGAAGCATTTGCTGGTGTGGGACAACGTCCTGGCACTCACACGAAATGTTACCAGAAGGAGTAAGGCCATAGACCTGACGTGGCCAGCAATGCCAGAAACGCCTCGCATTCATTACGTGTTTGATTTTGTATTAAGTTTTGGTCATTACATGTTTAGAAACCTCTTATTGTTGTCAAATTTTTCATGACCTGTACATTCAGTTATTTTAGACTATGTGGGGCTGTGACCCACAGTTTCAGAAGCTAAGCAGCCAGGTAAATTGCACATCTATCAGCTGCCTACAGTATATACATTTGTATAAACAACTCCCACAGAATCAATCTGATAAGTCAGAAGGTGACTGTTGAGCATACAGAGGTTTCTACTGAAGTACAGCATTTTAAATCCACCCCTCCATCACAAGGTTGGAGGATGAACACATTAGATGAACTATGTAAGTTATTTTGTTTCCTGAATTTTCTTTTTTCTATAGAAAAATTATTTAATTAAAACAAGTTTACACATTGACACTTCTGGCTTAATGAGAATAAATTCTGTCCAAGTTTAAAATTGTATTAAGGAAAAAAACAGATGACTGGTGTATATATAATGTACAGTTTCCTCAAAATAGTAGTTCCATTATAAAATCTCTCAAAAGCAAAAATCCAATTATTGAAGTAATTTTACATATAAATAAAATAATTATCGAGGCAGTCAGAGCATATATAATCATGTCACACATGAACACTGGCATTAAGTCACTTTCCCATAAAACTTCAAAATAACAATGAATCTTTCTTCCTATTGAAAACCACCAACTGATCTGATACTAAGATCATCTTTGAAATGCTATCTCTTTAAATTTTGTGTTAACATTGTTTCACTCTGACAGTCTATACAGACTATTCAGTTACCACCTTAGAGCAATTCTTTTAAATACAAATTCTATTTTACTAATGGCCATGTTTTCAAATAGGTTACTTTCCTTATATATCATTTATTCCTATTTACCACATAATCGTCATGGATTTCTTTTCCTCAATTAAAAAAATAAAAAACACTGTGACCTTCTTAATGAGTGTGACTTTTTTAAAAACTTAGAAACTTAAGATTAAAAATGAAACTAGTTTTCAGCTTTTATTATTAGTGCCTGTAAAGTATCTTAAGTATTGTTGAAGCCTAAAACAAGATTAATTTCATACCCACTCTGTTTGCTTTAATTACTATGACTTTACTGAATTCCCAGCCATAAAACTAAATTACTTTCAAAAGTTAACAAATTGTACCTTCTAGAACTATCAGTTCAATTCAGTTGGACATCTAGTTGTCACACAGACCACACAGAGGCAGGATAATGCAGCACTATGTAGACTGAGGCTAAAGTTAACTCTTGATAAAAGGGGGGAGTAAGTACTTAGAAGTAACATTCATTTTATCAACCATAAAAATGCTCAACTTCTACAAAACCCACAGACAGTGAAAAGACAGTCTGGTAAATTCAAGATTTGTAAAAGCTATGCACAAAATGCATGGTTATTTGGGAAGAGGAAGGATTTATACAAGTAGCAGTGTGCTGGATAGCTTTAGTGTCAACTTGACACACCTCGGTTGAGGGAGCCTCAATTGGGGAATTGGCTCCATTGGATTGGCCTGTGGCCACATCTGTGGAGTATTGTCTGATTGTCGAGCAGTGTGGGAGGGCCCAGCCCACAATGAGTGGTGCCACCCTGGGCAGGTTGTTGTGTACCATATAAGAAGGCAGGCTGGGCATGAGCCAGAGGAGCAAGCCAGTAAACAGTATTCCTCCATGGCCTGTGCTTCAGCTCCTGCTTCCTGGTTCCTGCCCTGAGCTCCCTGAGTGAGAACTGTGACCCAGGAGATGTAAGCTGAATAAACCCTTTCCTCCCCAAGTTGGTGTCGGTCAAAGTGTTTTGTCACAGCAATGGAAGACAAAATAGGACAAGCAGTTTTTTAAAAAATGCAACTATTCTATTACACATCAACAGACACGAATTGAAAATATCCTACAACCATGTCTAAAAGGTGGGTTAACATTTTCTAAGTGGATTTCCCCTACACTTACTGTAGAATGTAGCTGTTAATACTGCGCAAGTACAATTAGGGATCATCTTTCCCCAAACAACTTAAACATCAAAACCTATGCTTATAAACATTTAAAACTTTCAGCAGTCTAAATATTTCAAATGAGAACCATTCAAACTTCTCAAATGTCCTTACATTTCAGGTCTGTCAATCTAGTTATCTAGTGAGGAATCCTTCAAAGATTGTTCACTCTCTCTCTCTCCTCTCCAGCTGGCTTTTTCTTACTGCTGGCCTCATGGCTGTCTTTGTTTTCTTCATTACTATCACCGTTATGTTGTGCATGGTTAGTGCCTTGAGCATGCGATCATCCATTTACAGTCTTTGAACCTGTTTGCTCTTTTTCTAACTTTTTGTTTGGCCCCCTTTTCCCTTGATCTTTGGTTTTATTTGCTTCTTCGTGCTGTCTTGGTTCTGCAAGAGCTTTATTCAGCACTTGTGTGATGACAGAATCTCCTTCACCAACCAAAAACATGTTCTTAAATTTGTTATACAACATTGTAGACTTTTCCATGATAACTTGACTGACTGAATCGCTGTATTTTTTTTAGTGTTGTAATCATCTCTGCGTGCTTCTGAGCTTGTTGCATTGTTACGTGAAGTGAAGCAAGCTCTTCTAAGGCCACAATGCACCTGTTCACATCTAGATTATCGATTGTGACTGAATTTTTAGTCTCAGCATGTATCCTTTGAAGTTGAGAATCCATCGGTGTTTCTCTCTTCTCCACTTTCTTAACTTCTGGCTTCTTTCCTTCATCTTTATTCTGCTGCTCAGTTTCCATTTGTTCTCCTTGCTTTCGTTTCCGCTCTGTGGCTTCTTTCTTGTGTTGGCCCTTCAACCTACTCCTGTGAGCAGTCTGGAAGTTTCTTCTACCGTTTCTCCTCTTTTCACCTTCTTGATCATCTCCTTCTTCAGAATCCGAGGTTGATGTAACCCTTTGTTTCGCTAAATTTTTCCATTTTCATTCAACTTCTTTCTTTGCATCTTCCTTATCTGGTTCTTTTCTTGGCTTATCTTCTTCCTTTTGGCCTTCTTCATCCTTTTTAAGCTGCTTTTTAGGTTTTTCCTCTGGCCCTTTTTTCTTTTATTCTTCATCAGAAACCATGTCACTCTCTGAAGGACAAGGTCTGCCTCTTGGTTTTAGAATCTTGACTTCAGTAGCTGCAGGTCGCCCTCTTTTAGGACTCGCTTTCAGATTAATAGATGCTGTTGCTGCTGTCACCATTCCTGCCTCTCCCATTTCTCCTTGTTTCTCAGCCTTAAAAATATGGAATGCTTCACGAATTTGCATGTCATCCTTGCACAGGGTCCATGCTAATCTTCTCCGTATCGTTCCAATTTTAGTATATGTGCTGCCGAAGCGAGCACTCCTGCATTTTTAACTAACTGGTTAAATAGTCAGTGTTTTGAATAGAGAGGTTAAACTATAATCAATTTTTGTCTTCAATCAAACTTGTTTCCCTTCCATGAGAAAGAAGAGTAGTTAAGAATAAGTTTAGGGGCTGGAGAGATGGCTCAGCAGTTAAGAGTACTTGCTGCTTAGGACTCAAGTTTGGTTCTTAACACCCAGCTAGGTCCCTCACAACTGCCGTAACTCCAATTCCAGGGGATCTGACAACTCTTCTAGTCTCCCAGACATAAAAACACACACACACACACACACACACACACACACACACACACACATGGCATACACCCACACAGACACATATGCATACACACAAATAAAAATTAAAAGAAATATTTAAAGGAAAGGAAAAGGTTTTGGGGACATGAGCCCTAGGCCAGCCTGGGGCTACCCAGTAAGAGCCTGCATCAAAATAAATAAATAAATAAACAAACAAACAAATAAATAAAACCAAGGTTAAAATGGAAGAAGAAAAGTTTTCTAGTTAAAAAAAAAAAAGAAACAGGGCTGGAGAGATGGCTCAGTGGTTAAGAGCACAGACTGCTCTTGCAGAGGACCCAGGTTCGATTCCTAGCACCCACATGGCGGCTAAGAACTGTCTTTAACTCCAGTTCCAAGGGAATCTGACACCCTCTTCTGACCTTCATGGCATTGAACGACATGGGTGCACCAACCTACATGCAGACAGTACAGGCATACACATAAAAAATAAATAAATAAATAAATAAATATTTTAAAAATAAAATAAAAATAAAAACCAGCCAGACATGGTGGCGCATCTCTGTAATCAGTGTTTGGAAGGCAGAAACAGGTTCATGAACCTGGGTCTAGCAAGTCTGAGGCCTGCTTGAGCTTCCTAGCAAGACTCTTATCTCAAAAAAAAAAAAAAAAAGCAAGGTCTCTCATTGAACCTGAGGCTCACTGATTGGCTATACTGACGGGCTAGTGAGCCCCAGGATCCTCCCACCTAGGTCTCCAGGACTGGGATTAAAGGCGTGAGCGGTCATTTGGGAACTAGGGATCTGAACTCAAATCCTTCCTTTACTCATTGAGCCACCACCCCCTTAACCCAAGAAGATTTTATAACAAAATGAAATGAAATAAAACAACTCTTTATCTTTTCCAAATGCAGAGACCTGAAAAAAATGAGCATTAAGCATGTATGTAATCACTGGGAGACAATGGGTGAAAACACACAGGGCTTCTCCAACTTCCTATGAATCTATAATTATTTAAATAAAAGTTTTTTTAAAGAAATATTGAAGTATAACACCAAGAGAGACACCCAAAGGATGCCACTTCTCCCTTCACAGAGGCTGTGTGGGACAGGGAGCAAGAGATGAAGGTGGCTGCTCTGTGGATGTAGGACTGGGGGTAGTGCACCTGACAAGACAGCACTTATCTGCCCCAAATTCCCTTGTACAGGGTGGGGGTGTGGAAAACCTGGTATTCACTCTTATCAGATGGAACCATTCTTTTTCCTCAGGTTTTAGACCTTTAATTTGTAGTTTTTATACTTTCCCATGTCAAGGAAGACTGGTGGCAGACACACCAGTGCCAATGCCAGTGTCTTGGTTTTGATAGTGTACTGCGCTAACATGAGGTGTGATACTTGGAAGCTAACGGAAAAGTATAGGGAGCCCACTGTATTTTTTATAACTTCCTGTGCATCTATAATTATTTTAAAATAAAAGCTAAAAAAAAGTTGGAAAGTGGAGTTGTGCTGCATTTATATCATTGGCTTTATTGAGCTCTTTCTATTATATCTTACTCCAGCAGAAGCAGAATATATTTCTATCTTGTTGGGTCCGTTGCAGCAAGTCAATTGTAATATCAGATGTGCTATAAAGAAAATGTGAGCCACTTGGAAGTGAAAGTATCATTCTAAGGACAGCTGAACTTCTTCAACAGGTCTGAAGGCTCGTGACAAGTGCTTTTTATACCCCCAGGGAAGGGCAAACCCAAGCAAGACTTCCTTCTGCAAAAGTTGAGTTTCCAGGGAAGATCTGGGATTGTTTCTCTTCCTCTCTCTGTAAATACATTCACAGTCAAAGATTGCAGGAGACTTTGGTCCATAGATGCAAGACTAATCCCAGCCAGGGCACCAATGTACACATTTCCACAGAAGATGTGGGCTTACTGGAAACCACGGTCTTCTTTGTCACTTTATTTTTGTGTTTAGGGCTCCAAGTCATAATTCTTCTTTCTATAAAAAAAAAAAAAAAAAAAAAAAAAAGGGCTGGAGAGATGGCCTAGCGGTTAAGAGCGCCGACGCTCTTGCAGAGGACCTGGGTTCAGCACCCACATGGCGGCCGAGAACCGTCTGATTTACTCCAATTCCAGGAGAACTCCAGTTCCAGGGGAATCCGACACCCTCTTCTGACCTCCGCGGCATTGCACGACACGGGTGCACAAACTTGCTGCAGACAGTACATTCATCACCATACGAAAAAAAAAAAAAAAAAAAGCAAATCTTCAAACATTTTCAATGGGACTTAAAACTGCAAATGAAAATGCTCTCCTGTCTTCCAAAGACTGTCTCACCCAAAACCCAAACTGAGTTAACTTCACTTAAAACTTGCATTTTTATTACAGATATATTTTTAAATAGTTATATTTTTATCTAGGTATTATGTTCTGGGGATGTAAATCTTTAGGACAAGGACATTCTGCACCATAAAAAATCTGCTTCTAAAGTCAATAAGTAAAGGAGATGTGTGTGTGTGTGTGTGTGTGTGTGTGTGTGTGTGTGTGTGTGTGTGTTTGAAGCCATGAGCCAAAGTCAGTCTTTCCTTTCTTAAGCTATTCTCTCAGGTTGTACCAATGGGGAAAAAATGTCACTGTACATAACCATAAAGGGCTGTAAGTAGATGGTCTCTAAATGCTGAGCTAGTGAGCCAGTTTCGTTCGGTCCTTTTGTACTTTTAAGATTTTCTGTAACATGTATGTATTACTTTGTATTCTGAAAACTAATAACCAGGACAGTGATGACCGTGGATGGACGGCTGCACCTCATGTGGCTTTGGACACTATAGCTGACAAAGCAGCTTGCCAGTTATGCAGCTCTGCTTGCTGCACAAACTACCTGTGTGCTTAGCAACCCCTCCCCCAGTAGAGAGAGGGGAGGAAGAGCAACTCAGTGTCCACTTGACTAGGTGAGATACACTGAACACTGTTCCTTCCATGGCCATATCAGGGTGACACTCCACCCTGACCCTGACCCTTGGCCTCCATTCCACCATCTCATTGACCACATTAGGGAAGCATACCACTATAGGGTTCAACGCCATTTCGTTCTCTCCTCTGAGGCTCTGCCCAGCTGCCCTCTCCATGAAACATTTTCTGCCACACTGTTCTTAGATTACTTGGGCCACTCAGCATTCCTGAAGCTCCTAGACAATGAGTCACCCTCTTCTTTGACAATGTTTTACTGCCTTACAGGCGCACTATGGGTGCAGCTTTTGTTTCCAGCTAGATTCTCAGCTTCCTGGAGGACAGAGCATGACGTTCATTGCTCCCCTTCTAAGCCAAGCACAAAACAGTCATGCTTGCTTATGTGATCTACAAGATAAATCACACACACACACACACACACACACACACACACACACACACACACACCACGCACACAATCTGCCTCAAGTTCCTTTTATTATCCACCAGGGAAATTCCTTAGCAGTCATGAAGGCCAATAATGACGTCGTTTACTTGATAAAACTTCCCTTTCATTTCCAGAGTACTCTGTCTCTAGCTTTACTTACCTTCTTTGAATACCTAATAAAAATTACCAGTGTTGGGGCTGGAGAGATGGCCTAGCGGTTAGAGCACCGACTGCTCTTACAGAGGACCCGGGTTGGATCCCCAGCACCCATATGGCTGCTGAGAACTGACTGTAACTCCAGTTCCAGGAGAACTCCAGTTCCAGGGGAATCCGACACCCTCTTCTGACCTCCACTGCATTGCACGACACAGGTGCACAAACCTACATGCAGACAGTACATTCATACACATAAAAAATAAATAAAATTTAAAAAATAAGAAAAAATGACCAATGTTACCTTTTATTTATTTATTTTTAAATAGATTCTCACTACCTAGTCCCAGCTAGCCTGGAGCTCACTGTGTAGACCAGGCTGGTCTGTAACTCACAGAGATCCACCTGTCTCTGCCTCCCAAGTGCTGGAATTAAAGGCATTGTGCCACCATGCCCAACCCAATGTGATTTTAAATACATCAGAGAATAGACAAAAACAATGTTTCTTAAAGTGGACTCCCAAACCCCATTTGCCTTAAATGTGTCTTTTTTGTTTTGTTTTGTTTTGTTTTATTGTTTTTTTGTTTTTGGTCTTTTCGAGACAGGGTCTCCCTGTAGCCCCAGCTGTCCTGGAACTCACTCTGTAGACCAGGCTGGCCTTGAACTCACAAAGATCTGCCTGCCTCTGCCTCCCAAGTGCCAGGATTAAAGGTGTGCGCCACGGCGCCTGGCCTAAATCTGTTTTTCATGTCTATCAATATGCTTTGAAAATGTTTTAATTTTGTATTTTCATATCCAATATTGATTTTCCTTAAAATATTTGATAACATTCTTAATGTATGAATATTCGAATGCTATCTTGCTAAACAATGAGTTTCGTATAATCATGTTTACATGTGTTTATGTTTTTATATCAGAAATTAAATGCCACAGATAGAACAGAATGAGGAGGATATCACACATTCTTCAAAGCAAAGGCCAAATGACCGTCAAGGCCACAGCCATGATCCAAAACTTCACAGTACCCTGATAAAGACCAGTGGTAGAAAAATGGAGTCAGTGTCACACATAGTATCAGACAATCAGAGCAGATCCTCTCCACAAGTAGAGATATGGCACTGGCCGAGCATCAGGAAACCACGGTGAAGTTCACCTTGAATTTTATTGGTTTTGAGGACCTGTTGGTATTTAACAAATTTATTTGGGGTTTAAAAAGTACATATCATGGCTGGAGAGATAGTTCAGTAAGAACACTAGTTCTTGCAGAAGACCCACACTTGAATCCCAGCATCCACATGGCAACTAACAACCATTGGTAACTACACACGCGCGCGCGCACACACACACACACACACGCACACACACACAGGCAATATACTCATACATATAAAATTTTTTAAAAGCTATAAAAACTAAAAAGTAAATTTATAGATTTATACTACTAGCTATCAAGAAATACAATAAAATGGCTGGGAAATGGCTCAGTGAGTAATGTCCCCCACCTCAAGCATGAAGGCCTGAGTTCAGATCCCCAGAGCCCAGGCAAAGCCTGATGCAGCACCAAATATCTATAATGTTTGTTTAGGACCACAGTTCTGAGAGTAATCTGAAGAAACAGGTACTCACAGTGTCCTTGTAGCAAGATGGAAGACAGAGAAGAGAGAGCCCCTAGAAGCTTGTGGGCCAGCTAGCCTGAGGCACACAGCAGTAAACAACAAGAGACCCTGTCTCAAAGTGTAAGGTAAGGACTGACATCACACACACCCAAGGCTGTCTTCTGCCCTCCCCACATCCCGACCATGGCATGCACGCACTTACACTTATAGGAAGCTTCCTTTGCCATGAGCAGGCACAACACGGCCTTGCTAAGGGAAGGGGGAGCACAGTACCCGCCTGCAGCCAGTGGAGGAAACTGACCTCTCAATGCAGAGGTCAGTCGGTTACTTTCATAATCCAACCCGAGAGGTACTTCCAACTCAGGTCCTTAGCCTAGGACAACGGAACGTTTCCCACCTTTGGCAGTGATTTTTCCACCTGCCTAGAGACCGATGGCCCCTGGACAGGAATTTCAGGCCGATGGCTGATGGCCTCTCTTCAGCCAATGCCCACTCACAATTCACCACACCGGCTATCCAGATTGGTGGTCTAAGGACCGCTGTCCAACCCACTGGCCACGCAAACAAAATGCAGGCCTGCATCAGCCTGTATGCCAGCAAAAAATGACAGCCAGGAATTCTGTAATGATGGTAATGGAGAATTCTATTTGTTGCCTCCAACAGCCTGCTTTTATAAGCAAAACGACGTCAGCTCCCAGAGCCAATCACAGACACCCAATTCTGCACCACTGCACACTGCTGCTCCACCCAGCATCATGCACCTGGGCCACACGTTGTCTGCTCCTTCTGAGAAGTCCCCTGACTCCCACCCTCGTGGTGCCGTGAGGGGTGCTAGGTGAGAACTAGCGCCCAATGCAAACTGGATCTTCCTACATACACTCAACACACACACACACACACACACACACACACACACACACCATACATACCATACACATATACATACAAAGATTAAATGAAAGAAATGTGGGGGCTGGTGAGATGGCTCCACAGTAAAGTGCCACTAAGTCTGATCATCTGAGTTTGATCTCCAGATCCCACCTGGTAGAAGGAGAGAATTGATGCCTGCAACACACAAACAAACACACACATAAACAAATAATAAATAAATGTTTAAAAATTAAGAAGAAATATAATGCAAACAATTAACCTTGGAAATGACTTTTACAATATGGATGTACTCTGGACAAATGACTTTCAAGTAACCTTGCAACCAACAACTCTACTTATCACAGCTTATTTATAACGTAGACAAATTCACTGAGACTTGGGCTCCTCTTGTAACCTAAGTATAGAGCTCATGAGCCTTCCCTATCCTTGATCCAGGACAATGTACGAATGTGTCTGTGTAGATGCTACAAACAGCACTTAGTTCACTAAAAGCAATGAGCTAATCTCATTTCTGTTGTAAACAATAGATGTGACTGAACTGATAACAACTGTTTGTGGTTGTGTGCTATTCTAGGTCAGTAAGGGTCAGAGGGCACATAATCCTCTGCTAAGGTGTAAGTGTCCATTTTTATTTCCCCGTTTCATGCTGGATAAACTGTTTCAATAAAGGAAACAATGAGGCCTTTGTTTAGGAGCACAGTTTTGAGAGTAATCTGAAGAAATAGGTACTCAGAGCAGTTCAGGGCCCCTTTTGGCTAAAATGGATATTAAGAGGCTGCCTTATTCAGTCATGACCATAATGTTGTATCACATAGCACCACCACAACTAATTAGTGGCTATCTTTTCCTTTAAGAGAATCTACATAGTTCTCAGGGTTATAAAATTTGTCCTTAAACTTACCTACCGTACACTTTAAAGCATTAAAAATCAGTCACTCAGGGCTGGAGAGATGGCTCAGCGGTTAAGAGCACTGACTGCTCTTGCAGAGAACCCAGGTTTGATTCCCAGCACCCACATGGCTGCTAAGAATCATCTTTAAGCGGGGGTGGTGGGGCACACCTTTAATCCTAGCACTCAGGAGGCAGAGGCAGGCTGATCTCTGTGAGTTCAAGGCCAGCCTGGTCTACAGAGTGAGTTCCAGGCCAGCTGGGGCTATAGGGAGACCCTG
Source organism: Rhizomys pruinosus (assembly GCA_009823505.1). Lineage (NCBI taxonomy): Eukaryota > Metazoa > Chordata > Mammalia > Rodentia > Spalacidae > Rhizomys > Rhizomys pruinosus. The sequence continues at coordinate 1,150,213 of VZQC01011429.1, read as the reverse complement.
TCTCAAAAAAAAAAAAAAAAAAAAAAAAAATCAGTCACTCATCTGTTTTGCTTGCTTCCTCTACAACATATGGTATTTTAAGTGTTTATAATAAGTATTCTGACAGATGATAAATGCAACATTAGTATTGTCCTTTCCTTCATATTGAACCAACTGCAAGTTTCATCTTGGCATTTTTCAGTGAACCTGTGCTGTGGTTTAGATAGAGTTTGGGTGTGTTCCCTAAGGGTTCATGGATAGAAGTTTGGCCTTCAGTGTGGTAATGTTGAGAAACCTTTAAGAAGTAGAGCTTAGTGCAGCCATTTAGTTCGCTGGAGGTACTGTCCTTAGAGTGTGTTAACATAGTTTTGTGGGACCCCTTAGCCAGTTATAAAGAGAGAGTTGTTATAAAACAGGAAACTCTACCCTCTCCTTGCTCTGACATTCTGTCTCATCACGTGCCCTCGTGCCCTTCGACCACTGGCATATCATCCTCCATGAAGTCTTTACTGGAGCAAAACTGAAACCAGCACTCTGTCCTAACACCTGCCACACTATGAGCTAAATAAATATTTTTAATAAAGTGCTCAGCCTTGGAGCTAGAGAGATGGCTCAGCAGTTAAGAAAGCATTGGCTGTTTATATATATATATAAATTTATTGGGGCTGGAGAGATGGCTTAGCTATCTAGAACATTATTCATTTTTGGTTTGTTTTTTGTTTGCTTGGTTGGTTGGCTGTTTTTAGAGACAGGATCTCCCCCGTAGTCTCAGCTGGCATAGAACTCAGTGTAAGAGCACTATCTGTTGTTGCAGAAGACCCAGGTTTGAATTCCAGCACTCACATGGCAGCTGACAACTGTCTGTAACTCTGGTTCAAGGGGATCTGAGGCCCTCTTCTATCCTCGGAGAGCACTGCATGACGTGGGTACACTTACACACATACAGGCACAACACTCATGCATAAAAAATAAATAAAAAATTTAAAAAATATTTTATTTATTAATTTTATTTTATGTGTATGAGTGTATTGTTTGTGTGTATGTAAGTGCACCTGTGTCATGCAATGCTCTCAGAGGTCAGAAGAGGGCATCTGATCTCCTGGAACTGGAGTTATGAACTGTTGTTAGTTGCCATGGGAGTGCTAGGAATTGAACCCAGGTCCTCTGCAAGAGCAGCTAATACTCTTAACCACTGAACCATCTCTCCAGCCCCAAATAAAATATTTTTAAAAAATAAAGTACTCAGGGGCTGGAGAGATCACTCAGTGGTTAAGAGCACTGCCTGCTCTTGCAGAGGACCCGGGTTCGATTCTCAGCACCCACATGACAGCTAAGAACCATTTTAGGCTGGGCGTGGTGGTGCATGCCTTTAATCCCAGCACTTGGGAGGCAGAGGCAGGCAGATCTCTGTGAGTTCAAAGCCAGCCTGGTCTACATAGTGAGTTCTAGGCCAGCTGGGGCTACAGGGAGATCCTGTCTGCCTGAAAAATACCTCCCCCAAAATAATAATAAATAAAAAATAAATAAATAAAATAAAGTACTCAGTCTTGAATATTTTTATAGTAGCAGAAAACTGTTTACTATTTTATAGCAACTCTCTCTTTATAACTGAGTAAGGGGGTCCCACAAAACTATTCAATCTACATTCAATGTTACATCCCATCTCTTTAGAACTACCTAGAACATTACTCATTTTGGGTTTTTTTTTGTTTGTTTGTTTGTTTGTTTGCTTGGTTGGTTGGTTGTCTTTAGAGACAGGATCTCCCAATAGTCTCAGCTGGCATAGAACTCACTATTCAGATGAGGCTGGCCTCTATGTCACAGAGATCCACCTGCCTTTACCTCCTGACTGCTAGGATTAAAGGAGTACACCACCACTCTGACAAACATTATTCTTTATATTCAGTGTATTAGTTGAAAAGATAACTGTTGTTCAGAATTTAGTGGTAATTAATCTAGCAAATACTTTCTTTTTTTTTTTCCAGAATGAAACTTCTTTGGTAACTTGGCCAGTGACAGCTTTATGCACCAAGCAGATTGGTCTGCTAAGTCTCTGATCTCAGCATACATATTATTTCACTAAGATCCTGATGGTATTGGCCTATGCATGCAACCAAGGCAAATGGACACAAAGACCAAGAAAATCAAAGGAAAATGAAAGAGCTGGGTGTGGTGGCACATACCTTTAATCCCAGCACTTGCACTTGGGAGGCAGAGGCCAGGCTGGTCTACATAGTGAGTTCCAGTTCAGCTGGGTCTAAAGGAAGACCCTATCTCAAAAAGAGCCCCCCCAAAATAAGAAAAAGACAAGAGAATGTTGAAGAAGGAAAAATATCCCAAGAAACTCCACAACACATGAGTACCTGTCTCTGTTCTTTTATGAGCTCATGACATCCACTAAAAATGTTGTTGAGTTTGTATAAGAATATGATGAATTTGTGTGCATGTGGTAGTTCAGAGTATAACCTATCAGATGGTGTCCAGTTCAAAGCAGATGTGGTCAAGATGGCATTGTTTCACACCTCAGGACTTGGGCTTGCTAGACTTGTCATTCTGGTTTTGATAATATTAGCATCCCCACCAATGAGTGTGAATTACATGCTCCTGTGTCCTGGGTTGTAGCCAGAGCAAGGAAAGCATAAGTTTTCATGCTTTTTCTGAAGACAAGGAGGGGTCTACATTTTAAATCTCTTAACTCTTAAATCTAATGCCAAGAGGGGTTGAAAGGGACACTCTCCGTCGCCCCAAAGAACACACACATTTGCTCTTATCACTGAGGACTTAGAAAAGAATGGTGAGCCTTCCAAGTCTCCCTGCTTGGATGATCTGGTCTACTGTTCTGTATTTGTGTCATGCCCCACTAAGAGCTGTTATGGTCAAGACAACATCAACTATCATAATTTATATAAAGCACTGAAAATTGAAACCAGCTTGAAGCCATGTATAGTCATCACACTGGTGTGAAAACGTGCTAAAAATCAGATTTACAGGACCAGGAAAAGTCCTCAAGTACCCACTGTGCTGTGCATTACTAATGATGAAGGGGTGGTTATGCCTGCAGGGAGCTGAGAAAAGGAAACAGCCATTATTATATAACCCACAAGTTCAATTCAGCAGTAACTCAAACAGAGTGGTTTGTAAATTTCTAGGGCTCTCTTAACATCCCTTTGAGAGTTGATAAGGTCAAAACTATTTTTTGTTTGTTTGTTTTTAATTTTATTTATTTCTGTGTGTGTATGAATGTACTGTCTGCATGTAGGTTTGTGCACCTGTGTCGTGCAATGCCTGGGAGGTCAGAAGAGGGTGTCGGATTCCCCTGGAACTGGAGTTCTCCTGGAACTGGAGTTACAGACAGTTCTCAGCCGCCATGTGGATGCTGGGGATCGAACCTGGGTCCTCTGTAAGAGCAGTCGGGGGGGCTGGAGAGATGGCCTAGCGGTTAGGAGCAACTTTTTTTTAACCAGTTAGTGCAATAAAATGGGGACATGAGTTGCTTTACTCCAAAGAAAAGCGACTGCATGGAGCCAAGGGAGTTGTGAGATAATTTATGTTATGAACCAAACTAGAAACTTTTTTCAAAGAACTTTATGTTTGCTTGAAAGCACAAATGATGCTGGATATCACAGAGAGATTGAAACAGCTATTGTAAATAGTCCAAACAGCAAAGGGAATTGTGTTTCAAAAAAAATTAAATGAAATCTGGGCATGGTGGATTATGCCTGTAATCCCAGCGTTTGGATACTGAGGCAGGAGGAATGCTGTGAGTTCAAGGCCACCCTGATGTGCATACTGACTTCAAGGCTAGCCAGAGATATAGGGTGAGTTCATATTCTCTCTCAAAAGAAGTAAATGAATATCTCAACAGCCAGATGTGGCAGCATAAACCTGTAATCCCAGCACTCCAGAGACAGAGGCAGAAGGATTACAAGTTTAAGGCTAGCCTAAGCTACATAAGAAACAGGGTCTTTTGTTTTTTTGAAACGGTCTTTTTTTTTTTTAAAGGTAAGTGAAGCTATGAGACAGTGCCTCATGAGTAAAGAATATTAATATTTTTTTAATTTTTATTTATTTATTTTTTATGTGTATGAATGTACTGTCTGCATGTAGGTTTGTGCACCGGTGTTGTGCAATGCTGCGGAAGTCAGAAGAGGGCATCAGATTCCCCTGGAACTGGAGTTAAAGATAGTTCTCAGCCACCATGTGGGTGCTGGGAATTGAACCCGGGTCCTCCGCAAGAGCAGTCGGTGCTCTTAACTGCTGAGCCATCTCTCCAGCCCCAGAATATGAATATTTTTTTAACTGAACACAAAGTCCAGAATTGAAAAACATAGTTATCTAAATGAAAATTTCACTAGGGAAGCTTAACATTATGTTTTTAACTGGCAGAGAAAAGAATTGGGGGTGGAGTCTCCTCCAAAGGACCATGTTTTAAAGGATTTGTTGCCAGAGTGGCACTATTTTGAGAGGCAGTGGAGCCTAGTGCAAGCGTTTAAGTCGCTGAGCTTATGCTCTCACAGAGAATCACTGGACCCTGGTCTCTCCCTCCCCCTTCCTTCCCCCTGCCCTGGTTTGAAATGTGACTATTTGTTCTATAGGTGTTCTCACCGGGATGTGCTGCCGTTACAAGAAGCCAAAAGCAATCCCTCCACCCACACTACGTCCAAACCTCGAGCCCTAGTCTTGGACTTTGAATCTCAAGAAAGCTACAGGAACCTTTTCTTTATAAACTTAGCTGCCTCAAACATTTTGTTGTAGTAATGCAAAACTAACTCAGGGGCCAGCAAGATGGCTCGGTAGGTAGAAGCACTGCTGAGTTCCATCCTGGGACCCACAGAGTGCAAGGAGGGACCTGATTTGTACAAGGTGTCCTCTGGCTTTTGTATACACACCATCACATACACACACACATATGCACACACACACACACACACACACACACACACACTTTTAATGTAATAAAAATGTTTTTAAACACCAATTCAAATGGCTACCAATTATGAAATTTAAAATACAGAGAGAGAACAAAGAAAATCATTCAGTGAGCAGAACCTCTGGGAACAGGTGTTCTCTATTCTGTTATCTGTGTCATCATAGAAAGAGCACAGCTTCAGAGAAGCATGAGATATCATTAAACACACCGAAATACATACAATAGAGGACCAGATAGAGGACAGGGAGAGAAGAGAACAGAAAAAAATGTTCAAGTAATAATGACTGCAAGTGCTAAAAAATTTATTTATTTATTTTGGTCTTTTTGAGACAGGGTATCCCTGTATCCCCAGCTGGCCTGGAACTCACTCTGTAGACCAGGCTGGCCTTGAACTCACAGAGATCTGCCTGCCTCTGCCTCCCAAGAGCTAGGATTAAAGGTGTGCGCCATCACACCCGGCAAAATTTATTTTCAAACAAATAAATGTTTAATATAAATATGTAAGAAGTTTGATGAACTCCAAGGACAATTACATACACAAATAAAATCCACAACCAGTGCTTATTACATCATAATAAAAATGCTGAAAGACAAAGACCAAAGAAAATCTTCAAAGCAGAAAAACTGACTCATCACATATGAGAGATCTGCAGAAAGATAAGCAGCAGACATTTCACCAGAAAGCTGGGAGGCCAGAGGGCAGCAGGGTGACATGCTCTATGGGCTGAAAGAAAGTTCTATCAACCAACATGCTCATTCTTACATCCAACAAAGTATTTTTTTAATTAAGTCAAAATAAAAACATTTCCAGATGGTGGTAGAAAAAATTTCAATAAAATATGAGAGAAATCTTTGCTGCAGTTTTATATTTCCAGAAATTTGGGAGCAAGTTCTTTATGCAGTTACAAGTGAGCTCAGATGGAAACTCGGATCTGCATACATGCACATCAATGAGTTCCTGTAAAGAAGGTCATATCCTTTTTAAGGACACTATATGGGCTGGAGAGATGGCTCAGCAGTTAAGAGCACTTGCTGCTCTTGTACAGGACTAGACTTTGCTTCCCAGCACCCATGTCAGGCAGCTCACACCCAACCACCTATAACTACAACTCCAGGGGATCCAAAGCCCTCTCCTGCCTTGGTAGTAGTGTGCTTGTGTGTATATACCCATACACAGACGCACACATATACACATAAATAAAAATTAAAATGAAGAAAAAATAGAGGCAATGTAAATCCATGAAATAAGAGAAAGAAGTTTCGGCCTGATGTGGTGGCGCGTGCCTTTAACACCAGCACTTGAGAGGCAGAGGCAGGCAGATCTCTGTGAGTTCAAGGTCAGCCTGGTCTACATAGTGAGTTCCAGGACGCTGGGGTTACAGGGAGACCTTGTCTCCGCCCCCTAAAAAAAAGACAAACAAAAGAGAAAGAAGTTCAAAAACTCCATACACATGGATATAAAACAAGAAGATACCACAGGGGAAATTTAAAAACACTCTGAGATGAGTAAAAATAAAAATTCCATGTAATATTTATGAGATGCAGTCAAGGCAGTACTTAAGGAATGTTTTATTGCAATGAATGCCTATATTTTAAAAAGGAAACATCTAAAATTAATAATCTAACTCTCCCCTTACAACACTGGGAAAAAGAATGACAAAGTAAACAGCAAAGCAGGTAACAAAGACTAGAGAAGAAATTGGAGGCATAAACAGCAGAAACGGAGAAAAATCAGTAAAATCTTTCAAACGATCAACAAAATTGATAAACATTTATTTTGCTATACTGACCAGGGAAAATGAGAAAGTCAGGAAAGAAAGAAGAAAAGGTATTACCTACTTTGCAGAAGCTATATATAATGCTGTGGACAAATGTAGAGCAACACATTAGATAATTTAGATGAAATGGAATCACACTTAGAAACACACCAAGTGCCAAAATTGACAAGAAGTAGAAATCTGAGTAGACCTAGAGCAATTACAGATACTGAATTAACTGACCAAGAAACAACAACAGCAGCAAAAAAACTTCAGACCAACTTGCTTCTGTCATGAGTCCCAACAAATGATTAACCATAGAGGTGCATGCCCATGAGCCCAGCACTCAGGTAGAGAGGATTACATTCTAGGCCAACCTGGACTTCATAGCAAGGACTTGTATTAAAAATTAACAGAGGTTGGGGCTGGAGAGATGGCCTAGCGGTTAAGAGTGCCGACCGCTCTTACAGAGGACCCGGGTTCGATCCCCAGCACCCACATGGCGGCCGAGAGCCGTCTGAAACTCCAATTCCAGGAGAACTCCAGCTCCAGGGGAATCTGAGACCCTCTTCTGACCTCCGCGGCATTGCACGACACGGGTGCACAGACCTGCATGCAGACAGTACACTGATACACATATAGAAATAAATAAAAATTAAAAAAAAAAAATCAACAGAGGCTGGGGAGATGGCTCAGTAGGGAAGAGTGCTTGCTCTGCAAACATAAGGATATGAATTTAAATCTCCAGAATCTCCACAGCCACACATGCCTATCATGGCAACATGGAGTGGGGGGACAGGGACAGAGGCAGTGCTGGCCAGACAGCCTACCCAAAGTCTCAAGGCAATAAGATGGACTGTGATGGGGAAAACACTTGATGTTCCTCTCAATTCTATATATGCACTCACACAGGCAGACTTGCCCTCTAACACACACACACACACACACACACACACACACACAAACACACACACACACCTCTGATACAAATTCTTTACAGAAACCAATAAAGAGAAAGCACTTCACAACTCATCCTACAAGATCTATAGTACCCTGATGTGTAAACCAAACAAAGGCAAGCTCTCATGAATCCACATGCAAAATCTCCAATGAAATACTAGTAAACGAAATCTAGAAATGTTCAACAAATAATTATGTGCCATGATCACCGGAACATATCTGGGAACGCAGGATTAGTGCTGTCACTGCCACTCACCTCATTGGTAGATATTTTGAGCAACAATTATTTTCTCCAATTGGAAACTTAATTTCAGGGACAAGACTAAATGTTTTCATTTTATGTGACATCCAAGAGTCTCTCTCTCTCTCTCTCTCTCTCTCTCTCTCTCTCTCTCTCTCCCCCCCCCATGGAGGAGAAAACTGAAAAGCCATTTTTCTGACACATGAAGATTCAATTACATGAGAATAAATGCATTGGAGCTGAGGAACTATTGAAAAATTAAGCGGGTTTTTTTGAGTTGCTTTGTGGATGTTTATTGATTTTGCTTTATTTTGTTTTGTTTTGCATATATATATATATATATATATATATATATATATCTATGCGTGTGTACGGTATGCCTGAATGTGTGTATGTGTTCACATGTCTGTGGGTGCACTGTGGTAGGGTGCACATGAACAAGTGCGTGGAGGCCAAAAGTTTACATGAGACGCTTTCTTCCTCTCCATTTTATTTAGGTGCAGGGTCTGTCGCTGCACTTGCCTGCTCATGGAGTCCAACTGCACAGCTTGCGATAGAGATCTGGTCTACCTGCAGGGCACGGTGCTTCTAGGCAGGCTTCCAAACCTCCAGGCTTTTTGTGTGGGTCCTGAGGATCCAAACTCTGGTCCTTACACTTGCCTGGCAAGCACTGTATGCACTAAGCTCTCTCCTCAGCACTGATTGGGTAGTTTCTTAGAATGTTCTAGTGTGTTGTGAGGACTTTATATAAGAGTCTGTTGAGGAAAGGGTAGACTTTAAGACAGTGCTAAAAAACAACAGAGCTCAGTGGCAGGAGGAGTCTCTAGATTTCAGAACACAGAGAGACAGCAAAGCATGAAAGAAATGAGGACTTAGAAGCAAGGATGATGTAGCTGTGGGCTGGACATCCCAAGTAACCAGATATCTTTATACTGATTCCACATCCTCCACTATCCCTTCCTTGAGGATCTAAACAGGGAATTAAGAAGCTCAAATCCCCAGAATACTTTTGCCTGCCAGATCAAGGGGTTATTTTTTGAGAGTATCTGAACTGGTACCCAAATACATGGTGGCAAAATTTGCCATCTTAGGTCCCACATAAGGCCAAATCCTTCAGGAAAACAGGCCAGGTAGAAGTCTTTCAGACTGATATATAGATTGGACAAATCTCTGTGCAAGTAACTGAGCTTTCCCTGGGGAGGAACTCCTCCTCAGGAAAGTGGGGACAGAGTGGCAGCAGCCAGCACAGCTTTGCTAGTGAATTTGGTCCCCACCCAGCCTTCCCTAAATTTATGTCTGGGACCCAGGAAAGAAGAAGCAATGGGGGAAACACTAAGAAAACAATCTCACTTGCAGCATTTGAGGGATGGAAGCAGCCTTGACTAAGTGTAGCATAAAAAGGGAGAGAGGCGTTCTGTTTTCAGCTGAGCAGAGCCAATTTCTAGGCCCAACAATTGTACAGCTATTTTGGGCATCTCTTAGGCTTTGCCAGTTGGACGTGGGCGGAAACTATATATTTCCTTCCTTCCCCACAACCTCACAAAACAGATGGTGTGTGACATTCAGTGTTTGTCTGGGATCCGACTCTGCTGCATACTCAAGATTTATTAGCAATGATACCACCAGGTTTGTGACCTCAGTGGGGTTCTGACCATCTTTCATTGGCACCCTGAAACATGTTGGATTCATCCCCAGGGCTATAGCAACAAAGTACTGCAATCCTTCTTTTTGTTAAAGAGAATTGTCTTATATTTATTTGCTGTGCAAATGTTTGCATGTATGTGCAGGCTACTTGGCACGGATGTGGAGGTCAAAGGAGTTGGTTGTCTCCTTCTGCACGTGGGTCCAGGAACCAAACTTCAATTTGCCAGGCTTGGCACCAAGCACCTAGGCTTGCTGAGCCATCTCACTGGCCCTTACAAACCTTTTCAGTTTTGTTTTGTTGAAACCGAAGATTAAGCCTAGAGCCTTGTACATGCTGGGTAAGTGTTCTACCCCTGAGCTTCTTCAGCTCAATACCGAAGTCCCCATGACTTAAAACAACAGAAGTTTGTTTTCTCAGTTTTGGAGACTAGAAGTCTGAAACCAAAGTTCACTCTGAGACACTAGGTCAACACCTTCCTTTGCCTCGTATCAGGTCCTTTGCATCATGTCAGTCGCTGCCTCTGTTGTCACACACCATTCTTCCTCCATGCATCCCTTCTCTGCTTCTTAGAAGGACACCAGCGACACTGGACTTACTTGTCCTACCCTCAAAGCCCACCTGACTCACTCTTTCCAAAAGGTCACACCCAGAGCTTCCAGGAATTAAAATGTCAGCACCTTTTGAGAGGATTCAATTCAACCCACTACACACGAAAGTTAACTCAAATCCAGCACAGCAACGCTCTAAACACAGGACCACGTTTCTCCTTAAGTCAGATGACACCGTCTTCTGTAATGGGAAGATCAAGTGGGGGCCAAATCTTAGAAGCAGCGAGTGTTATATACTCCTGGATCTCCTGATTCTTTTGCAGGGCTCTTAACTTGAACATCTCTGATTACAACGGTGAAAAATAACTTCTGATAGCCCTTGTGATTAACCTAAGGTAGGATTTCTTTTTTATTATTCTCTGAAACTTTCATACTGTATACATGTATCTTGTTCATAACCACCCTGCTCCCTCCCTGCAACTCCTTCACGGGCTCTCCCCTAATACATCTCCCTCTCGATTGCATTTTCTTTTTTATAACAGTTCACTGAGACCAATTAGTGCTGCCCATATACAGATGGGTGTGAGGTAGTCCACTGGGGCACAAGCAGCTACCAAGGGCCAATCTCCCAAGAAAAGTGATTCCCCTCCCCTAGCAGCCTTCAGCTGCCATTAGCTACTCAGTTAGGGGTGGGGCCTGAGGACCCTCTGCCCCTCCACACTGGAATTTTTAACTGACTTGATCTTGTGCAGGTAACCACAGCTGCTGCGAGCTGATGTCTGGAATGGCCATGTCACATCCAGAAGACAGCATTTCATAGCCCTCCTCCCTACACTCTGCCTCTTACATCTTTCCTCCCCATTTTCTGGGATGTTCTCTGAGCTTTGGTGGGATGTGATATAAATGTTCAGTCTATGGCTGAGCACTCACAGTCACTGACTCTCGGCAGCTGGACCACTTATGAATAACCACTACCTCCAGCATTAAGCTTCTCTGCCCCAGGTAAGGAGCAGCGCAAATGCATGGACATAAACATAAATATTTACAAAGCAGCTTGAAAACATGACCAACCATTTAGTAAAACAATATCAATAGGTCCTCCCCTATGGCCTGTGACTTCCCCGGCCATGAGTTTTGGCCAGTTTTACAGTGCCACATATGAATTCCTTCCTGTGGATCAGGCCTCAAATGCAAGCAAGAGAATGGTTGCATATCCCATAACAATCATGTACCAGGTAGGTGTATCTTGTCGGGCAGGTCAGTATTATAGCATGTAGGGTCCAGTGCTGGGTAAGAACACTGATGTCCTTTCTTCATCAGCATCCTGCATAGCACCTTCTAGTTTGATGAAAACTAGCCAGCAGGGAAGAGAGTTTCCTGAACAGTTCAAGATTCATTTCTCAGTGTCCTGAGTATATGGTGTCTTCAGCAATAGGCCCTTACCATCAAGTTATAGGGGGGGGGGGCAATCAAGAGCAATGGCTATAGCATGCATTGTTCTAGGTGTAAGGCAGCGTTTCTTAAACACTTTGTTCTGTGAACCCTCTATAGTCTGAAAAGCCTATAGACCCTTTCTCAGGAAAAAGTTTGTTCAAAATTAATAAAGTGCAAAGGAAACCAATTTTACTAAAATATAATTCTCAAAATATTTTAAAATAATAAAGTATTATATGTTCTTTATACTACTTTAGATAATAAAATCTAATAAGTTTTGTAAATTAGAAGTAAGAATAACTATAAACATCTGGAGCTATCTGCAACAAATATATCAAATATCTCTGAGGTGTCTGCTGTGAGGGTCACCAGTGTTCTAAGGTTCACTGACCACTCTCATAATTGAAGGGCATGCCATTTTTCAACTTGAAAGAAAATAACAATTTGAAATTTATAAAAAAAGATTTGAGGCTTACAAAAAAGTTGTAATATTTTCCCGTCAAAGCTGACATATTTCTTGAATTCTATCCTTAGGCTCCTGGAAGATCTATCTGCCAGAAAACTCTGTCCCTAAAAGATTATCAAAAAAGAAGGTATTCTTTTTAGATTTATTTATTTATTTGTGTGTGTGTGTGTGTGTGTGTGTGTCACTGTGGACACACTCATGCCTTTGATGCATGTGTTGGGTCAAAGAACAACTTTTGTGAGTCAATTCTTCCTACCTTGACTTCTAGAGATTGAACTCAGGTTGTCAGCTTTGCGCAGTTAGTCAGCCCTCTGACCCAAAGAGTATATTCTCCTTTAAAATTTTTTTAATTGACTTATTTTTATTTTATGTGTATGCACATGTGCCTGCATGTGTATACGTGCACCCATGCATGTAATGCCTGAAGAAACCAAAAGATGGCATTGGATCCCCTAGAAATGGAGTTAGAGATGGTTGTTAGCCACCATGTGGGTAGCTGGAAACCAAACCCAGATCCTCTGCAAGAGCAGCGAGTACTGTTAAGCACTGAACCATCCCTCCAGGCCTAAGAGAGTATATTCTTAAGAAATGTCAGTAAGAAATAATGGCCCAGTGAGGAGGAAAATGGTCATCATATGACACTGTCTACAGAGTCACTTTTTATATGTCCTTTGTGGTACTTCCTCCATCTTCCACATAAAATCCTGGGAGTCCAGGCCCAGGCATGGATCATGAAGGAGCTGGCTAAGTCAGGAAGTGTGGAAGTCTGAGAGAGATCACAGGGTGATCAGCAGGAAACGGGAGGAATGTGCCTAAGAAACAAGTAGAAAATAAAGATGGCAGGATACACTAGGAGGCAGTAATGGTAGAAGACACTGAACTGTAGAAATGGCCAGTTCCATTTGGCAGCTCATTTGTGAGCACTTGAAAGATAGTTTTGGGGCTGGAGAGATGGCCTAATGGTTAAGGGCACAGACTGCTCTTGCAGAGGACCCGGGTTCGATCCCCAGCACCCACATGGCGGCTGAGAACTGTCTGTAACTCCAATTCCAGGAGAACTTCAGCGCCTTCTTCTGACCTCTGCAGCATTGCATGACATGGGTGCACCAACCTACATGCAGACAGTACACTCTACACATAAAAAAAAAAAGAAAAAAAAAAAAAGAAAGAATAGTTTTGGACAACCTAAGACATGACCTGGAAAATGCCTACCTGTTTTACATATGCCTAGAGCCAATGAAATATAAGCCATGTTAGAATATTTCAGATGTATTTTATCTACAGTAAGTATAATTTAAAGCTTAATATTATAATACTACTGTTATTTCACTAAAAATTTAAAAACATGAACTTAAATTTTAGAATTTATCAGCCTTCTTTGGGGGTGATTTATTTGAAGAGACAGAGAGGTGGATTGCATTCATTGTTTGCTTGCTTGCTCTGAGATGGGGGATCATACTACATTGCCCAGGCTAGCCTCAAGCCCAAATTACTCCCATCCTCACTTTCTTTTTTTTTTTTTTTTTTTTTTTTATTTCGGTATGTGGACCCGGGTTCGATCCCAGCACCCACATGGCGGCCGAGAGCCGTCTGAAACTCCAAATTCCGGAGAACTCCAGCTCCAGGGGAATCTGAGACCCTCTTCTGACCTCCGCGGCATGGCACGACCGGGTGCACAGACCTGCATGCAGACAGTACACTGATACACATATAGAATAAATAAAAATTAAAAAAAAATCACAGGGGCTGGGGGATGGCTCAGTAGGAGAGTGCTTGCTCTGCAAACATAAGGATATGAATTTAAATCTCCAGAATCTCCACAGCCACACATGCCTATCATGGCAACATGGAGTGGGGGGACAGGGACAGAGGCAGTGCTGGCCAGACAGCCTACCCAAAGTCTCAAGGCAATAAGATGGACTGTGATGGGGAAAACACTTGATGTTCCTCTCAATTCTATATATGCACTCACACAGGCAGACTTGCCCTCTAACAACACCCACACACACACACACACACAACACACAAACACACACACACACCTCTGATACAAATTCTTTACAGAAACCAATAAAGAGAAAGCACTTCACAACTCATCCTACAAGATCTATAGTACCCTGATGTGTAAACCAAACAAAGGCAAGCTCTCATGAATCCACATGCAAAATCTCCAATGAAATACTAGTAAACGAAATCTAGAAATGTTCAACAAATAATTATGTGCCATGATCACCGGAACATATCTGGGAACGCAGGATTAGTGCTGTCACTGCCACTCACCTCATTGGTAGATATTTTGAGCAACAATTATTTTCTCCAATTGGAAACTTAATTTCAGGGACAAGACTAAATGTTTTCATTTTATGTGACATCCAAGAGTCTCTCTCTCTCTCTCTTCTCTCTCCTCTCTCTCTCTCTCTCTCTCTCCCCCCCCCATGGAGGAGAAAACTGAAAAGCCATTTTTCTGACACATGAAGATTCAATTACATGAGAATAAATGCATTGGAGCTGAGGAACTATTGAAAAATTAAGCGGGTTTTTTTGAGTTGCTTTGTGGATGTTTATTGATTTTGCTTTATTTTGTTTTGTTTTGCATATATATTATATATATATATATATATATATATATCTATGCGTGTGTACGGTATGCCTGAATGTGTGTTATGTGTTCACATGTTGTGGGTGCACTGTGGTAGGGTGCACATGAACAAGTGCGTGGAGGCCAAAAGTTTACATGAGACGCTTTCTTCCTCTCCATTTTATTTAGGTGCAGGGTCTGTCGCTGCACTTGCCTGCTCATGGAGTCCAACTGCACAGCTTGCGATAGAGATCTGGTCTACCTGCAGGGCACGGTGCTTCTAGGCAGGCTTCCAAACCTCCAGGCTTTTTGTGTGGGTCCTGAGGATCCAAACTCTGGTCCTTACACTTGCCTGGCAAGCACTGTATGCACTAAGCTCTCTCCTCAGCACTGATTGGGTAGTTTCTTAGAATGTTCTAGTGTGTTGTGAGGACTTTATATAAGAGTCTGTTGAGGAAAGGGTAGACTTTAAGACAGTGCTAAAAAACAACAGAGCTCAGTGGCAGGAGGAGTCTCTAGATTTCAGAACACAGAGAGACAGCAAAGCATGAAAGAAATGAGGACTTAGAAGCAAGGATGATGTAGCTGTGGGCTGGACATCCCAAGTAACCAGATATCTTTATACTGATTCCACATCCTCCACTATCCCTTCCTTGAGGATCTAAACAGGGAATTAAGAAGCTCAAATCCCCAGAATACTTTTGCCTGCCAGATCAAGGGGTTATTTTTTGAGAGTATCTGAACTGGTACCCAAATACATGGTGGCAAAATTTGCCATCTTAGGTCCCACATAAGGCCAAATCCTTCAGGAAAACAGGCCAGGTAGAAGTCTTTCAGACTGATATATAGATTGGACAAATCTCTGTGCAAGTAACTGAGCTTTCCCTGGGGAGGAACTCCTCCTCAGGAAAGTGGGGACAGAGTGGCAGCAGCCAGCACAGCTTTGCTAGTGAATTTGGTCCCCACCCAGCCTTCCCTAAATTTATGTCTGGGACCCAGGAAAGAAGAAGCAATGGGGGAAACACTAAGAAAACAATCTCACTTGCAGCATTTGAGGGATGGAAGCAGCCTTGACTAAGTGTAGCATAAAAAGGGAGAGAGGCGTTCTGTTTTCAGCTGAGCAGAGCCAATTTCTAGGCCCAACAATTGTACAGCTATTTTGGGCATCTCTTAGGCTTTGCCAGTTGGACGTGGGCGGAAACTATATATTTCCTTCCTTCCCCACAACCTCACAAAACAGATGGTGTGTGACATTCAGTGTTTGTCTGGGATCCGACTCTGCTGCATACTCAAGATTTATTAGCAATGATACCACCAGGTTTGTGACCTCAGTGGGGTTCTGACCATCTTTCATTGGCACCCTGAAACATGTTGGATTCATCCCCAGGGCTATAGCAACAAAGTACTGCAATCCTTCTTTTTGTTAAAGAGAATTGTCTTATATTTATTTGCTGTGCAAATGTTTGCATGTATGTGCAGGCTACTTGGCACGGATGTGGAGGTCAAAGGAGTTGGTTGTCTCCTTCTGCACGTGGGTCCAGGAACCAAACTTCAATTTGCCAGGCTTGGCACCAAGCACCTAGGCTTGCTGAGCATCTCACTGGCCCTAAAAACCTTTTCAGTTTTGTTTTGTTGAAACCGAAGATTAAGCCTAGGCCTTGTACATGCTGGGTAAGTGTTCTACCCCTGAGCTTCTTCAGCTCAATACCGAAGTCCCCATGACTTAAAACAACAGAAGTTTGTTTTCTCAGTTTTGGAGACTAGAAGTCTGAAACCAAAGTTCACTCTGAGACACTAGGTCAACACCTTCCTTTGCCTCGTATCAGGTCCTTTGCATCATGTCAGTCGCTGCCTCTGTTGTCACACACCATTCTTCCTCCATGCATCCCTTCTCTGCTTCTTAGAAGGACACCAGCGACACTGGACTTACTTGTCCTACCCTCAAAGCCCACCTGACTCACTCTTTCCAAAAGGTCACACCCAGAGCTTCCAGGAATTAAAATGTCAGCACCTTTTGAGAGGATTCAATTCAACCCACTACACACGAAAGTTAACTCAAATCCAGCACAGCAACGCTCTAAACACAGGACCACGTTTCTCCTTAAGTCAGATGACACCGTCTTCTGTAATGGGAAGATCAAGTGGGGGCCAAATCTTAGAAGCAGCGAGTGTTATATACTCCTGGATCTCCTGATTCTTTTGCAGGGCTCTTAACTTGAACATCTCTGATTACAACGGTGAAAAATAACTTCTGATAGCCCTTGTGATTAACCTAAGGTAGGATTTCTTTTTTATTCTCTGAAACTTTCATACTGTATACATGTATCTTGTTCATAACCACCTGCTCCCTCCCTGCAACTCCTTCACGGGCTCTCCCCTAATACATCTCCCTCTCGATTGCATTTTCTTTTTTATAACAGTTCACTGAGACCAATTAGTGCTGCCCATATACAGATGGGTGTGAGGTAGTCCACTGGGGCACAAGCAGCTACCAAGGGCCAATCTCCCAAGAAAAGTGATTCCCCTCCCTAGAGCCTCTTGTCCATTAGCTACTCAGTTAGGGGTGGGGCCTGAGGACCCTCTGCCCCTCCACACTGGAATTTTTAACTGACTTGATCTTGTGATCTGTGCAGGTAACCACAGCTGTGCGAGCTGATGTCTGGAATGGCCATGTCACATCCAGAAGACAGCATTTCATAGCCCTCCTCCCTACACTCTGCCTCTTACATCTTTCCTCCCCATTTTCTGGGATGTTCTCTGAGCTTTGGTGGGATGTGATATAAATGTTCAGTCTATGGCTGAGCACTCACAGTCACTGCTCTCGGCAGCTGGACCACTTATGAATAACCACTACCTCCAGCATTAAGCTTCTCTGCCCCAGGTAAGGGCAGCGCAAATGCATGGACATAACATAAATATTTACAAAGCAGCTTGAAAACATGACCAACCATTTAGTAAAACAATATCAATAGGTCCTCCCCTATGGCCTGTGACTTCCCCGGCCATGAGTTTTGGCCAGTTTTACAGTGCCACATATGAATTCCTTCCTGTGGATCAGGCCTCAAATGCAAGCAAGAGAATGGTTGCATATCCCATAACAATCATGTACCAGGTAGGTGTATCTTGTCGGGCAGGTCAGTATTATAGCATGTAGGGTCCAGTGCTGGGTAAGAACACTGATTGTCCTTTCTTTCTTCCAGCATCCTGCATAGCACCTTCTAGTTTGATGAAAACTAGCCAGCAGGGAAGAGAGTTTCCTGAACAGTTCAAGATTCATTTCTCAGTGTCCTGAGTATATGGTGTCTTCAGCAATAGGGCCTTACCATCAAGTTATAGGGGGGGGGGGCAATCAAGAGCAATGGCTATAGCATGCATTGTTCTAGGTGTAAGGCAGCGTTTCTTAAACACTTTGTTCTGTGAACCCTCTATAGTCTGAAAAGCCTATAGACCCTTTCTCAGGAAAAAGTTTGTTCAAAATTAATAAAGTGCAAAGGAAACCATTTTACTAAAATATAATTCTCAAAATATTTTAAAATAATAAAGTATTATATGTTCTTTATACTACTTTAGATAATAAAATCTAATAAGTTTTGTAAATTAGAAGTAAGAATAACTATAAACATCTGGAGCTATCTGCAACAAATATATCAAATATCTCTGAGGTGTCTGCTGTGAGGGTCACCAGTGTTCTAAGGTTCACTGACCACTCTCATAATTGAAGGGCATGCCATTTTTCAACTTGAAAGAAAATAACAATTTGAAATTTATAAAAAAAGATTTGAGGCTTACAAAAAAGTTGTAATATTTTCCCGTCAAAGCTGACATATTTCTTGAATTCTATCCTTAGGCTCCTGGAAGATCTATCTGCCAGAAAACTCTGTCCCTAAAAGATTATCAAAAAAGAAGGTATTCTTTTTAGATTTATTTATTTATTGTGTGTTGTGTGTGTGTGTGTGTGTCACTTGTGACACACTCATGCCTTTGATGCAGTGTTGGGTCAAAGAACACTTTTGTGAGTCAATTCTTCCTACCTTGGGTTCTGAGATTGAACTCAGGTTGTCAGCTTTGCGCAGTTAGTCAGCCCTCTGACCCAAAGAGTATATTCTCCTTTAAAATTTTTTTAATTGACTTATTTTTATTTTATGTGTATGCACTGTGGCCTGCATGTGTATACGTGCACCCATGCATGTAATGCCTGAAGAAACCAAAAGATGGCATTGGATCCCTAGAAATGGAGTTATGGATGGTTGTTAGCCACCATGTGGGTAGCTGGAAACCAACCCAGATCCTCTGCAAGAGCAGCGAGTACTGTTAAGCACTGAACCATCCCTCCAGGCCTAAGAGAGTATATTCTTAAGAAATGTCAGTAAGAAATAATGGCCCAGTGAGGAGGAAAATGGTCATCATATGACACTGTCTACAGAGTCACTTTTTATATGTCCTTTGTGGTACTTCCTCCATCTTCCACATAAAATCCTGGGAGTCCAGGCCCAGGCATGGATCATGAAGGAGCTGGCTAAGTCAGGAAGTGTGGAAGTCTGAGAGAGATCACAGGGTGATCAGCAGGAAACGGGAGGAATGTGCCTAAGAAACAAGTAGAAAATAAAGATGGCAGGATACACTAGGAGGCAGTAATGGTAGAAGACACTGAACTGTAGAAATGGCCAGTTCCATTTGGCAGCCTCATTTGTGAGCACTTGAAAGATAGTTTTGGGGCTGGAGAGATGGCCTAATGGTTAAGGGCACAGACTGCTCTTGCAGAGGACCCGGGTTCGATCCCCAGCACCCACCTGGCCGGCTGAGACTGTCCTGTAACTCCAATTCCAGGAGAACTCCAGTTCCAGGAAACTGACACCCTCTTCTGACCTCTGCGGCATTGCACGGCACGGGTGCACAAACCCGCATGCAGACAGTACATTCATACACATAAAATAAATAAATATATATTTAATATATATATATAAAGATAGTTTGGGGGCTGAAGAGATGGCTCAGTGGTTAAGAGCACTGACTGACTGCTCTTGCAGAGAACCCGGGTTAGATTCCCAGCACCCACATGGCAGCAAAGAAATGTCTTTAACTCTAGTTCCAGGGGAATCCAACGCCTTCTTCTGACCTCTGCAGCATTGCATGACATGGGTGCACCAACCTACATGCAGACAGTACACTCTACACATAAAAAAAAAGAAAAAAAAAAAAGAAAGAATAGTTTTGGACAACCTAAGACATGACCTGGAAAATGCCTACCTGTTTTACATATGCCTAGAGCCAATGAAATATAAGCCATGTTAGAATATTTCAGATGTATTTTATCTACAGTAGTATAATTTAAAGCTTAATATTATAATACTACTGTTATTTCACTAAAAAATTTAAAAACATGAACTTAAATTTTAGAATTTATCAGCCTTCTTTGGGGGTGATTTATTTGAAGAGACAGAGAGGTGGATTGCATTCATTGTTTGCTTGCTTGCTCTGAGATGGGGGATCATACTACATTGCCCAGGCTAGCCTCAAGCCCAAATTATTCCCATCCTCACTCTTTTTTTTTTTTTTTTTTTTATTTATTTCGGTATGTGTATGAATGTACTGTCTGCATGCAGGTTTGTGCACCAGTGTCGTGCAATGCCGGGCGATCAGAAGACGGTCTGCGGTCCCCTGGAACTGGAGTTCTCCTGGAATTGGATTTCAGACGGTTCTCGGCCGCCATGTGGGTTGCTGGGGATCGAAACCCGGGTCCTCTGTAAGAGCGGTCGGCGCTCTTAACCGCTAGGCCATCTCTCCAGCCCCTCATCCTCACTTTCTAAATGCTAGGATATAAGCATGCACCACGATGGCTCCTGGGGTGGGATCTTTTATAAAAATAAAAAAAAAAAAATTAAAAAAAAAAAAAACCCTTCTAATAGGCAATCTCATGCACTCACNCCACAATGCGTACAGTCTATTTTTTTTTTTTTTTTTGGTCTTTTTGAAACAGGGTCTCCCTGTAGCCCCAGCTGTCCCGGAACTCACTCTGTAGACCAGGCTGGCCTTGAACTCACAAAGATCCGCCTGCCTCTGCCTCCCGAGTGCTAGGATTAAAGGCATGCACCACCACGCCTGGCTAAAGATGACATTGTGAAATTTGCAGGTAAATGAATGGAACTAACTGTTATGCTAAGTAACACAGTCTCAGAAAAACAAATGATGTTGTCCCTCATTTGTGGATCCTAGCACCAAATCCTTATATGTAAATCAAGTGATTACCTATTAATATGGATTTAGTTCAAGAAATGCTTTTTAAAAAGTCAAACTTTTCCTCCAAGTTTTCTCTAGTTTATTTCCTTTGATACAGGTATTAAATTAAAAATTTTATTTTGCACCTTTTCTGATCATTAATATTTCTGTGTTTTTCACCTGAAAATGCATCTGGAAAAATATACTGTAAACATTTCAAAAACCCTTTGGAATTACTCTTTGGGACATATTTTTCCCTATTTTTCTTGGAAGACTTTGTATGACTTGCCTAACTTATATGGTGATATTATATGTAATATATGTAACTTATATGTAATTTATATGTAATATAGTTATTTAAAATAAAAAAAGAATAGTCCTTGAGCAAATCCTTCCTCTTCTTCTGCACCCACTGGATCTGATGAAGCAGTGTGCATTAACACTAGGGGGTAGATCAGGACTAATGCCCAGTCCTGGCTCTAAACTTCTTGTCTTGTTTTCACTTGTGTCTGGCCTATGGTTGATGTGTTCCATGAGTCTGTGGTTTGCAAAGGGAAAAGTAAAGCTCCAAGTCTCTGTTAACAGAATATCTTGCCATTCAATCTTGTCAGGCTAAATAACCCACCTTCCTGGATCTTTCTTCTGAACAGCCCTGCCTTGGAAAGGGGCCCAGGCTGGATACTAGGAGACTTAGTACTAGTTACAGTCCAGCTTTGTATTAGTTGTCTGACCTTGGAAGAAGTCTTTTAATCTCTTGGGACTCCAATTTCTTCTGTATTAAATCTCTGATTTTTTTTTTAGTTCAAAACTTATCACATGACAGCATGATACTTTAAAACAAGCATTCTTATGGCATTCTAGTATTCTTTTTGGTGACTTTAATCAAAATATTATTTGAATATGCTATCCTAAAACTAATTATTTGCTTATGAAAGTAATGATAGGATTTTGAAACAAGTTAAAACAGCAAATATAATATAGTTTTAATTGATACATTATCATTCTTAAAAATAGTTATTTTTATTTATATGTACATTTGCTCCACGTGTACAGGTGCCTGCAGAGACCAAAGGAGGGCTTCAGATCAGACCCCTGAAGCTGGTGTTACAGCAGGTGTGAGTCACCTGACTCAAATGCTGGGAACTAAACTCAGGTCCTTTGCAAAAGCACTATTTGTTCTTAACCACTGAGCCATCTCTCCAGGCCAACTTTATCAAATTTATTTATTTATTTATTTATTTATTTATTTATTTATTTGTATATGTGTCTTTGTGAGTATATATACATGTGTATACTCACTCAGAGGCAAGAGGGTATCAAGGCCCTCCGCTATAATTTTCCACATATTCCTTTGAAGCAGGATCACTTCCTGAACCTGGGACTCCCCCCCGCCTTTTTTTTTTTTGGCTAGGCTTGAATACAGCAAGCCTTATTAATCCTCTTGTCTCTTCCCCAAGGGGGGGCTAGGGTTACAGGCATGTATGAGGCACCCCCCCCCTCTTACATGGGTGCTGGGGTCTGAACTTCCATTGTCACAGATGCATAGCAACCACTGCTAACCACTGAACAATCTTTCCAGCTTCTTTATTCTCCAACATGTATCCCTTTTACTCATTCATGACCAGTATTCAGTGTGATCAGCAGGTCTGCTCATACTGGAATATTTTACAGAAAATGGCCTCAACCTCATATCCCTTGTAATGGCTCGGCCTTCCCATCCCTTTCGCCATTTGAGCCATTGTGAAATTTTCTTCAAGCCAAGGCTTCAATTCCTCTCTACTTTGCAAGAGCACTCTATTGACACAGTAAGTCCTTCTTTCTTCTTTCTTCCTGAGTTTCTATTTATTAAAGTAAAATCCTGTGCATCAAATGAAACTGCTCCTGATGGCCATAGCTAAGCAGGGATCTTCTGGATGATTCTAGAAGTGTTTACACTAATGCTTTGGTTAGGTGATCATTGAAAAAAAAAGCAGAGTTTTAAAATTTCTCATAAAGTGTGCCTGGACCTGAGCTCGAGGGACACCTTTCTGAACTGATAGTGGACTTGATGGAACCTTCTGCTCATGCCTGCATGTCACTTCCAAAGGAAGGACAGAGAGATTCAGTTCTCTCCAAGTGTTTTTGCAGAGCAGAATATAAAAGTCAAGATCCAGTGTGTTGCTGGCTCTGGTGGTACATGGCTGTAACTCAGGAGGCCATGGCAGGAAGACCTAAATTGGAGGAGAACCTGAGCTACACAGCAAGACTCTGAATAAAAAGAAAAAAACCTACATCCAGTATATTTCAAAATATCATCAGACTGAAAAAAAAGAAAAAAGCTGGGCATGGTGGTGCACACCTTTAATTGTAGCACTTGGGAGGCAGAGGCAAGCAGATGTCTGTGAGTTCAAGGCCAGCCTGGTCTACATAGTAAATTCCAGGACAGCTGGAGCTACAGGGAGACCTTGTCTCAAAAGGACCAAATATATATCATCAGACCCAAGATGCTTTATCCAAGAAATACAATTCCCATGCTCTGATTCTCTGGAAGTATTTAAGTAAGAAAATAGATTGCTATGATCCTGGGCCAAAACGGAAAGACCCAAGGCCAAAGGTACAGAGGAATTCAGCCGTAGACTTGCAGGTATGCCATATGATGGGGCACATACTTGTACACAATGTTGACTTAGAAATGCCCGTGAGACTCAAAAGACACAAAGCCAAGCTCATAGTGGCAATTTGAAGGGTATGGAGTCCAAGGAGAAAGGATAGCCCCCATAGTAGAGCAAGTTCCACAGTCTCTAAAAGCATCAAGTACCAACCTACTATGTACAAAGTCTTCAGCACCCATTAAGACCCTCCTTCTCAGTGCATCACAAAAACCCAATATCTCATGACCAGAACTATAGGAAAGTAACACGTCTCCAGTGACGCCCAGGGGAACTTAACACTGCTCATTAATAGAAGTTAATTCCTGACCAGAAATTCCTTCCCAAGGCTACTGGTGGCCCAGTAGGCTATAGTGGACCCCGAATGAAACTCTCAAGGTCTATGGGAGTTTGGCCCTTTGAAGAGCTTTAAAATTTTATATAATTACCTATCATTTACAAATCATTCAAAGATGTTATCTTTTTTTTTTTTGAGACAGGGTCTCCCTGTAGCCCCAGCTGGCCTGGAACTCACTCTGTAGACCAGGCTGGCCTTGAACTCGCAGAGATCCACCTGCCTCTGCCTCTCAAGTGCTAGGATTAAAGGCATGCACCACCACACCCTGCTTAAAGACAGTTCTTAGCTGCCATGTGGGTGCTGGGAATCGAACCCGAGTCCTCTGCAAGAGCAGTCGGTGTTCTTAACTGCTGAGCCATCTCTCCAGCCCCAAATATGTTATCTCTTATATAACACTTGTGGGTCGTGTCTTTGGGGACATTTCCAGAGAAGATTAACTAGAGAGAAGACACATCCTGAGTGTGGGTTGTACCTTTCCATGGGCTGGGGTCCTGGACTGGTTAAGAAAGAGAAAGGGGGCCAGTGAGTTGGTTGAGACAGTAAAAGTGCTTGCTGTGTAAGCTTGGTGCGCTGAGTTCTAGCCCCAGAACCCATGGTGGAAGGAGAGAACCACCTCCAAAAGTTATCTTCTGACCTCTAGATGTGTGTGATGGCACCACAAGCCAGCACTTCTACATCTGCATCACATACTCATGCACACAATTATAATACATATAGCTATTTTTTTTTAAAATTTTTTTTTTTATTATTTATTTTTGTATGTGTATGAATGTATTGTCTGCATGCAGGTCTGTGCACCCGTGTCGTGCAATGCCGCGGAGGTCAGAAGAGGGTCTCAGATTCCCCTGGAACTGGAGCTCTCCTGGAACTGGAGTCACAGACGGTCTTTAGCCGCCATGTGGGTGCTGGGGATCGAACCCGGGTCCTCTGCAAGAGCGTCGGTGCTCCTAACCGCTAGGCTATCTCTCCAGCCCCATATAGCTATTTTTTAAGAAGAAGAAAGCCAGCTGAATGCGTGCTCCCCTTGCCTCTGCTTCCTGGTGCACAGAGATGTATGCAAACAGCCTCGTGCTCCTGCTGCTCTGCCTTCCCTGTCATGATGGACTGTCTCCTAAAACTGAGACAAAACAAACCCTTCCTCCCTTAAGCTGCTTCTTATCGAGTATTTGATCATAATTAATTAAAGTAATTAATACACACAAAGTGAATGAATGCCCTGTTGCTACAAGATAGGAATCTATTAGAAGCCAGGAAAAAGTAGAGAAACAGATCCTTCCCTAGCACTTGCAAAGAGTTTGGCCCTAGTGACAATTCAGTTCTGAACCTGGAGCCTCCAGAACTGCAAAACTGAACTGTCGCATAAGCTACCTTGTTCACATAAACTACCTTGTTGCAACAGTCCTAGCAAACAAATTTCACTGTGTTTCTTGCAATTAGTGTTGGCATCATGTATTTCAGGGCCCATGTTTACAATTTATTTTTGTTTTCTACTTTACTTTTTTAAGTTTTATTCATTTTTGTTTTATTACTATAGTTATTTTGTTGTGGTTTTTTTTGAAAATTTATCTTATTTTAACTCTGTGTGGTGTGACTGTGTGGGTGTGTATATGGGAGTGCAGGTGCCTGAAGAGCCCAGAAGAGGACATAGGATGCCCTGGCGCTGGAGTTCCGGGCAGTTGTGAGCCACCTGACATGGGTGCTGGGAATAGAACTGCAAGAGCAGTTAAGTCCATGCTCTTAATCATTTAGCCATTACTCCAGCCCCATGTTTTATTTCTTGAGACAGTGGATCCCTACATACCCCAGCCTGGCCTCAAATTCACAATCCTCCTGCCTGTTTCCTGAGTGCTGGGATTATAGGTCTGTAACCATCACACCAGCTTTCCTTTTTCCTGATTTGCATTACCTGAGCTCTTTTAACATTATATTTTGCAGCCAGGCATGGTGGTGCATGCCTTTAATCCTAGCACTTGGGAGGCAGAGGCAGGCAGATCTCTGTGAGTTCAAGGCCAGCCTGGTCTACAGAGTGAGTTCCAGGACAGCTGGGGCTACAGGGAGACCCTGTCTCAAAAATACCAAAAACAAAACACAACATTATATTTTGCTTCATCTATAACTTTATTTTAACATATACTTTATATAAATTCTGCTGGTGTTGTAGTTGGTGTTGCTTTTGAAAGACCCCCAGAGACTGGGGTGGCTCTCACGCAAATCTTGGGATGGAACAACGCCCAAAAATCAGCCAGAGACCATTCTTGCTGCAACTACACGAGGTTTATTCAGGAAAAACCAGTGCACTGGGGCCGAACTCGTAACCCACGCAGGGGCAGAGGAGATCGACCCCCAGGGACTGGGATAGGGAACTTTTAAAAGCAGAGATCACAAGGTATGGGGAAATGAGGGAAGGGTTGTGTAATAGTAAAAAAAATCTTATCTCGGCACAGAGGCTGGCGACACACAGGTGGGAGCAACCTAGTAAAACATTCCTCAAGAATCAGTTAAGCAAATATTTCTGAGAACACAGTGGTCTTTGCGGTTAGCTAGTTCCTGGATTAGTGAGCAGGCAGTAGGGGGAAGGAGGGTTGCGGGGAGGGCTTATAGCGTACATGACTTGGAGGCCTTCTAAGATGGCGGTACCATGGTTCCTAAAGACAGATTTTAAGGGTGCATAAAACCTTGGAGCAGGGATCCTTCATTCCCCACTCTCTCTAGGACATAGTTCTAATCATAGAACTAAAGCTCGGGGTACCTTTTTAATTTTCTTCAGGCCCTTTTTGCTCTATGCGCTGATATTGTTGGTGAAGCATTAAAATCTGCACAGCACCTACTCTCTGGCGAACAAAAGCAATTAGTCTACTGATTATGCAAGGCCCTATGGTGAGCAAAAGTAATAGAATCATCAGGGGCCCCATCAGGGTGGAAAATAGGGTAGTCATCCAAGGGGACTTGGAGAGCCACCCTTCATACAAACAGTTATCTTTAGACACAATCCTGCCACTGGAATGAGGAAATGTTGGGTCAGTCCATCTGCCCTCACATACCAACAGTTATCTTTAAGTTAGCTGTTCTTGAGGCCTTGAGCAACTCTCTTTGGGCAATCAACCTTTTTCCTGGATTGGGCAGGTTTCAGTAATTGCTTAAAATGGTGGCTATACTCAAAATGGAGTCAGTGTGGGCCTCTCTTATATTTCCCCCTTGAGTTGTATACTGGGAGGCTAAGCTTAGACTCCATCATCTTCTTTCTCAGGGGGGGCATATACGGGGCCATACCTTGTCCTGAGTACCATGATTTTAATGGATTTTACCCACTGGTTAATAAATCTGACAAGTGAGTTAAGGATGCATGGTCCACAAGTCAGAGCAACCATAGGATAAGTTTACTGGCAGATCTAGGAAGTCTTCAGCTCTCAGCTGAGGAAGAAACTGGCTCCTTTCAGGGGTCTTGACCCTAAACTGCCTAGCCAATTTTTAGCTCCTACTCTTATCACATTACCCTCTGAGGAGGTTACCCCAGTTGCCAAGAGGAATTGGGGCGCTGACCGCTCTGACTTCTTCCATGCTGAAAAGGGGCATAGGAGGTGGCAACTGGGGTACTCCTACTCAGTGGATCTATCTGAAAGACCCCAAAAGGACAGAGAACAAAGTCCTTAGCCAGTGCCTGTGAAGAGAGTAGCTAGGTACATTTTTAGACAGGGAACCAGGAAAGGAACAGAGTGAATTAAATGTCCAACTTAAAAGTCCTTTAGAATTTCTCAATGAGGGGTTCCAAAGCATCCATTGAGCTTCTCCTTTTGTTCATTTGGCTATGGTGTTGTCTGGACTCAGGATCTGCTTTCCAGCAAGTTTCAATAATCTTGGTGTGAGTTTCCCTTAGGTGGTTGCTTAAAGAGAAAGAGGAAATTTTATTATTTGATAACAACAGATCTCATATGACTTTAAATGACTTAAAATCTAGTGTTTGGAGGCACAGTCTTTCAGACTTTAAAGGAAATATAATGATTACTTATCTTTTGGTTATACTCTTCCTCTTGGGTGTCTAAATCCATACAGTTAGCCCAATTAAACCTCTTTTGTTTTCTCAAGGTCAGTTTGGGGATCTGGTCTCAGGGACCCTCGACCTTTGTCGGTTGTGAGAGGCCTCTGGCTCCTCTGGTTTTTTCAATCACCAGTCCATGGCACTGAGGACAAAGTCAGGTCCCTTGTCGTAGACCAGGTTTCCATTTGGGGAGACTTTCCTTTTTACATGACTGGCCACATGGCTGAATCCGTTATTGGATCTCCAAGACCTCCTTCCTAGGAGGACTGGTGACTCCCAATTGCAGGACATATTCAAGAGATGCCCCCAAACATAGTTCTGGATTGGTTACCTTCAGAGGACAAGGAAGCAAAATGTTTTCCTTAGGTCCCTCAGCCGAATTTGGTATGGGCTTTAAGTATGTAGTTATCCATCCAGAAAGGCTAAGTTCCCCAGGCAACACCTTAATTACTGGTATAATATTCTAGATAAGGGCTTGACAAAAAGGTTCAAGCAGCCTTGTCAGTATTATTACTGACTGAGGAGGGATTAACACATATTAAGCAGGCACTAACCTGCAAGATCGAATTAAACATTTTAAGGCTTTTTTAAATGTTAAAAAAACTGTTCACAACATACTACTAAATGGGAACAATCCTTTTTTCCGACCTTTATCCTGATTATATTTTTTTCCAAAGGAAAGACAGGAGTTGAACATATACCAGAAGACAGGAAATAAACTGATAAGATTACCAAGCCCATCCAGACTGTCTTTTCTGGACTAAATGCAGCTGGTTCAGGAAGAAAAGAATCTAACTTTTTGAGCCAAATTATCTGGTTAGGTCTTTTAAGGAAATATCAAAAGAAATCTTGAAGAAACAGATAAAGTTACATTTTTCATTAGCAATAGGTAACCCACTATTTGTGTCATTTAATCTAAAACCTGCAATCAGGGAGTCAGGTCAAGCTAGGTAGTAGGATCTGAAAATTAACCAACTCTGTATATTCACAATCGCTATTCAGCCACTAGTAAATCAACTTGAGTATTTATATATACCATTTAATTTAATACAGGTATTTTTTTTTATCATTTTTACTAAACCTTGAGGTGCCATGTGATATGCAATAAAGGTTGGACAAAAAACTGAACACTCTTAAACAAATCTTGTACTATAGACATTTTGATTTTTAAAACTGTTGACTGAACCTTAAAACATTGAAGGCTTATTCTATATATTGTCTTTTTTAAACCTGTCACAACAAACCTCCTCAGACTTTTATCACTCGACATACTTTTTTATCATTTTACATAAATCCTTACTAAAAATACCTTGTAACCAATTTGTTTCTCATTTTTAAATATCCTTGTTAACCTCTTAATTGTGCAGAGTTACTAAGTATTATACTTATTTCCCGATGTAACAAGGTGGGACAGTACCAAAAACTTTTGAAAAATCACAGAAATGCTCAATAAAAATTGAGCATCTTAGTTTTAAACATCTCAGGACTGAACACTCTCTATATCCACTCAGGCATCCTGCCACTTGATTTTATGGCAGGGAATGCAAATGGTCAATGAACAGTCTTCACACAGACAACTTTTTTAAACTTTCCTTTGGGCCAAAGACTATGCTATGAGGATGGATTCAATGTAGTCCGTCAGCCTTTTCAGCAGCAGATTATGAGGTCCTAAAGTCCTGTCCCTTCCTTCCCAGATACAATAATCAAGTAAAATCATTAGCCATAGATGCAAGCCTATTCTTTAAAACAGCTCCATGAAACAAATATGTTTACTAGTTTTCAAACCAAAAACTCTATAGTCACTTGATGAAAACTCTAAATTAGAGATGAAAACCTAAATCAGAGTAAACATATGACTTCTTAAGTTTGTAACAGTATTCAGAAATTCTACAGTAGTGATCTCTGCACCTAAAGACCTTGGCTGTGCTCAGGATTAAGGGTGTGCACCCTCCCAGTCTAGGAGACTAAAAACATGAAGTACAGTTTTCATGAATTGATTTCAACCCGTTCTTTTGAGACCAACCACTTCCTCAACACAAACACACATCTGCCAGACCTTATCAGCAAGGAGGGCACAGACCTCCAGAGACGGGTCCCTTTTCCTCCCATGGAGGAGGAAGAGGAGGGAGGAGAAACAGGCTCCAACAATTCGCTAGCAGAAACACAACAGAGCCCCAAAAAAGCTGCCCCAGACTGCTTCTCCCTTACGTCCTTGGAGCAAGAGCCTGTAATGCACTCCTGGAAGCCATGAAACACCCCACTGATCCAGATGACCAGACTCCAAATGTCAGTTCTCTAGCAAGATGGAAAGGTTGCCAGTGTTGCCCTCCAGAGATGCTCAGGAATTCCCCAGCTCTAAAGACCGTCCTCCCAAGGCGAGACTGATGATTGCAAATTTTTAGCCTTAAGAAGCAGATTTATTCTCTGGTCTTTTGTGAATAGCAATTGGGTAGATGCTTTCTTGTGAAATACCTTTTAACCAAGGTGCTTGCTCATGAAGCAGCCTGCTTCTACAGCTACTGACGGGCACCCTACTGGGTCATTAGGACAAGGGAAGTCACTTCCCAGAATGAGCCTGCTGAGAGTCCTGATCCAGAGTCCAGGGGGCTCTAAGTGGGTGTGGAACATTAAAGTGACCCCCCTCTGAGCAGTGGTCACCAGAGCAGTCAGGGTTCAAATGTGACTTGAGTCTGAAGCAAGTACAGGTGTTGAGAGGTGAGAAATGGCCCTTCTACGACCAAACTCCAGCCCTGTATGATGCATCACAA
Organism: Rhizomys pruinosus; assembly: GCA_009823505.1. Classification (NCBI taxonomy): domain Eukaryota; kingdom Metazoa; phylum Chordata; class Mammalia; order Rodentia; family Spalacidae; genus Rhizomys; species Rhizomys pruinosus. Next base: position 1,119,670 of record VZQC01011429.1, on the reverse strand, counting down.
AAATCTTTAACCTGCCTTTTTTCTCATCAGAGACTCGAATAGGCTTCTCCTTCTTTCATCAGTAAAAACAGCACAATTTCATTCCCTTGTTCAGCCTTTCCATACCTTTCTTCCTGAAAACATACACACTCTTCCCAGTGCAGGACAGTAAGCCCCAGCCACCTCAAACACAAAATTCTTTCGCCCCCAATCCCTCTTACTGGCTCCAATATGCTTGATGCCTCCTTTTACTCAAAAACAGCTCTCACTCACACCTAAGGCCACAGCCCACTGACCAGATGGATTGGGAGTACGGCAGGGACCTTAAGCACCAGGGGGTCCCACTCTCTAGCCAGATTTGTGTATATGGTATACACCCCTGTGGTCAGGAGCTGTGAGTCCCTTGGAGGCCTGCCTAATGCCAAGAACTATTTCAATGGAGACCGCTACCTGTATTTATTTTGTCTAACACCACGTTATTTACTTTAGTGGAAAATTACCATAGTCACATACACATGTGAAATTTTATGTATGTGGGAATTACCACCACTCACACACATGCTTTTTTCTTTTTTTTTTTTGGTCTTTTGGTTCTTGTCTTGAGACAGGGTTTACCTTTAGTCTCAGCTGGCCTGGAATCACTCTGTAGTCCAGGCTGACCTTGAGCTTACAAAACTGCCTGCATCTGCTCCCCAGGACTGGGATTAAAGGTGTGTGCCACCACACCCAGCCCCAAGGGGCAACAAAACTGCCCACCCAAAACAAAACCAGTCCAAGAATCCATTTCCAGTCTTGAATCTGGTCCACAAAGTTCTTAAAAAAATTAGATAATTCAAAAGCAAGCCAAGTGTACTTATTTTGAAATGCAAATCACAAACCAAAATGGGATTCTTTAAACAGTCAGCTCTGAGGCCGATTCCTATAGACAACTACCACTTGTTGTGATAGCATTTGAGAGACTAGAGACAATAAATTTAGATGACTACAGTATCCAAATTTTAGGCCTTTAAATGCATTGTGTAAATATCAATTTTTAAACTTTGCAGTGCATATCTAGTTTGGGCATGCCAAAATGAATTGTTCTGTGCACATAAAGGATTGAAACTTGAAGTGGCCACTTTGTTTGACAGAACCAACATGAGACAAACACAATAACTGAATTACAAACACACACACACACACACACACACACACAAACTTAGATGCATAACAATCTACATGAATCTTTGGCACACGGTTACCATAAACACAAGACATAGATACCTCCTTTTTCACCTCCACAGACAGATTATGGGCTCATTTTTTAACCTCAGTCCAGTGGTCTAATGTCTGTCCAAGTGGAGTACTGACAGTCTGTCCCATCGTCAAAGTCACACAGAATATGAACAAAGCACTCAAAGATATTATAGAAACAGAAACCAGGACCCATCTTCTGTGAGTCCTCCAACACCAAGAAACAATTTCAGACAGCCGAGAAGACATGGAAACTCTCGATTCTATGACAGCCCCAACATCCATGTCGGCACCCAGAGGGGAGGGCTCCAAGCATCCGGGGCCTCCCTCAGACCTCCTGGGATGTCTCCCAGGGCGACACAGTTGGTTACCTTCCTGACACATCTGTCGGTAACTCTCCCCCCTCATCCGGAATGGGGAGTTCATTGCTCTCACGAGCGTGGAATGACTGCAAACCGAAAGTAACAGATTTTTGGTGCCTCCGAGAATCAGACAGACACAGTAGACAGACAGACAGAAAAAGAATCTTACCTCCAAGAGGGTCTTGGTGATTTGAGGGTGGTCTCCAATCCCGGACAAGCCCCCAAATGAAAGACCCCCAGAGACTGGGGTGGCTCTCACTCAAATCTCGGGATGGAACAACGCCCAAAAATCAGCCAGAGACTGTTCTTGCTGCAACTACACGAGGTTTATTCAGGAAAAACCAGTGCACTGGGGCCGAACTCGTAACCCACGCAGGGGCAGAGGAGATCGACCCCCAGGGACTGGGATAGGGAACTTTTAAAAGCAGAGATCACAAGGTATGGGGAAATGGGGGAAGGGTTGTGTAATAGTAAAAAATATCTTATCTCGGCACGCAGGCCGGTGACACACAGGCAGGAGCAACCTAGTAAAACATTCCTCAAGAATCAGTTAAGCAAATATTTCTGAGAACGCAGCGGTCTTTGCGGTTAGCTAGTTCCTGGATTAGTGAGCAGGCAGTAGGGGGAAGGGGGGGGTCGCGGGGAGGGCCTATAGCATACATGACTTGGAGGCCTTCTAAGATGGTGGTACCATGGCTCCTAAAGACAGATTTTAAGGGTGCATAAAACCTTGGAGCAGGAGTCCTTCACTTTGAGACAGGGTGTCTCCCTTTAGCCCCAACTGGCCTGGAACTCACTGTGTAGACCAGGCTGGCCTCAGTCTTACAGAGATTTGCCTGCCTCTGCCTCCCAAGTTCGGGGACTAAAGAGATGTGGCATCACACCCCACTTACTTTTATTTAATATATTAAGTAATTAAGACAATAATAATGTACTTACCTTAAATATTTTCTCTGTGCATTTTTTGGTCTTTTTGAGACAGGGTCTCCCTGTAGCCCTAGCTTACCTGGAACTCACTATGTAGACCAGGCCAGCCTTGAACTCACAGAGGTCTGCCTGCCTCTGCCTCTGTCTCTCAAATCCAAGGGCTGGGATTAAAGGCGTGCACCACCACACCCAGCTTTCTCTGTGCGCTTAAAACCACATCAGAAAATGTTACCAGTTTTGCTTCCAACTCAAACGTAATTTAGGAAGAACAGGAGGTAAAGGAAACTACATTGCATTTTTGCTTTCTGGGTTCTTTCTGCTTTTCTGACTTTTCTTGTTTCCTTTATGTTCAAAGAACTTCCTTCAGTCATTATTTTGCAAGAAATCTGCTTCCCCTCATCTGTGGATGCGTTCGTTGGTCCTTCAATTTTAAGTGCTGTTTATACCAGATAAGGAATTCTGAGTTAACACCTTTTCTTCCACTTGAAAATGTTTGCACCTCTTCCTCTGGCTGCCATGTTTCCAATGAGAAATCTCTTATCCTTACAGTAGTTTTATCTCAAACATAAAATGTTACTTCCTTATGATGTTTTCCTAGGTTCTTTTTTCCCCTTTCTCTTTAGTTTTCAGACATTTCTCAACTTCTTCAATCTATAGGTTTATGCTTCTTGCCAACTTTGGGGAGTATTTCAGCCCCTACATCTTCCGGTGGTGGTGGTAGTGGTGGTGGTGGTGGTGGTGGTGGTAGTAGTAGTAGTAGTTAATAGTAGTTTTACTTCTGCACTCTCTCTTTACTCCTTCTAAGACTCTTAGAAGTATTAGCTATTTTGTCACAGAGTATTGGAGCTTTTTAATATTTTATTATTCTTATTTTATGTGTACTAGTGTATTGCCTGCATTGGTATAAGTACACTTGTGTCATGCAGTGCCTACAGAAGTCAAAAGTGGGTATTAGATTCCCTTGGAACTGGAGTTACAGATAGTTGTTAGGCATCATGGGGGTGCTAGGAATAGAATACAAGTCTTCTGAAAGAGCAGCCAGTGCTCTTAACCATTGAAACATCTCTCCAGCCCCAGAATAGTATTAGATTTTTAAGTCTAGTTTCTCTATTATTATAGTTGGGTAATCGCTATTCTTCCATGTCATCCATTTTACTATTGAGTTTATTCCTTGATACTCAAGGAGAAGGGAGTCCCCTCACTACCAATTGTAGGTGGAAGTTCTGAGTCCCAGAGGCTCTGCCTCCTTTACAAGTCAGGATAGGGGTTTATTATCACTGCTTCCCACTTGATCTCCACTGGGGTGCAGGTGGCCTTTATACTGAACTCTGCCTTAATTTGCATGTGAGGAGAAGGACCCTGGCGGGAGGCCTCAGTGTGGGAAGGTCAGGGTTGCCATTCCTTTTCTCCAATAAAGACAACTTGCAGGATATATCCTAAAGATATAACAGGGGACCTCGGGGAAGACGAGGTAGACATGTGCTCCCTACCCCACAGACTAAGTACAGTTGAATGCACTGGATGTTTTTTAATAAAACATGTGTTAGGAGATGAAGAATATCCTGTTTCTCCACCAGGCCTTCTCTAGCACCTCAGGTGAGGGAACTGGGCCTTTTTTTACAGTCTGGTGAAGGTAGAAGTCTAGGCTCCCACCCAAGTTTTGCCAGTATAGGTGGAACAAGCACCACAGATTTTTTTTCCCGGCATTTAGCTGAAGTGAGGCATGAATGTCTTTCCTGAGTCTTGGGGTAGGAACAAGAGGCTTCGGTGGGGTGCGGACTTTGTGGAGTTGTTTGTTTTTGCAGTTGTTTGCAGTGCTAGCAATTGAGCCTAGAGCTTTGTACACACAAAGTGCTTCACTACTGAGCTACCTCCAGGGCCTTTGGTTTAGTTTTGTCTGGACTGCTCACATTTCCAGGTTTCCAGCTTCTGCTTCAATTCTGGAATATACAAACAACAACAACAAAAAAAATCTAGAGAACCTACATCATTCTCTGAGCCCTGAAGTCTCTGATCAGCCTGCCTTCTTCTCTCCGCCTTTTAGGACCTTCTGTTTGTTTTATGAATAATTCTCAGTGTTTATCACAATATGAATTTAAATACACAGTCCTTTACATCCCCGAGTTCCCAATCCTTAGATTCATCCAACTGTGAATCAAAAATATTCACCAAAAACAAAAAATTATGTCTGTTCTAGACAAGTAAAAACTTGGTGAGGGTTTATTTTGTTAATTATTTCCTAAATGATACAAACTCTTTCCTTAGTGTTTACATGGTTTTAGATATTGTAAGTCATCTAGAAATGAAGGAAAGTCTATGAATTGATATGTGTGGGTTATATGGAAATACTATGTATGCTATTTTATATAAGAAGCTTGAGCAAGCCCAGATGCTGTACTTGTGAAGTTTGCATCTTCTTTCTTTTTTTTTTTTAATTTTTATTTATTTCTGTATGTGTATGAATGTACTGCCTGCGTGCAAGTCTGTGCACCTGTGTTGTGCAATGCCACGGAGGTCAGAAGAGGGCGTCGGATTCCCCTGGAACTGGAGTTCTCCTGGAATTGGAGTTTCAGACGGTTCTCAGCCGCCATGTGGGTGCTGGGGATCGAACCTGGTTCCTCTGTAAGAGCGGTCGGCGCTCTTAACAGCTAGACCATCTCTCCAGCCCCGAGGTTTGCATCTTATTTCATCAGTGCTTAGATTCTGTGTTTCATTGACATCTTGAAACTCTTAATTATGTGATTATTCAAATGTGTGCTCTCAGTAGAGTCCTGTGGAAAAATGGAGCGTGCTTCAAGGCCTTGCCACCTTGACTCACCATGCAGCCTGCCTTCCGTTTCCTCCCTTGACTGCCTTGGGTGGCCCATGCCCCCCACCCCCCACCCCTCTTGCAGTTACCACGGCCTTCTGCTCCTGCTGGGACTCTTTTTCTCTCTTTATAAACACAAAAAATCACATTTTATTCTTGCATTCACTCAATGTATAGTCGATATTAAAGTGGTGTTCATGAACCAGTAAACCTGTGAAAAACAGCTGATTCAACACAACTTCAACACAGTAGAATTTTAAAGTCTTATCTTTAATATTAAAAGGGACACTAAAGGAACTCCCACCTTATCACACTGCCTCAAAGTCACACCAGGCCTGTGGCTCAATCAGAATGAGGCAAGCCAACTAAGAATGCCCTTAAAGTAATTCTTTTTTTTTCTTTTTTTTAATTTTTATTTATTTATTATTTTTTATGTGTATGAGTGTACTGTCCGCGTGTAGGTTGGTGCACCCGTGTCATGCAATGCATTTGGCGTCGGATTCCCCTGGAACTGGAGTTAAAGAAGGTTCTCAGTCACCATGTGGGTGCTGGGAATCGAACCCGGGTCCTCTGCAAGAGCAGTAGGTGCTCTTAACTTCTGAGCCATCTCTCCAACCCCTAAAGGGATTCTTAAAATAACTGACCGCAATGGAGCAAGCTCCTTACATCCTCTTAGGCTGTGATAGTCTATGGGTAAATCAATTGCATTTTCCTTGTTCGGTAGAATCCTGAGGAGGGCGCTAAAAGGCACATTAGTAGCTCTGGCCTCGCATTTGTGGTCTGAGTTCCAACAAACGCATGCAGGGGCCAGCACAGCACATCTGTAACCCCAGCACTGGGAGGCTGGGAATTGGACTGAGAATTCAAGGCCAGCCTGGACTACATAGTGACACTGTCTTTGTGTGGCGGTACAGTCTTACGTTGTCTTCCATTTCTCCGTCTGGAGCACTTCAGTTTTACCCCTTATTTCTGTGCATGTGTCCACCTTTGCCGGTGAAACACAATTCCTTCCCAAAGTGGGGCTAAATTTTGCTGTAGGTCATCTTACAACGACGCCATGTTCCTTCTCTCTGCTTACTTGCTTTGCTCCAGGAGACACGGCTCCAGCAACAGCTGACTGGCAGTATATGCTCCTCCTGGGCCTTCTTCCAGGCAGCTGCCAGGAGCAAAGGCTGTGTACTTGAGCCCTATCTAGCAGCAACCTGAGCACAGAAGGGGAGCAGGTGGGCCTGGGCAGCTGAGGTGAGGGCCCCCCTACCCTGTAACTGGCAGGGTCTGGGGCCCCAGAGAGCAGCAGACACACCTAGCGGCAGCCACAGGCTTCCTTATGCCCCGCCCATGCGAAGCTCCTCCCATGGAAAAGTGTAGAGAACAGGCCGTTGGCTATATTTGCATAATGAATCAAAGCACTGGTGAAAAGCCTACCTGGGGAAAGGGTCGTGCAAACCGCAGACACAGCTGTACCCAAAGAAAGCCAAACCACAGAAGCCAAGTTCTTCTTGCCCAAGGCTGGCAAATGAGCTAGCTCAGGCTATTTAAAGTACTTGCTTAACACAATGGGGGCTAACTGCAAAAGGACATGGGCCTGGAGAGTAGATAGATGCATTTTATAGTCACTAAATTAAAGATCTTTATGTAAAAAAGACTTTCGAAACACACACACACACACACACACCCACTAATACTATTTCTTGAAAATTCTACTACATTTAGATTCTGGCTCCAGATTACATCTACATTCTTGGTTTAAGATCAGTTTTACTGATGTATAAATTATATATAATTGAATATCCAGTCTGGTGAGTTTTGGACAGTATAGACTTCCATATAATCACTGTTACAATCATGACAGAGAACATTCCCATCATCCTAAAATATGCCCCCTCTCCTTGTGGATACTCCTCCCCCCAATCCTGGCTCCTGCTGATCTGTATCCGATACTATATATTAATTTTGACTTGACCAAAATGTTATATAAATATAATCTTTTGTGTCTGGGTTCTTTTATTCAGTGTAAAATTTATGAAATCCTTCCTGTAACCCTCTGTAAGAAAAATAAACATGTTGGTGTTGGTTCCTCCCAAGTGAAAAAGATGCCTCTAGTCCAAGAACAAGTTTTCCAAATTAGGAAACAACTTTCTTTCTTCAGTCTAAGGCTCCTGGCTGTAAAAAGTCTTTCTTAATAATAAGTTTAGGAAGGGATCCAAACTCTTTATTCTTAATGAGTTGTCTTTGATATTAATAAAGTACTTTAAAAATCTCACTTCTAATTTAGTACCCTTATTGAAGAGAAAAAGAGGAGAGAGAAAAAAGAAAGGAAGATAGGAAGGGGAAAAAGAAAGAGAGGGGCTGGAGAGATGGTACAGCAGTTAAGACACTGGCTGCTCTTGCAGAGGACCCAGATTCAGTATTCGGTTCTAGCATCCATATGGCACTTAACAACTATCTTTAACTCCAGTTCTGGAGACTCTGATGCCTGCTTCTGGCCTCCCTAGGAATTGCACAAATGGATTAATTATAAACATGCAGGCAAAATGCTCATATACATAAAATAAAAATATATCCAAAAATATTATAATAGCCAGGTGTGGTGACACATACATTTAATCCCAGCATTTGGGAGGTAGAGACTAGCTTGGTCTCCATAGCCAGTTCCAGGCCAGCTAGGGCTAAAGGGAGACTCTACACCAGACACAAAATATTTTGAACTAGAATACCTGCCGAAAGATGACATACATTTAAAGTTTTAAAAGCAGGTGAGTTCTTCAGAAATGCAGCTCTTCAACACAGGGGCTAGGGAGAGGATTCAGTGGGTAAACCACTTGCTTAATAAGCCTGAAGACTGGAGTTCAGATCTTCAGCACCCTCTGGAATGCCAGGTAAGCATGGTAGCTGCCCTTAATCAAGGTTCTCAGGGGGCAGAAACCAGGATCCTGGAGCAAGCTGACCAACAAGCTCTGGGGTCAAATGGGAAACCCTGCCTCAATATATAAGGTGGAGAGCAATTGAGGAAGACTTCCAATATCAACTTCTGGCCTACACACACACACACACACACACACACACACACACACACATCTGCATACACATGTGTGGCTCATACACACATACATATGCACACACGAAGGCAGGACATTTTTGTCTTAAGGCATGTAGTAGACACTCAAGTACTTTTTAAAAGATTAAATGAATTTAACATATTGGCAAAGTCCAAGAACAGCATCTCTTCAAAGCTGCCTAAGTTACCACATGCAAGCAGCTTGCCTTCAGTCATGGGTGACTTCCCTTCACTAGCAGTCACCTTGAAGATACAGGGTTAGGTTTCAAAATAACTCAACCACTGCAACACAATGTGGGTGTTGAGTGACAGAGAAGGCATATGGAAAGGAGAAAGTGAGGCTCAGGAGCCATTACTGAAGCCAAATGGCTGGCCTCAAATGACTCAAGGCCCTTGAGGAAGGAGAGGGGTGATGAGAATTAACAAAAGAGGCTTCTGTGCTGGGCACGTGGCCTCAGTCTTTCCTCCGCCATAGAAGCAGCATTGTTTAGTTGATAGTTTCCAGACATTTCTCTACACTCTTCCCTGACAACACACTCCATCTCCAGAGGTTTCTAAAAGTGTGCTTACTAAAATCTGTTCCTTAAATAGTGCATATAAAGATATTTGAAATTTCTTGAACTTTCCTGACCACACACTCCATCTCCAGAAGTTTCTATGAATGTGGTAAGGAAGTCTGTTCCCTACCTAGCACATCTAAAGGATTGTGAGCTTTCCTTCTCAGCTGTCCCAACTAATGGTATATTTTCAAGTATTTCACCCTTCCAACTTGGAAGCATATCTAGGAATCGAAACATTCACATTCACATTTCTTTGTATTCTTTGCTCCTTGCTCAGTCCAGTTTCCATTAGGTACCATTTTCCTTTTTTCTGTCTCACCATGGTTTTAATTTACTTTGAGTATATTAGTCCATTTCCTGTTACTATAATGAAATTGCCAGAGGCTGGGTAACTTTATAAAGAAAAAAAAAAAACTATTTAGCTACAGTTCTGGAAGTTCAAGGGCATCTGAAGAGAGCCTGAATCATCTGAGCTCTGGAGAGAGGCTGAATCATGATGGGCAGCATCACAATGGCAGGAGCTTGTGTGAGGAGGGGGACCACATCTCCAAACAGGAGCACACAAAGACTGAGCTTCTACAGTCTCTTCTGAGGTAATGTTGCCAGCTGACCTTAGGACTTCTCAATATGTCCTGCCTCTTAAAGATATCCCACCTCTTAACATCACCACACTGGGGACCAAGTTTACAAACTACTCTTGAGCATCACCTAGATCCTCTTCTCAGGCCAGGTGTGGTGACACACCACTTTAATCCCAGCACTTTGGAGACAGAGGCAGGTAGATATCTAAGTTCAAGGCCAGCTTGGTGTACATAATGAGTTCTAGGCTATCCAGTGATACAAAATGAGGCTCTGTCTCAAAAGAAAATGTAGCTGAATCCTCTTCTCACACCGGCTTGGAGCCACCCACCCTACCAGCTCAGTTCCTGTTGGTAACAGGTGACTGTGGTGTGTACCTACCTGAGTTTATATAGGTACTTTCGAGTCAAGGAACCCTTAGGCAGATTAGTGCCTCTTTCTGTCTGATAATCTAGTGGACAATTGGACATCATCCTCCAAAATCAACTTGTTGCCCTCTATAGGATGTAGCTTTATTTGGAAATAATGTCCTTGAAGGTATAATTAGTGAACAAGAGTCTGTACTGGAGAAATGGAGGCCCCTGATCCAACATAACTGATATTCTTACAAGAAGATAGCCTGTGGCACATGCTGCTATGTTAAGAGGACCCTGATGCTATCTGTGAAAAGGCCCACAAGGTGAGGAACTGAATGAAGCCTGCCACCAACAGCCATGTAGGAGAACCATCTTGAGAGAGAATCCTTTGTAAACTGATGTCTGCAGAAAAAAAAAAAACTGCACCTGTGTCACTACAGTGGAACGCAGGTATTTGGTGCAGCCTGAATCCATGCTCCTGAGGCACGACCTCTCAGACTTAGCTCCAGAATAAATTCTCTTATTCCTTTCAGGGTGAGAGCTATGCTTTTGTGCTATCACCTTCGAGTCCACTCAGACCCCCAGATGACAGAGGCTGCTAGTGACATCTTGCCTCCACCACATGAGAAATTGTGAACAAGAACTGCATAGCTAATTGATTCCCAAATTTCTTTACCACTGAAGGGGAAACAAGCAATATTTGTTGCTTCAAGGCACATTGGGGTAATGGGTTATGTAACATAGATAACACCTTACAGGGTTCAAACAGAAGCTTGGGAGTTATTAATCTTGCATGGAAACAAGCTGTGGAAACACGTGATCACTTCAGTAACAGCCGGAGGACACATGGTAGAGAGCAATTCCAAGTGCAATTTCCATTTATTCAAATGCAACATGTCATTTATATAAGCAGTGTGACATCACTTCCTAGTGGCCAGTCCCAGACCCTTTACATCACATGTCATTTCCGTGGGTGAAATGCAGCTCCAACCCAGGGCTGCCATTCCACATCGGTCCCTTGTTTCAAAGTCATCAAAGACTCTTCTGTATACCATCCATTTTTTCTAAGGAACAATAAGTAGATAACACATTAACGATAAAACAAAGTTATTAAAGAAACATTGCAAATATTATTAAGTGCTCCAGCAGAAGTTTAAAGAGAAAAGATGCCAGGAATCACAGTAGGCAAGTAAGGCAGGAATGGAAGCCATGGTTAGAGCATAAAATCATTTAATCCACATCTTTAATGAGTATAAACTCCAGGCCTAGTACCTGGCCTCAGTGAGCTGGAAGACAAAGTCTTTTCTGATGTGTCTGATAGTAAAGCTCACAATGGGGAGAAACAGCAGAGCAGGGGCATACATTCAGAAAGTGTGTATTTGTGAGTCCTTTCCTGAAGGTGTCAAATGATCAACTTCAAGAAACGGCAGGTTCTTTAGCCTAGATACAAGTGAGCAGGACCCTGAGGTCTAGCCATTGTTAGAATACTCTGGTAGGTACTCAAGATATTTTTTTTTTGTATTCTTGAGACAGGGTCTCCCTTTAGTCCCAGCTGGCCTGGAGCTCACTCTGTAGACCAGGCTGGCCTTGAACTCATAGAGATCCACCTGCCTCTGCCTCCCAAGTGCTAGGATTAAAGGCGTGCACCACCACACCCAGCCTTCAAGATACTTTAAAGCTACCCAGACTCGCTCGACATGGGATTAATGCCTTCTAAGCTCTTCCATCTGCAAGCCGTTGTGTTGGGCACTGAGACTTCACCTCCAAAGAGCCAAGACTGTGAGATACTCAGAGAATAAAGTCCAAGAATAATGTCCATAGGGTTGATGTCATAACCCATTGGTTAACACCCAGCAGGCACTCTACAGACAGCTGGGTGGCTATAGCCTGGGGTCTTCCTGGGTCCCCAGAGAAGGCTGATGAAATGAAGAGCCCTGAAAATTGGATGTATAGAGATAGATGGATAGATAGATAGATAGATAGATAGATAGATAGATAGATAGATAGATATCCCACAGCTAAGACAAGAGCAACATACCTGGGGACAACAGAGAGCCTGGAGTCTGAAAGTTACAGGTGACAGTAATAAATGAGCAGGAATGAAGTTGCCAGTCCAATCCAGCACAGACAGTTGAGTTGAGCAGAGGGAACCAAAAGAGCACGAATTGGAAGGCTGACAGGAAATAGTCTTTAGAGGGCAGGAGACTGAGGTTAAGTGTCGGGGTAACAGTTCTTGGCTTCCTTGGGAATGGTACTTTGTCTGAAAAGATGGTGAAAATGTGATACCAGAGAGCAAGTTGCTATTTGACAGGACAATCAATAAAGGCCTTGTGTGCTTTGAAGGATAAGCAGAATTTTGATCTATTAAGTTGGTCATCAGAGAAGAGGAGGTGGAGCTATGCAGATACAGGAAGCACAAGGCAGACTCAGTGAAGATCTCACATCGGTCAAACACAAGAAGAGAGAAGATGTTACCAAGTCATATAAGGAAAAGGATTTGATGGATCATTAACCCCAATTCCTTCCATTTAGTTTAGGCCTCGTTGGCTGAAGAGAGTTGAATGCCAGGCTGTAACATTTAAACCTTGCTCAAAAGACAAAGAGAAGACAGTGGTGTGTCAGATGTTTGGGGTAGATCTCATGTCTAAGCTAAGGAATTGACATTAAATACAACAGAAAATGCAGTATTACAAGCTAATGATACTATTCTCCCAGCTGGACTATTTCCTATTTGATTCTGCTATGGTCGTGCTTTGTGCCATGAAAGGCATGTTGGGGGCTGGTCATGGCTCAGCAGTAGAATGCTTGCCTAACAGGTATGAGGCCTGAGTACAATTCTTAGCAGAGAGAGAGAGAGAGAGAGAGAGAGAGAGAGAACACATGCACACATGCATGTTTACCCTCAGCTGGCTTTTTATTCAGTTCAGGGCTCAGCCCATGAAATGAAGCTCCCCACATTCAGAATGAATCCTCCCACCTCAACCCAATTAAGAAAATGCTTCAAAAGCTTGGCCACAGGCCAGCCTATCCCAGCAAGTCCTCAATGAGGTGCCCTTTTCAGGGAACTTTAGATTGTGTTCACTTGACAATTAAAACTAACCACCAGGATACTTCCACAGAAGGACACCACCAGCTGGCTGCAGTCTACCCACCCGTCAAGCCAAGCCAAAATGCTGGACACCATTTTTCTACATTTTTTTTTCATTTCTTCCTTGTAGAGATACATACATTTTATGTCACATAGTACTTATCTGCCAGGCAGAGGTGTAAACCAGACTGGTGTTGCCACTGTGTGCACGTATGCAAGCTTGGCCATCCATGGGTGACAGCATTTGATGATTGACTGGCACATCAATTGAGTTATTTGAATAGGTAGCATCAGAAATGATTGAATTTAAACATACATTCAGTTCCCTAATCATGGCTTAAAATGACTCTCAGAAGATTAGATGTGATGCAGACCCCAAACTAAAAATAATACTATATGCAAAATATTCTCTAAGGAGGAGCCTTCTGGTTTTAAAGTATAATGTAAAGAGGCCAGTTTCCCTTTTGTCTGAGAAATCACCCAAAACAAAAATGAGAACAAGAAACAGGAACAAGACTTTATCTTCAAAGAAATTAAGAGTTTTCTATAACCCAGAATCAAAATAGATGAGGAAGTTCTTCCACATGCCTTAAAGGTCAAGAAAGTCTCTGAAAGATAATGAGAGAATTGTCATACCTGGGGACGTCAGTCATAGCCAGGAAAGCTGGGCTCCTCCCGGCAAATGATGCCCCTGAGAAAAAAAAACCAATGAGTCCTTTTTAGAATGATGGAAGAGCATATAGGTTCATGGATATTGATTCTGTAGACTGTGAAACCCCAGGTCGTGACTAACAGAGAAGACAGGGCTGAGGCAGAAAGGCCATAGACGAGCTAAGTCTACATTGTGTTGGTGAGGCAGGATGGTGAGAAGCAATCCTGTCATGCTTAGAGCTTCTGTCTGTGAAGAAATGAAGATAAGAGTTCACACACAGCCATCTTTAATCTGGAAAGTGGTGCTTATCCTTCTTCAGTTTAAAACTCTAGGAAGAATTCACCTCCTTTTAAAAAAATATTTATTTTAATTGTATGTATGTGGACATGGGGGTTGGTATGTACATGTCAAGACAGGTGTCCTTGGAGGCCAGAGGAGAGTGTTAGATTGCCTGGAGCTGGAGTTATAGTAGATTGTGAGCCACCTGACATAGGTGCTGGGACTTGAACTAGGCAAGAGCAGCAAGCACTCTCTTAACCAGTGAGCCATCTCTCCAGCCCTAAGAATTCACCACTTTATAGAATATTTGTTTCTTAAAAGTCATACAATCTAGGGCTGGGTGTACAGTTCAGTGGTTATGTGTTTGCCTGGCATATGTAAGACCTGAGATTTTAATCCCAACACTGAAAAAAAAATAAATAAACACCTTCACAGAATGTAAGCAAAGATATCACAGTGAAGGAAAATGATGAAAGCTTGGTTACATGGGAAACTAGGGGGACAACCAATGCTGGCCACAGGGCACCGCCCAACCAGGGTAGATGACACCTTCCTGCATAATTTTCTGCTGTGAGAATGAGTGAGAAAAGTGTTGGGTGCAGACCAATCCTTTTTTTTTTTTTTTTAATGTTATTCACCTTCAATGTCTTTAGGATTTGAGAAGACTATAAAAACCCATTCTTTATATCCAACTTCCTTTGAGATGAAACCACCTTCCACTGAATGGGATGGCTCTCCAGTGGAAATGTCACCTGGGACAGGCAGCAGGCAGGAAGCCAAACTTCTTCATATCCTCAGAGTCATATTCAGATAACCCACTAGCCTGACCATGCAGAATTTAAGACTCCATTCAGCAAAAAATGTATAGAGTGCTCACTATGCACCAAGCTGTGTTTTTCAAAGATGCTGCTCTGTTTCCTCCTCACAATAGCAAACAAATCCTAATATACTAAACTAGAGAGTAAATATGAAAGTCGGAGGAAATCAAGTTCTGTGATACATGGTTATAATCCCATCTCTGGGGAGCCAGAGACAGGCAGATCTCTGGGGCTCACTGGCCAGCTGGCCTGGTCTTCCCCAGGCTACTGAGAGATCTTGCCTCAAAAAAAAAAGAAAAGAATAAAAGGTGGACAGAGCCTGAGGAACAACACCTGAACTCATCCTCTGGCTTTCACACGAACATGTACATACATGTATACACACACACATATACACACATGAGTCAGAAGGAATAAACCACACAAATGAAATGTATACAGATTTAGTATGTATCATAATGTGTTTAAAAGGGTAACATAAAATATTAACCAGAGTTTCTAACTGGTAGGTCTTATAGGGGGCATGAAAGGCTTAGCATTTCTTTTTTTTTCTTTTTCCTTTATTTGTTTATTTTTTAAGGGATTCTACAATATAAGAGCACAGTTGTTTTCAGATAACATTGATGTTGCTCAGTTTGCTATACAATTAGGTAATTGGTGCATTTTTTTTTAAGTGAGCCAAATTATTAAGCATAAGCAATGAATGTAAGTAACATTCATGTAAAACCAATTTGCAAGTATCTATGTCCAAATTTTGAACAACCCAAGGTTCCCATAGTCCAGTTGAAGAAGCTTGTATGCACAAGCATGTTGATCAAATAGGAGTCCAGTCTATATTGCTGGAGTCTCACGATTCACTCCAATCTCTCTGCAGCCCTTACATTCTACCACGCCTCTTCTTCCACAAGTTGTTCCCTAGGCTTTGGGAAAGGGACACAAGTAGGTGAGAAGCAAAACAGTCTATTTTCTCTGGAGATGTCATTTTGGACTCTAGTCTGTTCAGGTTGTTCCCCTTCATGAGTTGACATCTTATCCAGGGCTACCTTTTTAATCCTACTAACAAAGCACAAGTAATTAGATGTACAGGCATTAAACAGTACTAATTATTATGGCAAGATAAGCTGTGAGCATAGACACAGATATTTGTATGGTATGCTAATCCACAAACTGTGGTTTCTCTATAAAGGGTGACAAGTTCTTATTGTGGCTTATAACATCTCCTAACCACTAGAGGACATAAGCTTATGGCATCAGCTGTGAATTATTCCTCCAAGGAGAAAGCTAATAGCCAATTAGATTTGGGATATATATATAGACACATGGCTGCCACTGTTGCACAGTATCTCCAGGTAGTTGAGGTGTAGCTGATACTGATGGAGGAGTCTTGCTTGACTCAAGGAGACAAATATTTTGCTTTATTGCTTTAGTGGCCTTTGGTAATGCTCTCTGGCATTTCAGAGGCCAACTCTACATTAGCAAGTGACGTCTCAAATGATTTTTTCATGCTCACACCAGGTCTTTGACAACAGGGACTTACCGCCTTTCTCCTTGCATATATCCCACTTATAGGCAAAAGGCCTTTATAATTTTGGGGGCTTGAATCCCCTAGCCAACATCTCCTAGGCAGAATAATCCATTGCTGATATCAGAGCTCTCCTGTATTAATATATTTTGCTTAATTACACAGCTTATAAAGATTTTACTATTGTATTTAGCTCTAGATAGAGAATTATCCTTTCACAGTTCCTATGCCTATCAGTCAATTAAAAAAGGGTAGTTATACCTGTTTTATAAGAAGTTACCACTATAACAGTTGGCTCTAGTTTTCAGTTAGGTAATGACTTCAGTACCATCATGTTTTTCTTTTTCCTATAAAGGGGAGAGGTAGGAAGATTTCTCAGCATCTGGAAGGTAAACTTCATTAGGGCACATTATAAACAGTTAACCAAAATAGATTTCAGAGAGATGCTCAGTGTCTGTAACTCAGGCAGTCTGAGATTCCTCTTTCTTTAGTGTTCAGATGGGTCAACCTCTCTCCTGACATTTCCCAGGCCATCCTGCACAGCAAAAAGTTGTACATTTTCAGGCATTTAGATTGGTGTTTTTACCTGTGGGAACATACAAATCTTCTCCCATTGTTAGTTTCAAGATCTCAAAATTGAAAACTTATCAAAAGGTTTGGAACACAGAATTTTCTATCTGTATCCCAAAAGGGATACTATGCCACCTCCCACCTCCCTCTTTTTGTTTTTAAAATTTTTACGTTTTGACCTATAGATGCCTAAGTTGTATTACACATACCCATAGATAGGAACTAAGGCTTAAGTTTTCATTAAATTTACCCAAACACTTTATCATTAACTGTATGCTACTTATTTGGAAAGTAAACTTAAACTTAGTTCCTTTAAATTATCCTACAAGTAAAAGAAAATGTTACAAGGTGATATTGTATAACACAGAAAAATATAGAGATCATTTGTGTACCTTAATCCCAAAGTTATTGTTGGAAATTCAATACAAATTATAAATAAAACAATTAACATTTTATATTCCCAATTAGTTCAAATGTATTACCATTTTCACCAAAACCTTCAACCAAATTTAACTAATCTAAACATTTTACTAAGTCTTAAAATATCCTATATGTGGACAAAGCTTGGGCAGAGTTGAATACCTGCCAAATAAATTTTATCCAATATACACTTCGCTCTTTAAAACTATATGACTAGACTATGACTTCAGAGAAATCAAGTCCATTAACTTATATGGTTTATTTTGTATTTCTGTATAAATCTCTACTGAAATACTTCTCTATATAAATATATGTTATTTTTAAGTATACCATTTTAAACTGCAAACCTTACAGAGTGGATTTTAATGACTATCTTCCTCCAAGCTCTTGGCTGGCATGAAAACCTGCTTTAAAGAATTTTCAATATCTAGCTCTTTTTTTTTATGAGTACAAGCATCCTTCATGTAAAACCAATTTGCAAGCAGTTGTGCCCAAACCCACACAGCCCAAGGCTCCCACCATCCAGCTGGAGGGGTTCGTATGTACAATCAAGTTGATCAAATAAGGGTCCAGTCTATATTGCTGTAGTTTCACCATTCACCCCAATCACAGCCCTTACATTCTACCATACCCCCTCTTCCACAGATTGTTCCCTAGGCTTAGAAAAGGGGCACAGGTGGACGAGAAGCAAAACAGTCTACTTTCTCTGGAGATGTCGTTTTGGACTCAGATCAGTTCTGGGTGTTTCCTTTCATGGGCTGACAGTTTGTCCAGGAATAACCTTTCAATCCTATGAAGGAAGCACAAGCAGTTAGATATATAGGTATTTAAACAGTACTATTTATTATGGTAGGTTACTTTGGTATAGACACAGATGTTTGGATGGTATACTAATCCATGAATTGTTTTTTTCTGTAAAAGATGACAAGGTCTTACTGTGGCTTATAACATCTAAGCACTAGAGGATGTAAGCTTGTGGCATCAGCCGTGAGTTATTCCTCCAAGGAGAGAGCTAATAGCCAATTAGATTTGAGATATACAGACATATGGCTGCCACTGCTGCACAGTATTTCCAGGCAGGTGAGGTGTAGCTGGTGCTGACAGAAGAGTCTTGCTTGACTCAAGGAGACCAATAGTTACAGTATTGGTTTAGTGGCCTTTGGTAGCACTCTCTGGTATTCCAGAGAGCAACTGTACACTTGCAAGTGCGGTCTCATTACATCTTTCCCATGCTTACATCAGGTGTTTGATAGCAGGGCCTTACTGCCCCTCTTCTTGCAGGTATCCCAGTTTACAAAAGGCTTAGCATTTCTAACAAGTTCCCAAGTGATGTTGACACAGCTTTCCCCAAGGGCCCTGACTTTGATCTTATACATTACTTTTAGAATGTTTTAATTTTTTCTAGGCATGGTGCCAAGAATTAAACCTAGGACCTTGAGCATGTTAGGCAAGTGCTTTGCCACTGAGCTATAGACCTAGTCTTTCTCTTTGAGGACCGCAGAACTGAGCCTGTCTTTCAAGCCAATTGGTTTAGATGCAAAGATACTACTGATCTTAAGAGTAACTCAGCAGTATTTGCAATTAGGTGCTCTAATGAATGTATAAGTTTGCATAGATTGAACCAAGGATACCTGCTTTATCACTGATTTAAGACATTTTCTAGGCCAGTTCTGATTCTACTTCACTTTTGCCTTCTAGGCTAACTACAAAACATTACTTACTTACAGGGCTGGGATGTAGTTCAGTTGGTAGACTATGTGTTTAGAATGCACAATGCTCTGGGTCCATGCTGGTTTGCTGTGGTGGCTTCCCCAAAGTTCTTCCTACCTGTCATCATTAATCTTATTGAATGAGCACTATAGAAAAGTTCTAAATTAGATGCTGGTAGGAGTGAATGATGAAGGCGGTCTGGTCTGTACCTTCTAAGGGTTCTCAGCCTAGACAGACAGAACTGACAGCCAATGGAATACCACCCCATGAGCACAGTACCTGAAGGAGCCCAGGATTCTGTGACAGTGCATCAGAGAGCTTCTGTCCTGTCCATTGCTCTGAGATGGCTTCTCAGAAGGGCAGAGGTGCCAGGTGAGCTGGCATCAGTAAGGGAAGTTGATGAAGGGTACAGGGAGGAGGTGTCCTGTGGTTGTCATGGCAACATGGTAGCACCTGAACTCACAGCTTGCCTCTGTGTTGATATTTAATTAAGCCATCAAACCACAGTGTCAATACTTGATCTTCACCTCATCACCACACTGTCAATACTTGACCTTCACCAGGGCAACTCTATTGGCTCCCTGGACAGCCCATTCCAGTCTAAAGATAAAATTTTTTCCTTACTCTAAACCCATGAAATTTCATACTAGAAATTCAAAACTTAAAAGTTAAAATATGGGGGACTGGATAGATGGTTTAGCAGTTAAGAGCACTGGTTGTTCTTGTAGAAAACCCAGGTTTGAATCCCAGCACCCATATGGCAGCAGTTCAGTTCCAGGGATCCAAGGCCCTCTTCTGTCCTCCTCAGGCACTGCATGACACGGGTGCACTTACATATATGCAGGCATAACATTCATATACATAAAATAAAAATAAATAAATAAATAAATAGGGCTGGAGAGATGGCCTACTGGTTAAGAGCACTGACTGCTCTTGCAGAGGATCCGGGTTTGATCCCCAGTACCCACATGGTGGCTGAGAACTGTCTTTAACTCCAGTTCCAGGGGAATCAGATGCCCTTTTCTGACCTCCACGGCATTGCACGACACGGGTGCACAAACCTATATGCAGACAGTACATTCATATACATACAAGAATAAATAAATATTTAAAATAAATAAATAAATAAAATTTAAAGTTAATACATGGGTAACTATACTAGTGATGATGGTTATAGTTTTTTTTTTTTTTATTTTCGTATGTGTATGAGTGTACTGTCTGCATGTAGGTTTGTGCACCTTGTCGTGCAATGCAGCAGAGTCAGAAGAGGGCGTCAGATTCCCCTGGAACTGGAGTTAAAGACGGTTCTCAGCCGCCATGTGGGTGCTGGGGATTGAACCCAGGTCCTCTGCAAGAGCAGTCGGTGCTCTTAACTGCTAGGCCATCTCTCCAGCCCCGATGGTTATAGTTTAAATGCCCTGAGATTAAATTTGGTAAATAACGGCTATTGAAAATTTTTTCCAGACATACATATATTATTAAATGAAAATTCCCAGAAATCACCGATAGGTTTTTTTTTTTCTGTCTTTTTGAAACAGGGCCTTCCTGTAGCCCCAGATGTCGTGGAACTTGCTATGTAAACCAGGCTGGCCTTAAACTCACAGAGATCTGCCTCCCTCTGCCTCCCAAGTGCTGGGATTAAAGGCGTGCACCACAATTCCTGGCCACTGCTAAGTTTTAAATTGTACACATTCTAAGTAGCATGATGAAATCTTACACCATTCCACACCATCCAGCTCTAGCCCGTCCAACATATGAGTCATTCTTTTCCAGTGTATACACATTGTATAACCACCCATCCATGAGTAATTTAGAATCTGGCCTTCTCAATCACATATATATGGCTTGGTATTAACGCTGCCACAGTTTGAGGAATGCACTATGATCGCCCGGTCATAAGGGAACTATGTCACAAGTTGGTTTAGTCATCCATTAAAGGACATTGAGGTTGGTTCCAATTTGGGGCTATTATGGAAAAAACTGCTGTGCATGGGTTTCTGTAGAGTGAATGTCCAGGAGAGCAACTGTGGGTGTGTGGTGCCTGCACGTTTCATCCTCTAAGACCTGCCACGCTGTTCCCATAGGGGCTGCACCATTTTACATTGCCACCAGCAATGTAGGATTCATGCTTTCTATACTTCTTTGCCAACATCAGATGATGTCATCATTTTATTTTAAGCCAATCTGGTAAATGAGTGGTGGGTATCCCACTGTGATCTTAATCTGTGTTTCCACAACGGTTAATAATATTAAACACCTTTACCAGTGTCTCTCACCTTTTCATAGCTGACCTTTGTCCCCTTTGGTTTTGCTTATAGTTTTAAGACAGGGTCTCAAATTCTTTTCATGTATTGTTGAACATGATTTGTTTATATGTTATAAGGGATTTTTGTTAAATTATTGAGATAAATTGGGGGTAGTTTTCTTTTGTGTGTGTAGAGATGCTTTCTTTCTCTGATTTTGAGAAGTAGATGAAAATGTTCTCTCTTCACCATATAAAACTTATACTAAAAGACTCCGTATGAGGCTGATGAGATGACTGGGTGGGTAAAGTGCTGTGCACCATTCCTGGTGATTTGAGTTTGATACCCATGACCCACATGATGGTAGGAGAGAACCAACTCTTTCTTTTTTTCTCTCAATATTTTTATTTGATTTTTTTAACAATAAGTAACAAGTAGTGAATACAAGCATCCTTCATGTAAAACCAATTTGCAAGCAGCTATGCCCAAACCCACACAGTCCAAGGCTCCCACCATCCAACTGGAGGGGCTTGTATGTACAATTATGTTGATCAAATAAGGGTCCAGTCTATATTGCTGTAGTTTCACCATTCACCCCAATCACAGCCCTTACATTCTACCATGCCCCCTCTTCCGCAGATTGTTCCCTATGCTTTAGAAAAGGGACACAAGTGGGCGAGAAGCAAAACAGTCTACTTTCTCTGGAGATGTCATTTTAGACTCTGAGCAGTTCAGGCTGTTTCCTTTCATGGGTTGACAGTTTATCCAGGAATAACCTTCAATCCTGCTAATGAAGCACAAGCAATTAGAAATACATGCATTTAAACAGTACTAATTATTATGGTAGGTTACATTGGTATAGACACAGATGTTTGGGTGGTATGCTAATCCATGAACTATATTTTTTCTATAAAAGATGACAGGGTCTTACTGTGGCTTATAGCATCTCCTAACCACTAGAGGATGTAAGCTTGTGGCATCAGCCGTGAGTTATTCCTCCAAGGAGAGAGCTAGAGAACCAACTCTTTCAAATTGTCTTCTGACCTCCAGGCATACACAATACGTACATAAATAAATGTAAACACCTTTCTTAAAGATATTGTATAAGTTGATGCTGATTCCTCCTTGAATGTTCGAGAAACCTCTAGAGAAAACTGGGTATTTGGGGAAGTCATCTTAAAATTGAGAATTTCATTTTCTCACTGACTATAGGGCTATACAGGTTATTTGTTTTTCTGCATTATGCTTGGTACATCCATTATTTCCATAAGCAAGTCCATTCCTTCCAAGTTGCTGAATTTATGAGAACTAAGCAGCTTGGACTGTTGCCTTATGACACATGTAGTCACTTCAGAACATGTCAAGCTATCCTAGTACCAATCCTGGCTATCAGGAACAGTGTGGTTTTTTTCCCCTTTCCATTATCAGTCTTTCACTGAGGAGGATCAGTCTCATTGATTTCTTTGTAAGAATCAGCTCTTTCTCTCATGGGCTCACTATTTCCACTATCGAAGATGTTGTTTTAATGCTGTATTATTCACATACCATAAAAATCACCTTCATAAAGTGCACAAATCAATAGATGCTAATCCATTCACAAAGTGAGCACATGTCACAAGGACTCCACAGCCCTGACACCCCCCTACATAGGGGATTTGCCAGGTTCATGCTCCACTCAATGCTCCCCAAGTCCCTGACCACAACTAACTTTGCTTCTCAGTATTTGCCTCTTACAAACATTTCATGCAAATAGACTTATACAGACCCAGGTATACATGTAACAGCTGTCAGGAGGCTGAAGAAGGAGAATTGAAAGCCTGAGGCTAGCCTGGGCTACATAGATAATAAGAAGGAGAAGGAGGAAGAAGAGGAAGAGGAAGAGGAGGAAGAGGAGAGAAAAAGGGGAGAAGGAGAAAGTGGAGGAAGAAAAGGAAAGGAAGAGGAGGTGATTATTTCATTGGCTGTATTTCACTTAGTACATTTTTATTACTGTAACATATTTCCATAATGAAACCGCCAATGTAAAAATCAGCTCTTACCTCAAAGGGAATAAGAGAGAGTTTATTCTGAGCCAAATATCAATTGCCATGGTCCACACATGCAACTTCAGGCTTTCCCAAATGACAACCTGCTTGGAACACCATAGAAGCAATTATATGAACTTTTCTTTTTTTAAAATAATGCTTTTATTGATGTTTTGTGTATTTCAGACATCATTTCTTGGTTCAGTTTAGACATATTCCCTTTTCGCTTCCCCCCATCCCACCCCAGATCATGCATTCTGCCATAACTCTCCTGCATAGGAATTCACATTTTCCTCCTTTAATTTTATATTACTCTAAAATATGAATACATACTTTCCACTCATATACAGTAATTACAGAGTCTGAAAGTAAGTGGTGGATAGCTTCTAGAGCCCATTAAGAAATTTACATTATAAGAACATAGTTGCTTTCAGATAAACAGAAATACAACAATAATGTTGTTCAGCTTGCCTTTCATCTGGGGATTTGGTGTTAGCATCCACAAATGAGGGAGACCATTCTCAGCTTGTTTTTATGGGACTGTGTTATTACTTCACTTAGAATAATGACTTCAAGTTCCATCCATTTACCTGCAAAGTTCATGATGTCATCTTTCTTTTTTTTTTTAATTTTTCATATGTGTATGAATGTACTGTCTGTATGTAGGTTTGTGCACCTGTCGTGCAATGCCGCAGAGGTCAGAAGAGGGTGTTGGATTCCCCTGGAACTGGAGTTAAAGACAGTTTTCAGCTGCCATGTGGGTGCTGGGGATTGAACCTGGGTCCTCTGTAAGAGCAGTCGGCACTCTTAAACACTAGGCCATCTCTCCAGCTCCGATGTCATCTTTCTTTACCACTGAGTAGTACTCCATTGTGTAGATGTACCACATTTTTGTCATCCACTCATCAGTTGAGGGGCATTTGGGTTGGTTCCAGATCTTCACTATTCTGAAGAGAACTGCAATAAACATGGATGTGCATGTATCTTTGCAGTAGGATGGGTCTTGTGGGTATATACCCAGGAGTGGTATGACTGGCTCAGGTGGCAGGCTCATTCCGAGTCTTTTAAGGGTTGTCCACACTGCTTTCCATAATGGTTGTACAAGTTCACATTCCCACCAGCAGTGGATGAGTGTTCTCCTTTCCCCACAACCTCTCCAGCATTTGGTGTATTTTGTGTTCTTGATCTTAGCCAGTCTTATTGGAGTGAGATGATATCTTAAAGTGGTTTTACTTTATATTTCCTTATTAGCAATGTTGAACACTTTTTTTTTTAATGTTGAACACTTTTTAAAATGTTTCTCAGCCATCTCTCCTTACTTGTGAAGTCTCTGTTCAGCTCTTTACTCCATCTTTTGAGTAGGTCATTTGTTTTCTTACTTCTTTGTTTTTTGAGTAGTCTATATATTCTTGACATTAATGCTCTGTCAGATGAATCACTGGTGAAGATTTCCTCCCACTCTGTGGGCTTTCTCTTCACTTCCTTGATTGTTTAT
The DNA here is from genome assembly GCA_009823505.1 of Rhizomys pruinosus. NCBI lineage: Eukaryota > Metazoa > Chordata > Mammalia > Rodentia > Spalacidae > Rhizomys > Rhizomys pruinosus. Next base: position 1,094,986 of record VZQC01011429.1, on the reverse strand, counting down.
TTTGCTGTACAGAAGATTTGCATTTGATGAGGTCCCATTTGTCAACTGTTGGCCTTATTTCCTATGCAAATGCTGTCTGATTTAGAAAGTCTTTTCCTACACCCATGTCTTGTAGGTTGTTACCAACTTTTTCTTCTATCACCTTCAGGGTTTCAGGCTTCACATTAAGATCTTTGATCCACTTGCAGTTGATTTTTTTTGTTTGTGTTTGTTTGTTTTTTTTTTTTTTTTTTTTTTTTTTGGTCTTTTCAAGACAGGGTCTCCCTGTAGCCCCAGCTGTCCTGGAACTCACTCTGTAGCTCAGGCTGGCCTTGAACTCACAAAGATCTGCTTGCCTCTGCCTCCCAAGTGCTAGGATTAAAGGCATACGCCACCACACCCGGCTTGGATTTGATTTTTGTACAGGGTGGTGAGAGGTAGGGGTTTAATTTTGTTCTTCTACAAATGGTGATCCAGTTTTGTCAGCACCATTTGGTGAAGATGCTATCCTTCCTCCATTGAGTTTTTTTTTCCCCCTTTGTCAAATATGAGGTGGCCAAAATTGTATGAGCTCAAGTTTGGATCTTCAATTTTGTTCCATTGGTCAACAGGTCTGTTTTTGTGCCAGTACCAGACTGTCTTTATGACTACAGCCCTGTAATATAGCTTGAAGTCTGGTAGAGCAATCCCCCCTGTATGGCATTTTTCACTCAGGGCTGCTTTAGGTATTCAGGGTCTTTTGTCTTTCCATATGAATTTAAGGATTTTTTTCCAAGTCTGTGATGAGGCTCATGGGGATTTTTATTGAACCTTTCTATAATCACAGAATAAAAGAAAGTCGTAACTTGCAGTATTTCCAAGTACTTTGGTGGGAAGACGAGGTAGGTGGGTTCCAGCTAGGCAGGGAGATATCTGCTACAGGTTTCAAGGACTATCTGGTGACATTTTTAGCTTTTTGGTTAATGAAAGGTAGTGGTCTGCTCAGAATACATTCCAAAGCTTTTAACTGAGAGTCAAAAGGATGTTAGGTCAAGTACAGAGGTGAGCTATGAATAGTTATTAGGGGAATAAAGATAGCCCAGGATAATTTGGGTTCTGGCTCTGCAACATTCCAACTCTCAGTAATAACAGTTTTCTAATCAGACCATCAGCCGTGTAGACTCCCAACAGTTCATGTAACACACATCAATGCTTTGTTCTTTTTTTTTTTTTTCCAGTGCCAGGGATTGAATCCAGTGCCTCACACACGCTAGACAAATACATTACCATTGAGCTACATCTCCAGCCCCTTCATTCCTTTTTATAGCTGAATAATATTCCATTCTATATTGGCATAGTTGGAATCTGGAATGTTTCCCCAAAGGCCCATGTGTTAAGTAGGGCTTGATTTCTGGTCCATGATGTGGTGTGTTCTCTCTCTCTCTCTCTCTCTCTCTCTCTCTCTCTCTCTCTCTCTAATTGAATGTTTTATATGCACTGCAAAGATCACCTTCCTGGGAACCAGCACACAGGTCACATCTGGACAGTTCACTTGGAGGGAGTGCCAGCCTCCTCCCCTCTGTTGATCCTTCCAGTGGCTGCCAGGCTGTTAGGCTTCACTTTGACTGTGGGTAGTTGCTTTTCAAAGGCACTACAGACCAAGGACAGTCACATAGGGCAAATTAAAATACCAGAACTCACTGTTCTTGCTCAAATTAACACTTTTATTAAATAAATATTCCTGGATTTCTGACAGCTTTTGGCTAATTTCCAGAGTTCCGATTCTGAAGCGTTTGCTACTTTCTCGCTTCTCTTACACAGATGTCCTGCTGCTCTCACTTGGCCATTCTTGCTGACACGACATAAATTTCATTGATTTCTGATCTTATTTCTTTTCTTGGCATCAGTTTTAGATGCAATCCAAAGAAATTGAGACTACATTTTATTTTCATTCAGTTACATGCATTTTTTCTGCTGAGATTTCCTCTTTAATCTAGAGATCATTTAGAATTCCGCTGTTTTATACTCAGGTGTTTAGAGTACTTCTGTTGACTTTCTGTTATCAATGATCAATCTTGATTTTCCAGAAACTTAGTTTGTGTGATTTCAAGGCTTTAAAATATCTTAAGATTTGTGTGGTTTTTAGGATATGAGTGGACATGAATGTAGACATTTGAGAAGAATATTCTGGGCTGGAGAGATGGCTCGGTGGTTATTGGCACTGGCTGCTTTTGCAGAGGACCCAGGTTTAGTCCCACATGGCAGCTAATAACCATCTGTAACTCCAGTTCCAAGGGATATGATGCTCACTTCTGGCCTTTGAAAGCATTGTATGCAAATGGTGCACTCACACTAATGCAGGGAAAATACCCATACACATAAAAATAAAAATGAATAAATAAATAATTTTAAAAAGGAATATGGGGGGCTGGAGAGATGGCCTAGCAGTTAAGAGTGCCAATTGCTCTTGCAGAGGACCCGGGCTCAATCCCCAGCACCCACATGGTGGCTGAGAACTGTCTTTAGCTCCAGTTCCAGGGGAATCCGACGCCCTCTTCTGACCTCCGCGGCATTGCACAACACGGGTGCACAAACCTACATGCAGACAGTACATTCATACACATACAAGAATAAATAAAAAAGGACTATGGAGGCCAGGCACAATGGCACATGCTTGTAATCCTGGTACTGAGAAGCTGAAGCAGGAGGATTGGTACAAGCTCAAGGCTAGACTGGGCTACATAGCAAGACAGTGATTTTTTAAACAGCAGTTCCATTTTGCTAGGTGGTGGCACTGTTCAGAGTCCTGTATCTTTGCAGACTGGGCTGGAGAGATGATGGTTCCAGGGGTAAAAGAGCCTGCAGCACCAGCACAAGGACCTAAGTTCAAATTCCCAGCACCACATAAAAAGCCAGGCATAGCCATGTTTCCCCCTTACCCCAGCACTGAGGGGAGAAGAGATGGCAGGATCATTGGAGTTTGCTAGCTGTCAGCCCAGCTCCAGGTTCAGTGAGAGACCCTGTCTCAAAGGAAGAAAGTGAAGCCTAATGGGGAAAGACATGTAAAATGCTTCTTTGGCTTCTGTCCATGCATATACACCTGTATTGACACTCATGTGCATACATCCCTCCCCCAGGACAAACATATACAAAAGGCCAATATATCTCTGCAGGCTTTCTTTTAAGCACTTATATCAGTTGTTGGTGGAATATGGGTATCTCTCATGAATCTGACTACATTTATATGGACACAAATATATACACACATACATATATACATACATGTAACTTAGTATAACCTATTGTTAACACTGTTTTATCATTTAAAGTGTGGAACCCATACTTGCACCTACCACTTTTTAAATTATTTTATTTTTATAATTGTATTTATTTTTTATGTGTATGAGTGTATTGTCTGCATGTAGGTTTGTACATGTTGTGCAATGCCGCGGAGGTCAGAAGAGGGTGTCGGACTCCCCTGAAACTGGAATTAAAGACGGTTCTCAGCCACCATGTGAGTGCTGGGGATTGAATCTTGGCCATCTGCAAGAGCAGTTGGTGCTCTCAACTGCTAGGCCATCTCTCCAGCCTCACCTTTCTTTTTTAAATATGATTTATTATTTATTTATGTGTATGTTTGTGAGTGTTTGCCTGCTTGTATGTAAGTGCACCATGTGCATGCAATGCCGGTGGAGGTCAGAAAGGAATAGGATCCTCTGGAACTTACAGATGGTCGTTAGGCACCATTTGGGTGTTGGGAACTGAACCCTGCTCTTAACCACTGAGCCATCTCTCTAGCCACCACCCCTTTCAAATACAGTTTTACCATCTTTCCTCTGCAGGTACTAAATGCCACAGCAGTCCTTATTGGAATTTTTGACTCAATGGCTAAATATTATTAAAAAAAAGTCATGAAGAATGGCACAGTCTATTGTATTTACCCCATCACTCTTTTTGGTTTTACATTTTACCCATTCTATCATTCTTTCTTTTATATAGTTTAATTTTTCCTTGATAAAAAATGCTTTTCAACCATTCTTTAAGGCTAGATGTGCTGGATGAAAATTCTCTTCATTTTTATTACCTATTCATTCTTTTTTTTTAAATAATATTTATTTATTTATTTATTTATTTAAATGTATTGTCTGCATGTAGGTTTGTGTACCCGTGTCGTGCAATGCCGCGGAGGTCAGAAGAGGGTGTCGGATTCCCCTGGAACTGGAGTTCTTCTGGAATTGGAGTTACAGACGGTTCTCAGCCGCCACGTGGGTGCTGGGGATCAAACCCGGGTCCTCTGTAAGAGCAGTCGGCGCTCTTAACCGCTAGACCATCTCTCCAGCCCCATTACCTATTCATTCTTGAGGCATAATTTTGCCAGGTGTAGAACTGATAAGTAAGGACTTTTTTTTATTATTATTTTATTTTTGTATGTGTATGAATGTAATGTCTGCATGAAGGTTTGTGAACCCGTGTCGTGCAATGCCGCGGAGGTCAGAAGAAGGACTCAGATTCCCATGGAACTGGAGTTCTACTGGAATTGGAGTTTCAGACGGTTCTCAGCCGCCATGTGGGTGCTGGGGATCGAATCCGGGTCCTCTGTAAGAGCGGTCGGCGCTCTTAACCGCTAGGCCATCTCTCCAGCCCCACTCTCAGACTTTTTATATTTTGTATTTGCTTTCAGAGGTCTTACTGTATGAGTTGCTGTAGACTTTGGGGGGTATATCCCATTTAGGATTCTCTATTTCTTGAATCTATTTGGATTTTAAAATATTTATTTATTTATTTATTTATTTATTTATTTATTTATTTATTTATTTGTATGTGTATTTGCCTGCATGTATGTAAGTTCACCTGTGTTGTTCAATGTCCCAGAAGCCATGAGGGCATTGGATTCCCCAGGGACTGTAGTTACAAGCAATTGTTAGCCATCATGTGGATGCTGGGAGCCAAACCCAGGTCCTCTACAAGAGCAGCCAGTACTCTTAACCACTGAACCATCTCTCCAGTCCCAGGATTTTGGGGGCTTTTATGTTTTAAATTAATATGCAATTTATTTAATATCCTTGTGGCATTTTTTGAACAAGTATGTTTAGTAGTGTCTCCTCTCCTTTAACCCCACACCCACTGTAACCCTCCCCAGTATCCCTCATCCCCACACCCACTGTAATCCTCCCCAGTCTCCCTCATGCACACACCCACTGTAACCCTCCCCAGTCTCCCTCATCCCCACACCCACTGTAATCCTCCCCAGTCTCCCTCATCCCCACTCCCACTGTAATCCTCCCCAGTCTCCCTCATCCCCACACCCACTGTACTCCTCCCCAATCTCATTCCCTCTTCCATGACCCGTGTATCCTTTGGCCCACTCCCATCCCGCCTTATCACCTATTTTTTAATGCATTATCTTATGATTTTTTTCACAATTGGGAAATTTTCTATCATTATTGCTTATTATTTTTTTGTGCCCATTATCTTGCTCTTGTCATTGTAAGAGCCCAATCTCAGGGCCGTTAGGTAAAGGTTTTCCTAGCAGAGCCCCAAGCCTCTGTACTATTTCTTTTGCATTTAGTTCTTCTGTGTGGCTGGTATTATGTCATCATTCCTCTTGCTCTGTCTTCAACCTGCTTTGTGCCTCCTTCGGATACATTTTTTTTTTTCTAAAACTAAGTCCACTTAGTGATTTTAGTTTTGTTTGGCCGACTGTATTTTCCATCCTATAATCTGATTTTCCTTTGCTTCTTTTACATATTGCCTGCTTTTCTGAGATTACTGTGTTCCTTGTTTTATTCCTTCTTTAAACATATGTATGATAACTGCTTCAAAGCCCTTGCCAGGCCAGGCCAGGCCAGCTCTGATTCATTTCCATACTGGCTTCTGTGCATCGTCTTTCTTGCATAAATGATTGTGATTTACGATCTCATGAGTGGCATCCAGTTGTACACTGGACCGCCTGGGATATTACATTGTAAGACTCTAAAATCCTCTTTGAATCTTTTTTTTTAGCATACATTCATTTATTTTAAGTGCAGTGTACAGGGAAAGGTGTGGGTAGGTACTCACCTCCCTCCGGCTGAACCATTTGATACAGGTTGAACAATGACTAATACTGCCTGGGCTTGCTTATCAGTGGGGTAGAAGTTCAACAATCCTAGCAGCATGAATTCACACTGCCTCATTGTCTGTAGATGGCACGAACTCCAATCCTGCTAGTCAAGAGGCTATTAGACGGCTGATCAGTCCTTCCACAAGCTATCTCCTTCCGCTTTCTCAATAGCAATTAGAGGTGGATGCTCTGTGAATTTCTGGGTCTTGCAGACAGTACTGAATTAAGGAAACCAAAATCAGCTGGGCAGAGTATAAGCCCAGGGCTTAGGAAGCAGAGGCAGGAGAATTATGAGTTTGATACCCACCTGGCCAGAAAATGTGGAGTCCTGAGTGTTTCTGCTGAGTAGTGGCTGGAGGTTAGCTTCCTGTTTGACACTGCTGGCACCCCTGGGTCAGTAAATCAGAGCTGCTCTCCTTCCTTGGAGCTGCTGAGAGTCAGAAGATCCGCTGCCACTAGGCTTGGTGGGAGCCTCTGGTGGGGCTCACTGCAGGAAGCCAGGTATCCTGTCCCTTACAACTCTCTTCTCCTGGTCCTGTGTATATGGGAATACACTTTCCTCAACAACTTTGCCTTTCCCTTTACTGTTTCTTGCTGGTTTCAGGTTGGAGGCTTCACCAAGCTCCACTAAGTGTAGAGGGGAGGCAAAAGGAAACCCAAGGAACTCAGCACCATGATGTTCCTCAATCACTCTGCCTTCAGCAGAGTTTTCTTAGGCTTTCTTTCTGTGTGGTGTCATGTTTAGAGGTTGTGAGGGGGAAACTTGGGTGGAATCCGGGTATTACAACTCAACTAGAGCCAAGGACTCTGAAATTCCTGTCTGTGAAGATCTAGAACGTGGGAAATACATAGCAATAAGGAAAACAGAAAGATAGAAGCTGAGTGTAGTGGCTCATGCCTGTAATCCATGCTCTTGGGAGGCTGATGCAGGAGAAGCATGAGTTTGAGGCCAGCCTAGAAAGCCTGAGACTCTCTCTCAAAGCACAAAGAAAGGAAGGAAAGAAAGAAGAAAGGAAAAGACAGAAATAGAGATACCATACATCAACCATGTTTATTACTTTTTTAAAAGCATTTTCATTTGACTTCACATCTTCATAGGTTTTTTTAAGATTTATTCTATTTTGGGGGGGTCTTTTTGAGACAGGGTCTCCCTTTAATCCCAGCTTGCTGGAGCTCACTACGTAGATCAGCCTGGCCTTGAACTCACAGAGATCCGCCTGCCTCTGCCTCCTGAGTGCTTGGATTAAAGGCATGTGCCACCATGCCCACCCTAAGATGGTTCTTAGCCACCATCTGGGTGCTGGAAATTGAACCTGGGTCCTCTGCAAGAGCAGTCAGTGCTCTTAACCACTGAGCCATCTCTCCAGTCCCATATGGAACTATTTTTAATTATGTGTATATGTGGGAGTGAGGGTGCCTGTGTGAGTACAGGTGTCCTTGAAGCCAGAAGAGGACATCAGAGTCTCTGTAGCTGGAGTTACTGATGGCTGTGAGCCACTCGGTGTGGATGTGGATGCTGGGAACTAAACTTGGGTCCTCTGCAAGAGCAGTATTCATACACTCAACTACTGAGCCATCTTTCCAGCCCATCTTTTCTTTCTTTTCCATAGTCTTCTGTTGGAATTTTATTTGGCATTAACCTGTGGAGAAAAGACAGTTGAACTCAGGTAAATAAGAGCATTGTCTAGTTATAGAAAGTAACCTACAAGTGATTTTGCATTGATGATCTTTGTTCATAAGATTTAATCAAATATTCAGATATTTTTTCCTGATATGTTTGCAATTTGGGGTGCCCTTTTACTCTTGACCACCTAACAAAAACTAAATTTAAATCCATTTACTGTAATCCATGTTATTTGTTCAGCTTAATTTATTGAGAGCCCATTAAGTGCCAAGCACTGTCCCAAGTGCCTGGGATACAGCAGTGAAGAAAACAGACAGAATCCGAGGACCAGTGAGATGGCTCAGACAGGTAAAAGTGCTTGCCAGGAAGCTGAGTTCCACCCTTAAAACCCACATAGTAAGAGAAGAGAACAGACTCCTGCAAGTTGTCTTCTGATGCCCACAAGTGTGCTGTGGCATGTGTGTCCCCTCCCCACCACCACCACATACAGGCAAATATAAAAAATTAAAAAAGGGCCAAATTCCCTATTCTTGGCTGGGGATGGAGCTCAGCAGCCTAGCATTCTCCAGGCCCTTGTGTTCAATCTCCCACAATGGAAAAATAAGTCTCTATTCTAATAGAACTTAGAGTAAGGGGTGAAATAAATGATGAGATTATAATGTCCATCAGGCAATGATCAATGCTATGGAGGAAATGAAGCTTATAAGGAACTGAGGGATGGGGCGGAATCCTCCTCTAGGAGTGAGGAACAGATCAAGAAGGCCCTGTCATATCTAACAGAAAAAATGTATTCATGGATTAACATACCATCCAAACACCTGTGTCTATACCAAAGTAACCTACCATAACAATTAGTACTGTTTAGATACATACATACATATATATATATATATATAACTGCTTGTGCTTCATTAGTAGGATCGAAAGGTTATTCCTGGACAAACTGTCAGCCCATGAAAGGAAACAGCCAGAATTGACCAGAGTCCAAGTCAACAGCTCCAGAGAGAGTGGACTGTTTTACCTCTCATCCACCTGTGCCCCTTTTCTAAGCCTAGGGAACAACCTGCGGAAGAGGGGGCGTGGTAGAATGTAAGGGCTGCGATTGGGGTGAATGGTGAAACTACAGCAATGTAGTCTGGACACTCATTTGATCAACTTGATTGAACAAACAACCTGTCACCCCCCACTGGATGGTGGGGCTGTAGGTGTTTGGGCACAACAGCCTGCAGATAGGTTTTGCATGAAGGATGCTTTTACTCTAAATTATTACTTATGTTAAAAAAATGAAAAAAAACACTGAGAGAAGATGCAGGACAGTCTACTGGCATTGAATGCATGATCTGGGATGGGGTGGGTGGGGTGGGGGGAAGGGAAAGGGAAATATGCCTGAACTGAATTGGAAAATGATGTATGAAATACACAAAGCATCAATAAAAAATGAAAATTTAAAAAAAAAAAGAAGGTGAGCTGCGCCGGGCGTGGTGGCACACACCTTTAATCCTAGCACTAGGGAGGCAGAGGCAGGAGGATCTTTGTGAGTTCAAGGACAGCCTGGTCTACAGAGTGAGTTTCAGGACAGCTGGGACGACAGGGAGACCCTGTCTCGAAAAGACCAAAAAAAGAAAAAAAAAAAAGGTGAGCTGGCAGATACCAAGGCCCAGGCTGGGAATGACCCATATACATGGGACATCCTCAGGAGGCTAGCACAGTTGAAGGACCATGACGAAAGTGAGAGTAGGAGTCGAAGGAGATACACAGGGTTTGAATCAACTGTTCAAAAAACCAGGAATGTCATTAGAGGCACTTGAACAGAAGCATGACATGAGCTGCCTTGTGTGTTGTGGATCACGTGGGTTTCCCCATGAGAAATAGACTGAAGGGTTATGAGAGACGTCGAGGGGCCAGTTTGGAAATTAGTGCGATTAGTGCAGGAGATAGAAGATACTGGTTGGCCCTCAGAAGCACCAAAACCTAGTCTTAACATTGTCTTTAATTTTCAGTTAGATGGGGCTCCTTGGGAATGTTTTCAGACAAATAAGTGACATGACCATACATTACAAATATAATATTGCATATTACATAATGTAGCTGTCACATAAAATATATTAGTGTTTATTATGACTCCTTGTTATGTTCACTTTATAGTGTATTATATAATGACATTTAATTGCACATACATTTATTTATATGTATGTACATCTTTTGTTTTTGTGTTTGAAAATTCATGCTTATACAGCATAGGGATACTGCTCAGTGGCAAAGCACCTATTAGCATGCACAAGGGCCTGAGTTCGATCCCCAGCATTACCAAAGCATTTCAAATTTATATAATGTGGAAAGAACGGCAGAAAAACCCACATGTATTTCTATTTAAAAAAAAAAAAAGGAAGAAGATGTTTGTTGGGTCCACAGTGTGTGTGGAAACAGAAGGAAGTGATCAGATTCTGGATATAGCTTGAGGACAGAGCAACAAGATTCGACAGTCTATTGTGTGAGGGGTATGAGAGGAAAGCGCTCCTTAGCAGACACTCCACATCAGGACACTGGGCTGGAGCAAGTAGAATGGGGTGATCGCCATTGCTGAGGAGACTGGGGAGAGGGCAGACTTGAAATAAGTCTTCGGGAAAAAAAATTAAGAAGTGCTAAGTTTGAGAGGACTATTAAAGATGAAAGTGGAGCCGGGCGTGGTGGCGCACGTCTTTAATCCTAGCACTTGGCAGGCAGAGGCAAGCGGATCTCTGTGAGTTTGAGGCCAGCCTGGTCTACAGAGTGAGTTCCAGGACAGCTGGGGCTACAGGGAGACCCTGTCTCAAAAAGACCAAAAAAAAAAAAAAAATGCAAGTGGAGCCTAGCAAGCCTGTAACCTAGTACTCAGGGTGCTGAGACAGGAGAAACTCAAGGTTTTCTGTTCATTTGTTTTTACTTTTCTGAAGGGCTGGAGATTGAAGCCTAGATCTTATTCAGGCAAGTGGTCTACCACTGAGCTATATCCCCAGCCCAGGGACTTGAGTTTGAGGTCTACCTGGGCTACATAGTGAGACCCTGTTTCAAACAAACAAACAAACAAACAAATAAACATAAAATGAGGTCAAAGTGGGGTTTAGAGCAAGATGATGAATGGTTTAGGTCCTTATTACTGAAAATTGGCTAAAATTAACCATAAACTTAAAGTATATTTTGCATGTTACTGGTGTCCAGTGCTGTTTAAACATATTATATGGAACTTCTATTTCTGGTGATGATGGGGGAAGTGGTAACACAATATTCCTCTCTCCATGGCAATTGTAACACTGGACAAAAATATAGATGAACTATTTTTAGGCAAAGAACAAATACACAAGATTATAATGCATGAGAGAAGGAAATCAAGGTGAGTTTCACAATCACTCAAATCTCTGTCTGGGAAAAGTTTTCCAACTGGACACAACAGGGAACTAGAGTCAGAACACCTCAGTCAATCTGAATATGGAGGCAGAAATGATGGTTTTACATAGCTGTACAGGCTGGGATCTGTGTAGGAACTTAGCAGAAGAAGAGAAGTCTGTATATGACATGAATCTGTTGTTGAGGGATGATCTGTCCATGTTCAGGCAAAGACCTGTGGTAGCTTACTAAATAGCAAATATGGCAATATTAAAAATGAGACTAAGATGTTAGAGACTGAGTGATACTGGAAGGTGTTGGAGTTCAACTCTGTCAGAGAGAAGTGAAGTTGCTTTTCCCTAATAACATCCCTCACATCCAGTAGAGACACGTTTGTGTGTTTTCAAATGTACACATGTATGAAACCATGTAAAGGACAGAGGTTGACATCAGATGTCTTCCTTAATTTTTTTTGAAGCATAGTCTCTCGCTGAACCTAGTGCTTACCAATTTAGCTACATTGGCTGTCCAGCAAGTCCCAGCAATCCTCCTGTCTCTGTCTCCCCAGAGCTGTGATTCTCGGTATATGCCACCACAAGCAGCTTTTTATGGGGATCCTGAGGCTCAAACTGAGGTACTCAGCGTACGTGGGATAATGTCATAAGGCTAAAATCTGCAGTTAGGAGGATTCATCTGGAACGTTCTACATTCTGGCACTAGTGAACATAAAAGTAAATCTACATAACTTCACAGTGATTGGGCACTAATTTATCACTGTGTAACTCAAGTACCCTTCTCAGGGAAAAATAATAGACTAATATTTTCTACAATGAAGGATCACTATACAATAAACAATCCAAAGTACAAGGCATATGAAGAAAGTAGACAGTATGATTAACTAAAAAAAGCAGTGACCTGAAAACATATCAGGTTTTAGAATTAGCACAAAAAAAATATTGAAGACAGTTAAACTTATCCTTAAAGAGTTAAAATTAAAAACTGGGGGAACTGGGTGTGGTGGTGCACACCTTTAATCCCAGCACTCAGGAAACAGAGGCAGGCGGACCTCTATGAGTTCAAGGCCAGCCTGATCTACATAGTGAGTTCCAGGACAGCTAGGGCTACAGGGAGACCCAGTTCTCAAAAAGACCAAAAAAAAAAAAAAAAAAAGAAAGAAAAAAAGAAAAGTGGGGATGGGGGAGTTCCATAAACAATTAAAGTGAGAAACTCTTGTTTAAAAATATTTATACATGTTGGCTTACTGCAAGATTTCTTAGAGCCTTTTACATGTTTAAATGCATTATAAACCTCCAGAAAGGATCATGGGATGCAATGATATATACACATTTGAGTAAAGATCTCAACATATCAAGTGAGCAGAACACTTTTTTTAAGCCAATGTTTTATTGAAGCTCTGTGCATTTCATACAAAACAGAACACATTTGAGGATGACCCCTGGGCTTTACAGCTCCTGTCTCTACTAGCTCTGGTCATCCCCTGACTTGCCGTGGACTTCCTACTTCCAGGCTTCCCATGCTTTGAAACCTTTTATGCCTAAAAGATTAATTATTATCTGACTGATATCTATCTGATTAATTACTTTCTAGCCTTTAAAAGATACATCTATTTATTCACAGGGGTGAGGAGGCAGGCCACAGTGCACATGTGGAAGTCAGAGGACAACTTGCTGGAACCAGTTCTCCCACTACGTGGGTCCTGGGGATTGAAGTCAAGTCATCAGGTTCAGCGGCAAGCATCTTTACCCTCTGAGCCATCTCATCAGGCCTGATTAACTACTCATCAGTTGAAACACACCTTGACAGTCCTTTCTTGAGGCTGGGGAGATGGCCCAGTTGGTAAAGTGCCTGTCATGCAAGCAGGAGGCCCTGAGTTCAGATCGCTAGCACCTATGTACAAGCCAGGGTATGGCTGCTTGTATTTGTAACCCAAGCGCTCGCAGCTTGGTGGTGGCGATAGGGGTAGACAGGGATCCCAGAAGCCCATTGGACAGCCAGCCTATCCAAATGGATGAGCTTCAGGTTCAGAAAGAGAGGCCCCATCTCAAAAAATAAAGGTAGAAAATAATCTAGAAAAGACACCCAACATCTGCCTCCACACACATATGCATGTACCCCCACACAAAGGTGCACACCCCTGTACTAACAAGTATATACATCACACACAGAACCATACCACGTGTACACAAATTTTTAAAAATACTAATCCCAGCTGGGCGTGGTGGCGCACGCCTTTAATCCTAGCACTTGGGAGGCAGAGGCAGGCGGATCTTTGTGAGTTCAAGCCCAGCCTGGTCTACACAGTGAGTTCCAGGACAGCTGGGGCTACAGGGAGACCCTGTCTCGAAAAGACAAAAACAACAACAACAAAAAATACTAATCCCTTCTTTCTGAAGGCCTCCACCCCTCAGAATTGGTCACCCCATCTTCGAGATTTCCCAGAACTCTTTAGAAGCACCCACTGTCTCTCTGTTGCCATGCTCTACTCTAATCGCATGTTTATGTAGCTCTCCATCCTGTGACCTCCTGACAGGATTGTCACCTCCTCGAGGGTAATGAACAATCTGAATCATCTAGATTTCCTCAGCACACAACACAAGGCCAGGGATTGGCAGCATCATAGGCATTTGTGGCATGAGCAATGTCTTCCTTTCAAAGGCAATAGCCAATGGAAAGCAACGGCCAAGATTGATGCCTGCTCCAATTTTTAGTGGCATGAAGGTGAGTCATTGTAATCCTTGAAGGTGTTGTATATTACAGTGATTAAGAACTTAAGCACTGGGGCCAGGCTATCAGGATTCATATCAATACTTTATCACCTGCTATCTTTATAACTTAGGGCAATTTATCTAACCATCTTTAGCCTCAGAGTCCTCATAGGAAAAGTGAGGACACCATCACTCTCTACTTCTTAGGCCGAGTGAGGATTAAATGAGAGGATTCATAATATAGTTACACAAGACTTGCATGCAAAGTGCTGAATGAGCAGTGACCATTTATATTATTACCTCTTCCTGCTTGTCATGTGTCTGCCACCACCTCCCCTCCTAAGCATCAGTCAGTTATCAGTATTTCCCCTTTACCTTCCTTTCCCACCCAACCTCCTACATGTTGTAGTTCCTGCTCCTTATAAACACTTATTCACCCATTCACACCAGCATAATCCAGCCTGTACTTAGCCCTCAAGGGTAGGCTAGAGCTGGGTCTTGACCCATTCTTAATATCCCCCTTCCTTCTTCAGTATTTATTTGATCCATATGATTTGGCATTTGTCTATGTACTCCTATTGTTACATATACACAAGTACCCTTTCTTCAGAAAGACTGTGGCCTTGCTTGGCGGTGTCCTGAGTACACTCCATTTCCTTCTCTGACTTCCTCCTAGACTCAAGGCCCAGGAAAGAGCCACTGCGGGATAGTTATAATACATGGAACATCAGACTAACCCCTGTAGAGTCAAGTGGTTGGACAGCATGGGTCACATGCTCAGCTTCAGAGTCCAGGCAACTGTGTAAGATACAGTCAATGTTTAAGATAACTGGTCATTATAACAAATGGCATAATGTGTCACAAGTCTGGATGGCCCTGATGGGCTTCACAAGCAGAAGCATGAGCTCCAGCACTGATGCAAATATCTCAAGGCCTCTCAAATGGTGTTGCATATTGGTTCCTTCCTTACACTCTGGTATATGGTGGTGTGGTTCTAAAGAATATGCAAATGAGGAAAGGAAAACCATTTAGCAATCTAGAAAGTGTATTAAAGGATGAAAAGGTAAAAGATGTGAAGGCAATCAGTTGAGACAGAAACCCCTGATAAAGACTGCTGGGGTTTTTCTAAACCTTAAAATCTAACCTTGATTATGCCCTAGCTATAAGATCTTTTGTCAAATTGCCTTCCACAAAACCTTGTTGACAAATGGTTTAGACAGGTGCCTTCTCCTTCCATTCTTTCCTTCCAATCTTAATTATAGAAAAGCTGTCCAACAGTCATCTCTTCAGATCAGGGCTTTAAAATCAAATAATATTAATTAGCTTCTACAAAGTGTGAGATTTGGATGTTAATGAGAATGATGCTTTATAAACTGTATGGGTTGTGGATGTTACACTGCAGTATTTGGACTATGTCACTAAAGAAGTATAAGACTACTACCTCCACAGGCAACAGTAACGAAGGAGAGACCCAGCAGATGCAGCAAATGGTGGAGTATATACCAGTACTGAATGATGGTGGGGCTGGAGACATGGCTCAGGGATTAAGTGCACTAGCTGCTCTTGCAGAGGACCCACGTTGGGTTCCCAGCACCCATATGGCAGCTAACAGCCATGTATAACTCCAGTCCCAGGGGATCCAACATACTTTTATGGCCTTCATGGGCATTGCATTAAAGAGGAGTACTTAAATATGCGCATCAAACAAAACACTCATACACACACATTTTTTTTTTAAATAAATGACAGTAAAATAGCCCAAGATACTTAAAATGTTCTGAGAGATAAAGGAATGAATAAAATTGGGATGGGGGGGGAGAGAACACTTGGGAAAATAAAGAAACAAAAAGTTTGGAAAATGCATAATCATTAAAAGAAAGAATATGCAATACACAAGATAGGCTTGATGACCTCAGAGAGAATGTTTGGAGAACGGCTCTGAGGGAATCACCACACCAGAGCAAAAGAACAGAATTTACAAAAGTTAAATCAATGTAATGTGAAGACCAGGATGACAAATGAGGTATAAACCCAACGGTTCAAAGGAAAGGACCCAGAGGAAGAGGAAAGGTAATGTTTGAAAAGAAAATGGCAGAGGATTTACTAGAATTAAAGGATGTGTGCTCAGACTGAGAAAGCACACTGAATTATGACTAAGATCAGTAAAAATAAATTCACTAAGAGTCACATCATAGTGAAACTGAGGTGTGTCAAGTACAAAGACAGAATAGTACCTTATACTTAAGAAAGGGAACTAAAGCAGATTACTGAGAACTTTTCTCTTTCATATCTTGTCTAGTGGCATGGCCTTCAGCTTCCAATCAGAGAAAGGAACAAGAACTGATGAGAAGTAGCCAGTCATTGTCCAAGTCAAGGTTGGATATTTGAGAGACATTTGGACTAAAAAGACCATAGTAGTTTCGTCTGTCCACTTTGCAAGAACTCATTGTTAATATTTGTTGACATTATGGACATGAGGTTTCATACATTCATTTGTGCCAGTCTCTCTCTGTATGTATGTATGTATGTATGTATGTATGTATGTATGTATGTATCTGTGTATAGAAAAGTCTCAGCAGTTAAGAGCACTGGCTGTTCTTGCAGAAGGCCTGGGTTCAAATCCCAGCACCCACAAGGCGGCTAGCAACCATCTATAACTCCAATTCCAGGGGACTTGACTCTCTCTTTTGCTTTCTGTGGGTACTTCACGACACAGGTACACTTACATGCAGGCAAAACACTCATACACATAAGAAATAAAAACAAATAAATCCAGATATCTTAAGTTATCTACAATCCATCTCTGTTTCAGTAGTTAGCATAAAAAGAGATGGAAAACTCCTCCCAGAACAGGGCTTTTCAACTCTAGCTGCACATGAAGCCTGGGGAATGTTTCTAATATTTCAGTGTCTAGGTAGTCATAGCACATAGATGCTTTAAAAGCCTCCCAGTTGCTTCTGATGGTTGGCTGGGGTTGAAATCCATTCTTAGAACAAGAGTCCTCAGGGTTTGAGTCACATAACTCTTTGGTGTCAGGCTGTTCTATGTATTGTAGGATGTGAAGCAGCATCCATAAACTCTACCCAATGTATGTCAATAGGAACCCACACCTGAGGAATGATAGCAAAACATGTCTGCAGACTGACTGTCCAGGGTTTTCCGGTCCCTTTGACAGTGACCCATAGCTGAACATTCACATATCTAAAACAAAAGTGCAGGAAATATTCATTAGCCTCAAAACGAATAAGTTAGATACTTGGATTTTGAGGTCTTAACCATCTTTTTCTAATTTGTGTGTGTGTGTGTGTGTGTGTGTGTGTGGTGTGTGTGGTGTGTGTGTGTGTGTGTGTGTGAGAGAGAGAGAGAGAGAACATGAATGTAGAAGTCAGAGGTGGACGTTGTGCCTTTATCAGTTGCTCTACACCTTATTTTTCAAGACAGGGTCTCTCACTGAGCCTCAAACTCATTGATTCAGTTAGGATGGCTGGCGAGCCAGTTCCAGCAATCTTCCTGTTTCTGTCTTCCCAGTGTGGGATTAGATGATAAAGATGCGCCAGGACAGAGTGTATGTAGGGGATGAGGATCCGAACTCAGGATCTTGGGCCTGCATGGCAAGCATATTCACAAATGCATCACCTCCCCAGCCCCCCATCCTTCCCTATCTCTACTGATGCTCTTTGGTGCTTGCTGTGACTCACCCTCCCATCAGTCTTCAAGCTACTTCAATATGACTTTCACCTCTATTTTGTCAAAACTGTCCTTGGCAAGAAATCACCACTGACTTGCCTTATCCAACTGTCCACCTTTCAATCCTCAGCTTACCTCAGATCTCTGCAGCACTAAACAGTTGCCACATCCTCCTGAAATAATCCCTTTCCTTGGCATCATAACATCATACTTCTTGGTTTTCCTCTGCCCTGAATGGTCCATTTCTCTTCATCTCTGGATCTTTCTTCACCTGTACTTTACATCACAAAGATTCTCTCTTTATCTCTCTCCACAAACGATCTTCCACATACCTATGGCTGTCAACAACTTCCAAATTTGCCATCAACCCAGACGTTGGCACTCACAGATGCCAGCTGCCTTCTTAACCTCTCTCCATTGATGTTTCACAGATATAAAAAAAAAGAGTTGCCTTTTTCCTACATCTTTATTCTTCTAGTGCCACTGGTCCATTCAATGTATCATATTCTGTTAATATGCAAAATGTGTCTTTTTAAAAAAATTTTTACTTCATTTATTATTGGTATTATGGAGTATGTATATGAGAAAGAAGCACGGAGGGGGTGGGGAGATACCACTTACCAGGAACTGTTTCTCTCCTTCCATAAGTTCTAGGGGTAGAACTCAGATCATCAGGCTCAAACAACAAGCACTTTTATCTGTTGAGCCATCTCCCTGGCCCTGCAAAATGTATTTCGAGCCTCATTAATTTCTCCTCTCCCCAGGGCCACCATCCTACTCAATCGCTGTCATTTCTCACCTAGAGCACTGCGGTGGCATCTGAATGATCCTCCTGTTTCTATTCTAATAGTCTCCAGCCAACACATAGAAATACTCTTAAAAAAAACAAATATGATCATATCTCTTCCCTGTTGAAATCCCTTCAGTGACTTCTCTTTGCTTTTAGAATCAAGATCAAAGATCTCTGCCAGGCTTAGGAGGCTCTGTGTGACCTCATCCCTTCCTGTCTCCCTGGACCCACTTGGCACCCTTCCCTACAAGCTCAGCAAGTCTCGCCAGAGTGTTCCGCCTTCTCTTAGTTCTACAAATTACCTACCCTTCCCTGCCTTAAGTCGTTTACTCTTGCTCCTGGAATACCTTTTCTCCCCCTATGCAAGCCAATTCCTACCATTCCTTGAGGTGCCAGATTAGCTTCCTCTTTCTCCAAGAGATTTTCCAATATGATTTAAATGAGCCCCCTACTGTACCTCTTTCCTAGCACCCTCTGCTTTTCCTGTATTGCAATCATCTGGGTTTGTGATTATCCATGCTCCCACCAGAAAGCAAGCTCTGACAGATAATGACTAGGTCTTCCATGCCCATTCTGGGTCTGGCGCAGTGCTTGGCATGACTTTGAACAGGTGACCACCACAGATTTTGCTGAGATAACAGGATAGGGCCCAAGTAGACAACTAACAGTTGTTCAGGCTAAGATGGCAAGTTTGCACTTGTCTTTTGAGAAAACTGATGATATTGGGGATATAAGAAGGGAACTCCTTGGAAGCATGGACAAAAGAAGTAGTTTTAGGATGTTCTGTTCTGTTCTTTGTTTTAATTTAGGTGGGGTCTGGTTATATTACCCAGTATGCCTTTGAATTCCTCGAGTGATCCTTCGGCCTCAGTCTTCTGAGTAGCAAGGCTACAGGAAGATTTTTGTTTAAATTCTCTGGAAACCACCCATGCCAGTTTGTCACCTGTCCTTCTCTGTCTGTGGTTGGAGAGATGTGTCTAGGCCTCTCTTGAGCATCTTGTTTTGCTAGGCTGAGCTAGCTATGATAGGCTTAAACTCCCTGCCCTCTCAACCTTCTAACTATGGGCATCTCCACTGCATATCCCCATCCATGCCAAACACAGGGCAAAGTGGAAAGATGCCTTCCTGTTAGGCAACTTATTCTGGTAAAATGAAAACATCACCTTTGAGAGCTACTGTCCTGAACACTGACAGGGGCAATTCCACTAGGAACTAAGACTCTCTTTGTCATTTTTTCACTTACAAAATTACAAGGGGAAGGAAGTGATGAACATTGATTTTTATAATGAGTTTTAAGGATCTTCATCCAGAAAAACTTTACTCCTGGCATTGTCATAATATATTTGATGAACCTACTTTTCTTGTGTGTGACAGCTTGGACAAAAAAATGCTTTATTTTTCTGAACAGTTTCTTCATCAAACAAAACAAAAAGCAGGACTCCAATGGACTTTTAGCTGTGCCTATGTGTCCTCACAGAGGAGTAGAATCTATGCATATGAACTTTAAGAAGCCTTCTATAGATGACATATGCTACTGGTTACTGTTTTAGATTGATGTTTTCTCTCTCATATTTTAAACGAAAACTTCCAGTTTGCTTAATATAAAAGCTTGACAAATCAGAGTGTGAAAATTTCCCTCACAAAATGCTGGTACTTCTGTTGTATTTAAATCAGGATTTACCTATTCAAAAGAAACTTTGGATCAATCATTTGTTTATAATAAAATAAGTCTGAGCAGTAGTGCTGTGTTCATCTATATGGTTCTAGTATATACTTGTTGTTTAAGTGAAACTAAGTACTTGGTCTAGAAAAAGAAAGCCACTGTGTATAGTGAGATACTTTGCTCAGAGACTGTTCCATAGTGTTCATGATAAGAAAGCGCACTGGAGGAGTCTGAAAGCAAAACCATTACCAAAGTTTTAGACCTAGGGAACTATAGGAAAGGCCTTACATCAGGCCTGAGAATCAAGAACTGAAACATACTATGGAAGCAAGAGCAGAAATTACAGGCACACTGAAAAGCAGAACATAGCGGGGGGGGGGCTGCCTTGTAAGAGAACCCAGTGGGCAAGAAAGAGGGGACAGATGTGGCTGCTTAGACCCTTCACCTGTGTCTCCAAACCGCATATGGAGGCAGAGGCATTGTGTCAGCCATCTTTGAACAAAATACCCTACCCCCATCACAGAAACATGTACATAAACTTTCACCCCCTTCACCTCTGGCCAAAAATGGGACAAAGTGCGAGTTCTTATGTGGTTGGAATCAAACCTCAAAATAGGAAGCTGTGATGTAGAAAAATGCCCCTGTTCTCCCTGCCTGCCCCAAGTTGTGGAGTGGTATATATCCCACCACACAGAGTTGCTAGTGATCATTACCTTTGTAACTGCTGTGGCTTCTGTCTTTCTGGAAGCATTTTTACCTCCACTGTATGACTCAAGTGAAGACCTTTGACATATCCTAACTTCCTGTTTGAGATGCCATCTCCCTCCACTTTTCCAAGTATACATTGCCCTTCTATCACGGTGGCAGAAATCACCCATTCACTCCTTCTCCTTTGTTTCATCAGTTTGCTCTGTCAACACCACATGTCAGAGACCACCTTAAGCAACAGAAATATATCAGAGAACAGACAGATACCTTCTCTCCTGAAGATTGCATTCTGAAGGTGAGAGGCAGACAGTAAAACAATAAATACATAATGTGTCAAGTAACGAAAAGCATTCTGAAGATAAATATAGATGGGGAAGGCAATGAGGAGACAGAGGAGGAGGTACTTTTTCAGAGACAGGGAGGCTTTGGTGTTGAAATGACTTTGAGCAGAGAGCTTTGTGAGCTTGTAAAAAGGCTTTATACACATGACAACCTCAGATGACCTGCCAGCTGGTACAACAGTACACCCAACGGGAGACTCAATCTAATGACCTCTAAAACACAGGTAAATGCCACTTGAGTGCACATACTCATGGATGAAAGAGAAACAGATTCAAAATAAAAATGGGGCTGGGCATGGTGGCGCATGCCTTTAATCCTAGCACTTGGGAGGCAGAGGCAGGCAGATCTCTGTGAGTTCAAGGCCAGCCTGGTCTACATAGTAAGTTCCAGTACAGCCGGAGCTACAGGGAGACCCTGTCTCAAAAAGACCCAAAAAAACAAAAACAAACAAAATAAAAATTGGTAGCAAGAGAAAGGAAGGAAGGAAGGAAGGAAGCAAAGAGAGAGAGAGAGAGAGAGAGAGAGAGAGAGAGAAAGAAAGAAAGAAAGAAAGAAAGAAAAAGAAAAAGAAAGAAAGAAAGAAAGAAAGAAAGAAAGAAAGAAAGAAAGAAAGAAAGAAAGAAAGAAAGAAAGAAAGAAAGAAAGAAAAGAGGAAAGGGGGAGCTTGGGAGATGGTTCTGCTGGTATAGCACTTGCTGTGTAAAAATAAGGACCTAAGTTCGATCCGCAGCACCTATATATAACCAGGGCACTGTGGTGTATGCCTATAATCCTAGCACTGGGAAAACAGTGTCAGGACGTTCCCTAGGGCCTATTGACCAGCCCGTGTAGCCAGATCGGTGAGTTCCAGGTTCATTTTGAAAGACCCTACCTCAGAATACAAGGTGGAGAGCAACTGAGGAGTATACTTAGTGTTGACCTCTGGCCTCCATGTGCATGACATACACATGTACACAAACCTGCGTGCACATACACACACACACACACTGGTATGGTATCGATAGAGATGGACATTGATAACAATGGTTCTGTAACATGTAAAATTATATTTAGCAAAATAAAAGCTAGAACAAAATTTAGATATCAAAACTGTCCAATGGGTGTTTCCAGAAATAATTGGCCCTCTGTATCAAAAAATTCTATATCTCAGGATTCAAAAAGCCATGTATTGGAAATATTCAGGGAAACAAGGGGAAACTTATTGAACATGTACAGACTTTTTCCTTGCTATTATTCCATAAACAAAACAGTATAACAATTATTTACATAATATTTACAGCATATTAGTATTTACATGAGGATATGCATAAGTTATATCCAAATAGTGTGCCATTTTATATAAGGGACTGGAACACTGTGGGGGTTTTTTCTCTGTGAGGAAGTCCTGGAGCCAATCCCCTGTGGCTACTGAAAGATGACTACAGAGTTTCTCCTTACATTTTATTGACTGGAAATGATGGGATTTAGAAGTTCATGGCCTAAGCCATGTTCTATGGAGTGCCCCCTCTCAACTGCAGGTAAAGAGTAGAGGGCACAGTGAAAATGGTGCGACTTGGGAATCAGGTAGACCTTGGCATGAGTCGGTACTGAGGCACAGAAGTTAAATTACTTGCCCTAGATCACACAGCCAGCGAGGCATGAAGTCAGGATGATAATCCAGGCAGAACTGAAGAGAAGGTATGTACCCTTTGAGATTAGCAATTTCTCCCTTGGCATTTATATAACATTTTCTGATTTGTTTGTTTTACTACATAGCCCAGGCTTATGACACTCAGTATATAACATCCTAAAAAAAAAAAAAAAAAAAAAAAAGCCGCTCTAGATCCGGAGGTGGTGCCATGCCTTTAATCCTAGCAATCAGCAGGCAGAGGCAGGTGGATCTTTGTGAGTTCAAGGCCAGCCTGGTCTACAGAGTGAGTTCCAGGACAGCTGGGGCTATAGGGAGACCCTGTCTTGAAAAGACCAAAAAAATAAAAAAATAAAGTCTTAGAGATGAAGAGTGGAACTCAGGTTACGGAAGTTAGGAAGGGGGTATGGACAGTTGTAGAAGTGCAACATGGGCAGTCCTCGTGTGATGGAACATGTTGGTGTGTTGACTTTGATAGTGGTCACACAAACCTGTGGGTGGTAAATTACACAGAACTAAATACATATGTACGTGTACACACACACACACACACACACACACACACACACACACACACACGTAAATTAAGGGCTGGGGAAATGGCTCAGCAGGTGAAAGTGCTTGCCATGCAAGTGTGAAGACCAGAGTTCAGATCCCTAGCACCCAGGTAAATGTTGGGTGAGTGTGGTGCCCACTCATAATTCCAACTCTGAGAAGGTAGAGACAGGATTCCCCAAACAAGCTGGCTCGCTGGCCTAGCTATAGAAGAGCTCTTGGTCCCGCCTCAATGAAAGAGGCGGAGAGTGGTCAAGGAAGACTCCCCATGTCAACCCTGGACCTCCACACATGCATACATATGTGCATGTGCACCTGCACATACGTGTGCCCACCCACATACAAACACACTGCCACATGCAATTAAAAAAAAGAATTAAAAATAAAGACTGGTAAAATCTGACAAAGTTCTGTGGCTAGACCCAGAGTCAATTTTTTAAAAAAAGAGTTAATTAAGACTGGTGAGATCTGACAAAGTTCTGCAGATGGACCCAGAATCATTTCCTGGTTTTGATAGTACACTATAATTACACAAGGCATTAGCACTGAGGGAGGCCAGGTGAAGAGTACACAGGACTTTGTCTTAGTTCTTTAAAGCTGCATCTGAATGTATTATTCTTTCAAAATAAAAAGTTGTAAAAGGGAACTCAACAAATGGCTCAGCTGTTACAAGCACTTACTGCTCCCGCAGAGAAGCCAGGTTCAGCTCCTAGCACCCCACAGTAGCTCACAACCATCTGTAATCTGTCAGTTCTGGTGGATTGGATGCCCTCTACTCGCCTCCTCTGGCACCAGGCATGCACACGGTGTTCATACATACATATAGGCAAACACTCATATTCATAAAAGTAAAATAAAATTAAGTTAATAAAGAATAACAGCAACAACCTTTAGCCAGTACAGGGGTCCAGGCTTTGTATCAAGAGATTAACTTTTAACATGTAATTTTTAAAATATTTACATTTTTATTATGGGTAAGGAGAATAAATCTAATTTAAAATCATTTTAGAAATATTTACTATTGGGACTGGAGAGATGGCTCAGCTATTATGAGCACTGACTGCTCTTGCAGAGGACCAGGGTTTGATTCCCAGCATCCACATGGTGCCTAACAACCATCCATAACTCCAGTTCCAGGGGGATCTGATACCCTTTTCTGACCTCCTTGGGCATTGCACACATGAATGTACCTACCTACATGCAAGCAATATACTCACATGCATTAAAAAATAATAAATAAAATATATTTAAAAGAAATATTTACTGACTGAAACGATGAACTTCTGCTCAAAACAGTCAACTTCCTCATTGAGAATATTGAGAAAGACAGAAAGAGATGAAAGGCATGTTTGGCAGAATGCATGAGCTCTGGTGGGGTGGGGGAATGGGGGGGCGCATGGGTCTAGAGTTGTTAAAAAAAATAAATTTATAAAAAAAAAGAAAACAAAGTTGAGTAAATATTTTAAAAAAAAGAAATATTTACTATGTATTTTGTTTTAATCTTTACTTTCTCATAATGTAGCCTGCATAGCATCTTGTTTGATTTATTTATTTATTTAGGATTATTTTTTTAGATAGGGTCTCACAGTATAGCTCAGGCTGGCCTGAAAGTCACTAAATAGCCCAGGTTGGCCTTAAACTTGTGTCAGTCCTCTTGCCTCAGCCTTCCCCAAAGGCTGAGATCACAGGCCCCAGTCATTATGTCAGCTCCCCAGTTCATTTTAAAGGAGAACAGCTTTGAAAAATATCCACATTCCTTCTACCAGTCCTCATTAAAGCACAAGCTTCTATAGACAGAAATCAGGAGACACAAAAGGCTCCTGAATGACCCTTCCCCTTTAACATCTGGCAGTGACTGAACTGCAAGTGTGAGAGTTGCACTTAGCTCAGTGTTCTCAAAGCTTTGTTCCAAATCCACAGGAAAAGTGACTTCCCTTTGGTTCCCCTTCAGTTTTTATATGCTGTTTTATATAAAGGCTCTGGGGGATTTACAGTCTTGTATTTTTTTCACATTGATTTGATTTTAACAATCTGTGCAAACTATCATCAAAGTCTGTAATCAAAGTGCAACTCTCAGCTTCGATTATTGCCCAGCTCCCAGCTCCCACCGTGCTGCTCAACTCACACTGGCTATTCGCAGGCAGCCCTCAGGGCCTCACTGGCTCTAATCTGGAGATGTGTCTGCCCTGACTGGAAGGCCTATCCTAGAGATACTCAAGATTTGACTTGCTTTTTCCCCCCGGGGCGGGGGGGGGGGGCGGAGGCAGGAAGAGAAGGAGGAAGGAGGGAGACCCAGAGATTGATTTTAAATCTAATTTTGAAATTAAATTACAACCTTTAGTAATGTCCCATGCTACAGGGCTCAATCCCTACTCAGGATGGTGCACACCGGTATTGCCGGGACTCTGGAAGCTGAGATGGCATATGTTCAAAGGCAACCCCAGGGTGCAGAGTTTGATTCTGTCTAAAAAGGAAAGAATGGCTTACAGAAAAACAGGAAGGTTAATTAGGAATTCTGCTAGAGGCTTCTTACCACAGTCTTCAAAGCATACAAGAAAGACACACCGACACACAGACACACAGACACACATCTACATTGAATTTTTCATAGCATAATGGAAATGTTGAGTGCTTTGATTTGAATGTATCCCTTAAAAACCTTGGGTTGGAAACCTAACTCCTGAGTTTATGTTGTTTGAGGTATTTGGGGGTGGGAGGCTTTTGTGAGGTGATCGGGGTAAATGCATCCTGAGGGAGGGATCAGGGGTTTTCCTAGAAGAGGAAGGGAAAGTTCGCATGTTCTCATTCCCTCGGCACTGGATACCTCCACGTGTTATGGGTGGGAGAAGGCACTCACCGCCACTGCACCTCCCCGTCTGCACAACTGTGAGCTAAACACATTTCTGCCCCTGAATTACTCTGTGTCAGATATCTTAGCATAGCAACAGAAACAGACTGAGACGCTGAGCAACCAGTCCTCTGGAGGCTCGGGACTCTGGAAATGGACAAGCTCTGCCATTGATCCATCTAGACTCCTTTTTTAATAAACATATCTCCTAATGAGAAATTTCAAAATTCTGATTGAACTAGCTTGGGATAGGATTCATAGTTAGTGAACCCTGGCAGGGAAGGCAACATCACAAAGAATAAGCCTGTTCTATGGAAGAGTAGCAGTCTTCTCAAAGAAAGGATCAGGTGCCAGGCATGTCCAGGCACAGTTTAAGCAAGCACTTCCATTCACGACAAGCTTGCAGTGGCTTTACCCTACGGTGAAAGGCTCAGAGGAGATCTGAGATGAAGACCTATGGCCTAACAGGCAGGAAGAGCATTCCTAGTAGGCACCATGTCATATCCCAGGTCACACACATACTTCTGAAGACCATGAAGGCATCAAAAGTCTCGGTGCACTGCATTACAGTCCAAAGGAACTTCAGAGTCCCACCAGGGTCACGGAGAAACAAAGGAGGGAGTTGAGCCGGAGTTAGACCCAGGTCAATGAGGTATATGAGCAACCCTGGCCTAGGAAGGCTCAGATCTCCTTGCAGCTCCTGCCAGCTTCATCATCTGCCAGCTTGGGCTAAAGTTGCTGATTTCAAATGCTTGGCAGGTGCAGACATTTTTTGGATGATAATTTCCCAGGGCTTTATGGGCTTTTAAAGGCTGCTGGGCTCATGAGTACCAACAATGGGCCAAGTTCCCTTGTTAGCCACCTGTAGAGAAAGTGAACCTAAGGCAGATGAGAGTTTACTATTGTTTGTTCTTGTGTTTTATACCTTTGATTGTGGAAAATTCCAACATATCTAAAAATAGAGACACTAGCTTAAGGAATCCTTGTGATCTCCCAGCTTCAACAATCAGCTCCTAGCCAAATTCTTCATCTGTAGTCCCACCCACTACTTCCCCTCTATATAGTACTTTGAAATTAATCTCACCCCTTCATTTCATTCATAAATATTTCAGTATGTATTTCTAAATGGCAAAGCCTCTTAAAATATCCATAATGGTCAGCCACACTGGTGCATGCTTGGAATCCCAGCACTCCAAAGGCAGAGGGAGGAAGGTTATGAGTTTCAGGCCACCTGGGCTACATAATGAGTTCCAAATCACCCCACCCTACATAGTGAGATTTGTCTCAAAACCAAACAAATCTAGTCAGGCTGACTAGGGGTGGTAGTACATGTTTATAATCTTAGCCCTGAAGAGATGAAGAAAGAGGATTTTGAATTCAAGGCTAGTCTGGGCTGCATAGCAAGATCCCATCTCAAAAAATATATATCCACTCCACCAATTGGGGGCTGGAGAGATGGCTCAGTGGTTAAGCACCAGCTGCTCTTGCAGACGACCCGGATTCCATTCCCAGAACCCACATGGTGCCTAAGAGCCATCTTTAAGTTGGGCATGGTGGTGCACACGTTTAATCCTAGCACTTGGGAGGCAGAGGCAGGAGGATCTCTGTGAGTTCAAGGCCATCCTGGTCTACAGAGTGAGTTCCAGGCCAGCTGGGGTGACCCTGTTCCCCTCAAAAGACAAAAAAACCCTACCTCTCACTCTGTACAAAAATCAACTCCAAGTGGAACAAAGACCTCAATGTGAAACCCAAAACTCTGAAGGTGATAGAAGAAAGAGTTGGAAGCAATCTACAAGACATAGGAATAGGAAAAGTCTTTCTAAATCAAACAGCAGCCTCGAAGGAAATAAGGTCAACAGCTGACAAGTGAGACCTCATCAAACTCAAAAGCTTCCCTACAGCGAAAGAAACAATCAAGGAAGTGAAGTGAAAACCCATAGAGTGGGAGGAAACCTTCACCAATGATACATCTGACAGAGCATTAACATCCAGAATATATAAACTACTCAAAAAACAAAGAAGAAAACAAATGACTCACTCAAAAGATGGAGTAATGAGCTGAACAGAGACTTCACAAGTGAGGAAGTAAAGATGGCTGAGAAATATCTTAAAAAGTGCTCAACATCATTAATAATTAAGGAAATGCAAATTAAAACCACTCTCAGATATCATCTTACTCTGACAAGACTGGCTAAGATCAAAAAAACAAAAGACACCAAATGCTGGAGAGGTTGTGGGGAAAGGGGAACACTCATCCACTGCTGGTGGGAATGTAAACTCATACAACCACTGTGGAAAGCAGTGTGGAGAACCCTTAAAAGACTTAAAATGAGCCTCCCACCTGACACAGCCATACCACTCCTGGGTATATACCCACAAGATTCATCCTATTGCAAAGATACATGCACATTTATGTTTATTACAGCTCTCTTCACAATAGCAAAGAGCAAATGCCCTTCAACTGATGAGTGGATAACAGAAATGTGGTACATCTACACAATGGAGTTCTATGCAGTGGTAAAGAAAGATGACATCATGAAATTTGTAGGTAAATGGATGGAACTTGAAGCCATTTTGCTGAGAAGTAACACAGTCCCCCCCAAACAAACAGGGAATGGTTTCCCTCATTTGTGGATGCTAATACAAAATCCCCTAATTGAAAGGCAAGCTGAGCAACGTTATTATATTTCTTTCTATCTGGAAGCAACTGTGATGTTATAATGCGAATCTCTTAATGAGCCCTAGAATTAACTTACCACTTACTTTCAGACATGGTAATTAATGCATATGGGTGGAAGGTATATATTCGTATTTTAGAGTAATATAAAGTTAAAGGGAAAAATGTGAATACCTAAACATAACTGAGTTAACATACAGTTTGTTCCTGGAGAACATAATTCTGGTACATATATGACATTTATATAGGCATATTTTGGAGCAATATAATTGGGAGGGAACCACAACAACATAAGGTTAAATTAGTTAAATTTAATAAGGTTAATATAGTTTAAATTCTGCCCCAAACAATAAACCTTTGCAGAGAAAAACTTTAAAAAGATGCAGGACATGCATGGCAGAATGCATGAACTGGGGTGGGGAGGAGGGAAAGAGGAATATGTCTAAATTGAACTGAAAAATTATGTCTGAAATACATGAAACATCAATAAAAGTATTATATTAAAAAAGACAAAAAAATCCACTCAAAATTAAAAAGTTCTTTCACTGCTTTTATGAAAATACAAACTCTAAAAATTAAAAATTGAGTTCCCTCAACTCTTTAAAAATTTTTTAAATTTATTTTTATTTTATTTGTGTTTGTTTTGCCAGCACGTGTGTAAGTACATGGGTGCAGTGCTTGCAGAGTCTAGAAGATGGTGTCAGATCCTCTGGAACTGGAGTTGGGGTGGTGGTTAGCTGCCGTGTGGACGCTTAGAACTGAATCCGGGTGCTCTGAAAGAGCAATCAGGGCTCTTAACCACTGAGCCATATTGCCAGCCACTATAAATGCAGTTACCATTTTGTACTGCTCTTGCAGAGGACCCAAGCTGGTTCTCAGCACCCACATACAGCAGCTCGCAGCCACCTGTATCTCCAGATCCAGGGGTTCAACGCCCTCCTCTTCTAGCCTCCATGTACACATACTCATCACACACACACACACACACACACACACACACACACACGCAAAATTGAAAATAAAAATTTTAAAGAAGAGCATTTTATAAAAAACACATTGAGTTAGCAAATGATAAAACTGTAAAGTTGCTCTTTATAACTTGACAATTCATAAGGAATGAAGTCCTCCCCAAAAAAGAAATGAAATTTCCACCACTTTTCTTACACTGTCATTTTGTCTCCTGTTCCACCCTCCCACCCCCCACCCCCCACCCCCAGCCCAAGACGTTAAAGCCTGTCATAGTCATTAGGACTATTTACAAATAGTCTCGTCTGTGTGAGAGCATTGGATTTCATCACTGTTTTGAAGTTGGCTCTGGTCACATGACTTCTCCTGGCCAATGAGTGAGAGCAGAAGTAATGCTCTGTCATTTCTTGTTAGAAAATCTCAACAGACACCAGGAGACACCCACAAAACCTCTCTTCACTCTGCTCTGGTGACCCAGGTTATTCTGTCAGAGAGGGTTCTGCTTGAATGTGTGTTAGGAGAGGAACACTGAGATGTAGGGGTTATTTCTCACAGTTCAAGCAGCCTACCATGAGTCAAATAGCAGACAAACACTTGGGCTTCAGTGGGGGATTGCAGTGCCACCTAAGCTACAGCTAAAGGCTTTTTAGTAAGAGCTCTATTGAGAAATCATTTCATTTACCTCTTATGATATTAATCTTTGCCGCCATTTTGTAGAGCAGGAGAATTTTAATTCTTTAGCATTTAATAATTATAAGAGTGCTTTGCCCAATAAAACCCCATAGACATATAGAACTTTAAGTGAAATGGACCTGAAGATGGACCAAAAGACAAAACTTTAGCCCAAGAGTCATGTGACTGTCTGTTATTACCTTGGTCAAGTCCTACAATTTCTGGATGTATTTCCCTTTGGGCAATAATCACTGTTCTAATAATCGCTACTTAGCATGGGCTCTGTGCTAGGCAGCTCCATGGAATGTAACTATTCAATCCCTATGACTAACTTTCATTGGTTACTTTTCATCACTGTGGAGGCTGAGATTCAGAAGGGCTGAGTATTTGCCACAGCATGGTCACAAGTGAAAGGGCATTTCCAAAGCCAGCATCAACTAAACATAGAAGGCTAATCTGTGGCTTTTATTTTTCAGGATTGGGGATTGGACCCAGGGTATAAGGTCTATTTCTTATACTAAAATACCCTGAAGTTCTGACATAAGGTTATTCACAAGTAAAATCATATTGTAAAAAATAACGTTTTCTCTAAAATGCAGTTCCTATATTGGCCATTATATTTTCCATAGTGTGACAACACATTTTATGGCCATCAGACACTTGGCTCTATTTCTTTGAGTCAGGGATTCAAAGCATCAAATGTTTATGATAGTGGATGGTTACTACAGTTAACAATAAGTTGAAATCTTTTTTTAATTTATTTTTTATGTGTATGAATGTACTGTCTGCATGTAGGTTTGTGTGAATATATATATATATATATATATATATGACCTCCACTGTTTCAACTAATAATAATAGTAATAATAATAATAACAAATAAAGTAGATCTACAGATAGAAGGGTACCACTATTAACACAGAGCTTGGCCTACCATCACAGAAGCTTCTACAGCTTCCCACAAAAGTTTAATTGCTGTACTTTAGGCTCTCCTAGGGTAATTTACTTGGTAAGTTGAACAGGCCTAAGCCCTAGGCTTTGTAAATTGGGGTTCTCTCTTTTTTAAAAGAATAACACCAGTCGAAAACTACCAAGGAAAAGTCTTCTCTCACGGGCCTTGTTCTTGGGAAGGTTTCCACTGATGTTATTTTGACAACCAATCAGCTCGCAAAGTCTAGGGTTTAGTCTCAGCAGATTCCTATGCCTACTGAAGATCAGAAACAAAATGCTGCATTTCTTTCGTGCATTCAATTACTGTGGGTTTTGTTCATACTGTAGGCTACATGAAAAAGACAGATAAAAACAAACAAAAGGGTCAGTGAGCTATCAGTGTTTCAAGTAGAGGGAAGACCTAGAGCAGCACCAGCCAGCCTGTATTGGAGGGCCAACATGGCAGTGGTCAGAACTGCTGAGATGGACTAGGCCTGGGGGAGTGCAGCAGGAATGGCCGTCAAGGACCATGCAGAGCCAGACCTTATGGAGCTATGGGAGCCATCACAGGTGCTTTTGCTTTGACCCCGAGGCAGGAACCTCCACAGGAGTGTCAAATAGAAAGCAAACTACCAATGCTACATACATTCATACATACATACATACATACATACATACATACATACATACATACATACATAGCAAGCTGAGTTTAAAACACTTGCTGGAGAAACAGCTCATGACTTGGGAAAGTCAAGCTTTCTTTAAGTACTAGAAAGAAGGAAGGGAGATAGATGGTGGTTATGCTGAGGATTGAAATCCAACATTCTGGGTAGGCCTAAACAGCAATGGCAAAAATCCTTTCATTCACAGGACAGGACCAAGTCTGTAATTAGGTCAAACAAAGGCTTGCTAATAGGGTCAAAGTTCCCAGGCATTTATTAGCTCCAGTTGGTCAGAACCGAGTGTTATAATATCACATTCCATTTTGATGTCTAACAGGCAAAGGCTGTGAGTGGAAAATTTTTTCTTTTACAGGTGGAAGTGGAAACCTTTTGGGAAGCTCTAGCAAAAATCCAGGAAGAGGACAGAACTCTCACCAGAGCAGAGGAGTGGTGGTGATGATGAACAGCTACATTCTCAATATATATCTGGGATATGCAGAGCACAGCATCTAGGTTTGGGGACTGAACAAATGGATGGCTGGAGTTACTCTGGAGATAAGAACAGTTGTGGGTGGAGTAGGCTTGGGGAGAGGGGGAGATTAGAAGGTCACCTGAGTTTAGAATGACTGTGGAGGGGCTGGAGAGATGGCCTAGTGGTTAAGAGCATCGACTGCTCTTGCAGAGGACCCGGGTTCTATCTCCAGCACCCACATGGCGGCTGAGAACCGTCTGTAACTCCAATTCCAGGAGAACTCCAGTTCCAGGGAAATCCGACACCCTCTTCTGACCTCCGCGGCATTGCACGACACGGGTGCACAGACCTACATGCAGACAGTACATTCATACAAATAAATAAATAAATAAATAAATAAATAAATAAATAAATAAATAAATAAATTTTTAAAAATTCAAAACAACAAAAAAGGCTGTTGAACAGGTGAGTTGAAACAGCCATAGAGACAGAGGTCTGGATGGTAATAAAAACTTGCAGTTTGAAAAGATGTAGATAGAATTGCATGGCAAAGGACCATCTGCATTCCCCTGGGAAGCCAGAGGTACGGAACTCCAGGAACTTCAATGGCATCTTCCTTTATGCTCTCATTTTCACACACATATTTATGCTAGTTTCTTGTAGCCTCCTCATATATTTTGTGTAATGATGTTGGGATATAAATTGATGAATGATTTTTTTAAAGTCTCACTGTGCCTAGTATAGTGTTTTTGAAAATTAGATACTGTGCAGACTGTATACTACAGATACTTAATAGTAATTACATATGAGAATCTTCTATGAGCCAGAAACTACTCTATAAGCTTTACATACACCTTTTATTCTGATTAAAAAAAAAAAAAAAAAACAAGACTGGTTGGGCATGGTGGCATGCATCTTTAATCCCAGCACTTAGGAGGCACAGAGAGGTAGATCTCTGTGAGACAGAGGCCAGCCTGGTCTATATAGAGAGTTCCAAGACAGCTGCAGGGAGACCCTGGAGCCAGTAAGATGGCTCATCAACAGAAGAAACCTGCACCTAAGCCTGATGACTGGGGACCAGCATCCGTACAAGAAGAGAACTGTATCCCAAAAGCTTGCTCTGACTTCCACATGTACGCTATATCACACCTGGGACTGCCAAATAAATTGGCAAAATAAAAGTGCAATTTAAAAAATTCCCAAACTACATACTAAGTGTAGGCACTAGTGAGCTCCTGTGACACTCTTCACACACTGGTCAAGTCCATCCACTCTCTCTTCACACACAGGTCATGTTCACCCACTCTCTCTTCACACACTGGTCATGTCCATCCACTCCCTTCACACACTGCTCATGTCCACCCACTCTCTCTTCACACACTGGTCATGTCCACCCACTCTCTCTTCACACACAGGTCATGTCCATCCACTCTCTCTTCACACACTGGTCGTGTCCATCCACTCTCTCTTCACACACTGGTCATGTCCACCCACTCTCTCTTCACACAATCTGGTCATGTCCACCCACCTGCTCTGTTCACACACTGCGTCATGTCCACACTCTCTCTCTACCACACACTGCTCATGTCCCCCCACTCTCTCTTCACACACTGGTCATGTCCACCCACTCTCTTTTCACACACTGCTCATGTCCACCCACTCTCTCTTCACACACTGGTCATGTCCATCCACTCTCTCTTCACACACTGGTCGTGTCCACCCACTCTCTCTTCACACACTGGTCATGTCCACCCACTCTCTCTCCACACACTGGTCATGTCCACCCACTCACTCTCTTTTCACACACTGCTCATGTCCACCCACTCTCTCTCCACCCTCTCTCCATCCACTCTCTCTTCACACACTGGTCATGTCCACCCACTCTCTCTTCACACACTGGTCATGTCCATCCACTCTCTTCACACACTGCTCATGTCCATCCACTGTCTCTTCTCACACTGGTCATGTCCATCCACTCTCTCTTCACACACTGGTCATGTCCATCCACTCTCTCCTCACACTGGGTCATGTCCATTCCCACTCTCTCTCATCACACTGGTCGTGTCCATCCACTCTCTCTTCCACACACTACCGGTCATCTGTCTGCGAACTCACCTCTCTTCTTTGCACTTCTGGTCATAGATCAACAAATCGACCATACTCTAGCATTACTGGTCAATGTCTGGTCCATCTCTCTCTCAGACTGACAGTGTTTCTCACAGCCACTCTCTCTCTCACCACACGGGTCA
This sequence comes from Rhizomys pruinosus, assembly GCA_009823505.1. Lineage (NCBI taxonomy): Eukaryota > Metazoa > Chordata > Mammalia > Rodentia > Spalacidae > Rhizomys > Rhizomys pruinosus. Next base: position 1,060,361 of record VZQC01011429.1, on the reverse strand, counting down.
TGTCACAGCTCCACTCTAGCTCTCTTTTCACACACAGGTCATAGTCACACCTATTGCAACCAACTCTCCTTCTTTCCTACACACTGTCATGTCCATCCACTCTCTCTTCACACACAGACCTGGTCCGATGTGACATGCACCACTCTCGTATCTATCTCACACACTGGGTCATGTCTCATGCCACCACTCTCTTCACACACTCTATCACAGTTCCACTCTTGCACTCTCTCTTTTCACTACATCATCTGGTCAGTGTCCACTGGGAAAGGTGGAATCTGAGTTCTTCCGGGCATCTTCTCTCTTCACACACACTTGGGGTCTGGTCCTAACTCACCTCTCTTTTCCCTGCTTCAATGATACCACGCCAATCGGTGCAGCTTCACACACTAGCGTGTCCATCCAGCTTCCTCTTCAACTACACGGCTCATGTCCACCCACTCTCTCTTCACAACATGCTCATGTCCATCACCACTCTTCCTCTCCACACACTGGCTCATGTCCAAATGCGCCACTCACTCTCTCGTTCGTAGCACTACACTGGTGCTATTGTCCCCCCGACACTCTCTCTTCACACACTGTCAAGTTCCATCCACTGTCTCTTCACACCCACACTGGTCAATCTTTTTGATTTTTGCCAAAACCCACTCTCAAGTCTCCCACACGTCATGTCGCTTACCTACTCACCTCTTTCAACACAGCTCTACTGGTTCGCTTGGACGAGATCTCTATGGTTCATCACACGGTCAGTTCCATCCACTTCTCTCTTCACACATCTGGGGCTACATTTTAGATACCAACCATTTCAACACGAGCTGCCTCTCATTCACACCTCATCTGCGTTTCTGTCCTACACATGCTCTCTCGATTCACACCAAAGGATAAAAAACACTAGATTCACCCACTTCTCTTCCACACTGGTATAGTCCGATCGCAACTCTCTCTTCCTACACTGGCATGGTCAATATCCACCTCCATACAATGTAACCCATTCTCTCTTCTCACACTGGTCATGTCCATCCCACTCTCTCTCTCATCACACAGGTCATTGTCATCCACTCTCTCTTCAACACACAGATGGTCATGTCGTCCTAATGACCCATGTCAGTCCCTGTCTCTTATCATCGACACTGGGTCATGTCCATGCCACGTTCCGCTGTCTTCCCCAACCCTAACACTGAGTTCATGTTCCCATCGTCAGCCACTCATCCTCATTTCCACGAACACTGGCCTTCATGTCCTCCTCCACTCTCTCTCTCACACTGGTCATGTTCCATCCACTTCTCTTCACAACGACTGGTACATAAGGTCCCGACCACCAATATACTACTCTTTCACACATTCAATGGCGGGGAGAAGACTTCCATTGTCACTATCGTCCATTCACACAGGCAGGTCATTACTGTCCATCACCACTCTCCTCTCCTTAGCCACCTTGGTCTATATGTCATACTAGGCCCACTCTCCCTCACACACACTGGTCATGTCCACTCCACTCTCCTCACCAGGTCATCACACTCTTCTCACACACTGGTCATGTCCACCCCACTCTCTTTTCACACACTGTCATGTCCACCCAACTCTCGTTCACACACTGGTCAGTCCATCCACTCTCTCTTCACACACAGGTCATGTCCACCCACTCTCTCTCCACACACTGGTCATGTCCACCCACTCACTCTCTTTTCACACACTGCTCATGTCCACCCAATCTCTCTTCACACACTGGTCATAGTCCACCCACTCTCTTTTCACACACTGGTCATGTCCACCCACTCACTCTCTTTTCACACACTGGTCATGTTTTTTTCCAACCATCACATACTCGTTAACTTGTCGACATCCAATCTGGTCTCTTTCCATATGCTTGTTCCCACTTCCTCCACGAGATTAAAGTGCTGGTACAATAGTATACACACACTGTTTCTCATTTCACTACACCCAACGGTCTCTTCACGACACATTGTAGAATGTCACCCATCTCTCTCACCACGGTATGTCCCACTTCTTTCAACACCTGGCTCATGTCCACGAATAAAAACTATCATACTATTCTCCGAGCAACACTGTGAGGATGTCATGATATCACATTCTCTTACTAACTAGAGTCAATGTCTATTCTTCTTCACTTCTCTTTCACTTTTATCTTAACAGTTTGCGATGCATGTCACTAGTCCATAGTCACATGGTCTTCTTATCTCGGCACACCATGGGTCATGTTGAACCCATTCCCACATCGTGCTAATACACAAGCTGTTTCAATTTATGCCCACATTGTGTGTCCATCCAATTTTCATACAACGGGCTAGTCCCAGCAGACGGCTTCTGTTAATCACACAATCCATGTTCACACCACGTTTCGCGTCTTCCATAGTTCTGGTTCATTCAGCCACTCCTCATCCGTGTCTCTTGAAGCAGTTTCTTCCACTGCGGGGTACTAGGTTGATAAGTTTCCCTCCACCTCTCACATAGGATCATTCCCATACCTATGTGAACGCCCTCCCTTCATTCCACACACTGGCCTTGACAGTGTGCACCAAATTCTGTCCCGCATCCAAGGACGTCGGTGGTTCAAATCTGTCATTCCCACTCCGTTGACAAAATTGGGCTCGATTGGCTGCCACTCCCACGATAGAGCTGTACATCCTGTTCACGTGCGCCACGGCTCTTCACACTGTGCATGCACCCTCTCACATTTCCAGTCACTACCACTCTCTTCACACACTGGTCATGTCCATCCACTGTCTCTTCTCACACTGGTCATTGTCCATCCACTCTCTTCTCACACGGTCATGTCCATCCACTCTCTCTTCTCACACTGGTCATGTCCATCCACTTCTTCTACACTGGTCTGTCCCCCTTCCTTCACACCTGGTCATGTCCATCCACTCTCTCCTTCACACACTGGTCATGTCCATCCACTACGTCTCTTTCTCACACTGGTCATGTCCACCACTTCTCTTCTCAGCACTGGTCGACTGTCCATTCCCACTCATCCTCACTCTCCATCACTGGTCATGTCACATCCACTCTCTCCTCACACACTGGTCATGTTCACCATCACTCTCTTTTCACACACAGGCTCATGTCCATCCATCTCTCTTCACACACAGGTCAATGTCTCATCCACTCTCTCTTCACACACTGTCATATGTCCAATCCACTGTCTCTCTCACAGCTGGGTCATTGTCCGACCTCCACTGTCTCTTCTCACACTGGCATCGTCACACCACTTCTCTTCCCACACTGGTCATGTCCATCCCACTCTCTCTTCTCACACTGCGTCATGTCCACCACTGTCTCTTCTCACACTGGGTATGTCCATTCACTCGTCTCTTCCACACTGCGTCATGTCCACCACTCTCTCTCACACACTGGTCATGTCCACTCCACTTCTCTCCACACTGGTCATGTCCACCCACTCTCTCTTCACACACTGGTCATGTCCCCACCTTCCACTCCATCCACCACTCTCTTCACACACTGGTCAAGTCCATCCACTCTCTCTTCACACACAGGTCATGTCCACCCACTCTCTCTCCACACACAGGTCATGTCCACCCACTCTCTCTTCCACACACGTCATTCCATCCACTGTCTCTTCTTCCACACACATGTCCCTTTTCTAAGCATTGGTCCATCCCATCACTCTCTCTTCACACACTGGTCAATGTCCACCCACTGTCTCTTCACACACATGGTCATGTCCACCACTCTCTCTCCACACACTGCTCATGTCCCCCACTCACTCTCTTTTCACACACTGCTCATGTCCACCCACTCTCTCTTCACACACGGTCTGTCCATCCACTCTCTCTTCACACACTGCGTCATGTCCACCCACTCTCTCTCACACACTGGTCATGTCCATCCACTCTCTCTCTCCACACTGTCATGTCCACCCACTCTCTCTTCTCACACTGGTCATGTCCATCCCACTCTCTCTTCTCACACTGGTCATGTCCACCCACTTCTCTTCTCACACTGGTCATGTCCACTCCACTTCTCTTCCACACTGGTCATGTCCACCCACTGTCTCTTCACACACTGGTCAATGTCCATCTCACTCGTCTCTTCTCACACGGTCATGTTCACTCCACTGTCTCTTCACACACTGCTCATGTCCACCCACTCGTCTCTTCTCACACTGGTCATGTCCATCCACTCTCTTCACTCACTGGTCATGTACATCCACTCTCTCTTCTCACACTGGTCATGTCCACCCACTCCTCTCTTTCACACACTGCTCATGTCCATCCCATCTCTCTTCACACACTGTCAAGTCCATCCACTCTCTCTTCACACACTGGTCATGTCCACCACTCGTCTCTTCACACACTGTCATGTCCACCCACTCTCTCTCTCACACACTGGTCATGTCCACCCACTTCTCTTTTCACACACTGCGTCATGTCCACTCCACTCTCTCTTCTCACACTGTCATGTCCACCCAACTCTCTTCACACACTGTCGTTCCATGTCTCTCTTCACACTACTCGTCGTCCTCACCATTTCTCCACTGGTCATGTCCACCCAATCTCTCTTCACACACGGTCAGTCCATCCACTCTCTCTTCATCACACATGGTCATGTCCACCCACTCTCTCTCCACACACTGGTCATGTCCACCCACTCCTCTCTTTCACACACTGCTCATGTCCACCCAATCTCTCTTCACACACTGGTCAAGTCCACTCCACTCTCTCTTCTCACACTGGTCATGTCCATCCACTCTCTCTTCACACACATGGTCATGTCCATCCACTCTCTCTTCTCACACATGGTCATGTCCATCCACTCTCTCTTCACACACTGGTCATGTCCATCCACTCTCTCTTCTCCCACCTCTGGTCATTGTCGCACCTCCACTCTCTCTTTCACACACTGGTCATGGTCCACCACTTCTCTCTTCACACACTTGCGTCATGTCCCCCCCACTCTCTTTTCACACCAGTTCCACTCTCCGACTCTCATGTCCACCCACTCTCTCTTTCACACACTGGTCCGTGTCCATCCTCACTCTCCTTCACACACTGGTCATGTCCACCCACTGTCTTTTCACACACTGGTCATGTCCATCCACTCTGCTCTTTCACACACTTGCTCATGTCACATCCACTGTCTCTTCACACACTGGTCATGTCCATCCACTGTCTCTTCACACACTGCTCATGTCCATCCACTGTCTCTTCACACACTGGTCATGTCCTCCACTGTCTCTTCACACACTGGTCATGTCCACCCATCTCTCTTCACACACTGGTCATGTCCATCCACTCCCTTCACACACAGTGTCATGTCCACCCAATCTCTCTTCACACACTGCTCATGCCTTTTTTACCACTCTCCCACTCTCTCTTCTCACACTGGTCATGTCCATCCACTCTCTCTTCACACACTGCTCATGTCCATCCACTCTCTCTTCACACACTGGTCATGTCCACCCACTCTCTCTTCACACACTGCTCATGTCCACCCACTCTCTCTTCACACACTGGTCATGTCCATCCACTCTCTCTTCACACACTGGTCATGTCCATCCACTGTCTCTTCACACACTGGTCATGTCCATCCACTGTCTCTTCACACACTGGTCATGTCCACCCACTCACTCTCTTTTCACACACTGCTCATGTCCACCCAATCTCTCTTCACACACTGGTCGTGTCCATCGACTCTCTCTTCACACACTGGTCAGTCCATCCTTCCACTCTGTACCACTCTCCTCCACACTGGTCATGTCCACCCACTCATCTCTTCACACACTGTCATGTCCACCCTCTCTCTTCACACACTGGTCAAGTCCATCCACTCTCTCTTCACACACTGGTCATGTCCATCCACTCTCTCTTCACACACGGTCATGTCACCACTCTCCTCCACACACTGGTCATGTCCACCACTACTCTCTTTCACACACTGCTCATGTCCACCACTCTCTCTTCACACACTGGTCATGTCCATCCACTCTCTCTTCTCACACTGCTCATGTCCACCACATCTCTCTTCTCACACTGGTCAAGTCCATCCACTCTCTCTTCACACACAGGTCATGTCCACCCACTCTCTCTTCACACACTGGTCATGTCCACCCACTCACTCTTCACACACTGGTCATGTCCACCCACTCTCTCTTCACACACTGGTCATGTCCACCCACTGTCTCTTCACACACTGGTCATGTCCATCCACTCTCTCTTCACACACTGCTCATGTCCACCCACTCTCTTTTCACACACTACTCATGTCCACCCACTCTCTCTTCACACACTGGTCATGTCCACCCACTCTCTCTTCACACACTGGTCATGTCCACCCACTCTCTTCACACACTGGTCATGTCCACCCACTGTCTTTTCACACATTGGTCATGTCCATCCACTCTCTCTTCACACACTGCTCATGGTCCATCCACTGTCTCTTCACACACTGGTCATGTCCACCCACTCTCTCTTCACACACTGCTCATGTCCATCCACTCTCTCTTCACACACTGGTCATGTCCACCCACTGTCTCTTCACACACTGGTCATGTCCATCCACTCTCTCTTTCACAAAACTGCTTCATGTCCATCCACTCTCTTCACACACTGCTCATCTCACACACTGGTCATGTCCATCCACTCTCTCTTCACACACTGGTCATGTCCATCCACTCTCTCTTCACACACTGGTCATGTCCATCCACTCTCTCTTCACACACTGGTCATGTCCATCCACTCTCTCTTCACACACTGGTCATGTCCATCCACTCTCTCTTCACACACTGGTCATGTCCATCCACTCTCTCTTCTCACACTGGTCAAGTCCATCCACTCTTCTATCCTTTCTTTCTTTCCCATTCCCTCACAGTCCTTTTTACAACATATCTTGCTTAATGTTTCTCAATTTACTAGGCAGATATAATGCTCATTGTACAGATCAGTAAATGGAAGCCTTTTAGAAAAACTGGGTAACGTGCCCAGCATCATAGAGCTAATGAAGGCAGGCTAGGATGTAAGCCCAAATGAATCTGATTCCCTTAGAAACTGTCTCCAGTAGTAATTTACTAAAATGGGCTAGAGAGCAAAAGTGAACATAAAAAAAAATGAAGGAAAGAAAGAAGAAAAAAAGAGGAGTTTCAACAGCTTAGTTCCCAGCATAGACCAATTTTGAGCAATGGTTTTTGCTTTTGAACATGTATCCAAATCACCCCTCCAGTTAAACACTGATAGTTTCTAACTCCCCAGATCTGGGATGCAGCCTGCTAGTTTGCATTCCTAACAAGTTTTCAGATGATGCTGATGATGATATTTTGAGAACCAGTGGAGTAGAGGTTTTTTCCTGATCTTAGGGGCTAACAGCCTCCATCTGCCCAGATCACCCTCATGTTCAAAAGTGGTGAAGGGAAGTTGACAACTTAGAGCTACAGCAGATTTCCTTGCGTTCCTTCAGCTTTAACTCAAGGCATTCTCCTTCCCAAGACAGGTGAGTGTTGGGGGAGGAGTAGATGTTAGGCGCTCTGGTTCAACTCTAGGAACTCTCCAACACATAGGATATGCCAAGCTGCCAGCGTTACATATGCGTTTACCACTGTCTTATTCTCCCAGTAGGCACCTCATCCTTTCCCAAAGAGAAACTTAATATCCTGATCTCCTCTGCTCCCAATGTCTGTCAAGAACAGGGGAGGGTTCAAGTATGATGATTCCCATTGTAACCACCCTGGCAGAGGCAAAGATACATTAAAAATACTTGTGCCCTTCCTTTTAGCTTATAGGACTATGGAAACAATGGACTCCAAGAAACTAGAATTTCCCCAGGAATCTCGTGCTGGTGGAAGTGGAAGGCTAAAGCTCTGATGGCAGCCTCTGGAGGAACTTGTTTCCCAGAAAAAGATTTCACACAGATTTGAGCTAGACTTCCTTGCAGAAGACTGGACACAGTGATGGGCAGAACCACACCTGGATCAGAACTGCTTAGTTATGCATACTTCCTGACCAAGACTTAAATTTAAACCTCATGCTATACCTCTAAAACGGGCTTTGGGGTCATTGGACCTCTTTCCAATGTGGCTACAATGAATAAATCTCCTTTCTGTTTTTCACTATTACTTGTCCCTTTAATTTGGGTATTGAGGACAGGTGGCCCAAGCCTGTCTTGTTATGGCTGCCAGGTCCCAGACTCAGGTAAAAGCCTATCCAAGTATTTATTGCAAGGACCCATTTAAAAGGAAGAGCACCAGCTCAAATATACAGTTAGGTACAAGGCCTTGGAAGGAACTTGAGCAAGAGAGAGGAGCGGCTGCTGAAGCTTTAGGTTCGTGGGAAATTGACCTCCAATGAACAAGTCTGTGTATGTTCAAGCTCCAATGACAGACACAGGCAAGTTGTTTCCCATGGGGCTCTTGAGCCTGGGGCTAATATGGGGATAAGAGTTTAAGAGAAACGGAACCTTTCACGGTAGGAGGGACTTGTTTGCCTTGAATCCTGCAGTGGAGGAAAGGCTAATACCAGCACCCTGGAGGCTAAGCTTTGACTCAGCCAAGTACTTACATATCCTTGGGCTTAATTTCTTCCTGAGTTAAAAGCCTTCCACAGATCTCCTGCCCTTGGCTTATACCAAAAGCCAATTTATAGATAATTATTCCCATTTCATTACATTGAGAACAAAATTTGGTCCCTGGGTATGAAAAAAAAAAAATTAACCCAATTTCAGCACTAATATTCAGAAAAAGAAATTTCCTTTTAAAAAGTCATTAGTGTAGTCAGCCCTGGTGAAATATGCCTCTAATCAGCACTCTATGGAGGCGAGAAGACCCAGATTTCCAAGGGACACAATGAGCTCTGGTCCAGCCTGGACTACATAGTGAGTTTGCAGTCAACCTAGGAAACAGAATGAGACCATGCCGGGGGGGGGGGGAGCATATCCAAAATCATTAGGGGTGAAGTCTACTTAAAAATAAATTTATAAATTTACATGCTTGTTTCACCAATAGGACGACTACAGGGGGTAGCACTTTGAGCTCCTTAAGATTTTTCTAAAACCTACCTTGTTCTAAGGGCCAATCATGAGCAAATGTAGCCTTATAAATAGATTGACTCACTCAACTTTGAAAAGTAAAAAGACTCGGGCTAGAAGGTGGGGGAAATTATTAGAAAAGCAAAGAATGACAACTCTTCCTCCACCCAAAAGGGCTTAAGTCTTGTAGAGAGCAGCCACACACACCAAGAACCTCACCCAAAGAGACGTGAGATGGCTTCTTGCAGGACACTAAAGCAGACAGTGTTTGATTTGAGCCTTTGAAGGAAATGTGTGCCTGAAACCATGTTAATCTTTCCTGGAACCCTCTGAATCTTTCCAAGACAGAAGAAGCCCAACATGGCTTCTAAACAGTAGTCTTTGCCCGATCCCCCACGCCCAGCCCGCACCTCTCCGGACACTGATGCTTTCTACACACATAAGTTTCAAAACAAAACAAAAACATAAAAAGGGCTTCCTGTGGCAAAGCGGGAACTAAGCAGGGGAATGTGAATTCCGCTAAGCCCCCCTTGGGTACGACCTCTAGGTTTATACGAACATAAACCGAGCGGGCATTCACTCTCAAGGAAGCATCACCAGGAACTGAATCAGACCCTGGATACTGCCCACGTCAAAGCCTGGGAGAGGCAGAGGTGCGACCCGGAGGAGTCACAGGCACGGATTTTCCGAGCGGGACTCCGGATGCGCACTCAGACCTCTGGAAGGCTCCAGCTTTGTAGTACAGAAGGTCTGCCCAGGCGGCGGAGGCGCGGTCGCCCCGCCTATACCCTGCCCATGCACGATGGCGGCTGCGCAGCGTGGCCACCTCGTCTCCCACGTGACCTCCGTCACTGCCTCCGTGAAGTGTGAGCGGCCATTTTAAGTCCTGGCGGGCCCAGGCCAGCCTCCTTCTTCCTCCCCGGCTGGGCAGCGGGGACGGGGTGTGGTTGGCCACCCCGGCCCCTCCTGTCGGTGAAGCCGGGGGTCACCAAAGGCAGGACAAGGAATCGGGGCCCACGACCTCCACCGCGGACACACAATCCGGCGGGCCGCCCAGGTGCTGGCACGGAGGGGGCGGTACTCAGGGCCTCGCCCCGCCCCTTAGAGGCCAGCGCCCGGGGCCCGCGGCTCTTGCCCGTTTCCAGTATGGCCGCCCGCCGTGTTTGACCCGCGGCCTCTCCGTTCCGGCTCTTCGTAGGCGATGCGGAGGCCGAGGCCGTGACTGACACTCTCGCTCCCACGCACGCACAGACCCAGACTCACTCCGGGAGCCCGAGCCCTGGGCCCAGAACCGCTCTCTCATCCGGCACCGCGGCCACAGCCCGGACCACGGCTCCCGCGCTGCTGCCGTCGCCTCGCGGAGAAGGGTCGCGCCGGACCTCGAGCCAGGCGGCCCCCGGCCAGCCAGCATGGGGAAGCGGGCGGGAGGAGGAGCAGGAGCCACCGCCGCCGTCTCCTCCGCGTCCTCCGGGGCGAGTCTGGAGCCCGCTGCCGGCCGCGGCGGGGGTCCTCGGAGCGCGGCCGCCGGCCTCCTGGGAGCGCTGCACCTGGTGATGACCCTCGTGGTGGCCGCGGCGCGGGCAGAGAAAGAAGGTGGGTGTCCAGCGGCCGGCGTACCCCGGGCGGCCGGAGGCTGGCTGTCACGGCGTCGGTTCGCTGAGGCCGCTCTGCGGGCGGGCGGGCGGGCGGGAGAGGGAGGGCCGCGTCGGGCGCCGCCGCGAAAAGTTGCTGGGTCGAGTCCCGTCCCGAGCCGGCAACTTGCAGTTCGGATGGCAACTCGCCGCGGCGGCTGCGCGCGGTGGCTCCCGTGCTCGGTGATTCTTTCCCCTTGTCTCCTGTCATTACCATTTCAAAACTTCTTAGTTCTCCCCTGTTCTTGCCGCTTGGCCCGCTAGGTAGGAGGCAGCCCACTTTTTAGGCTTCTTGGTGGCTCCTGCTAGGTAAATCCCCCGAACCCTTTCCTTTTAATTTCCCTTCGTTTTTACGTGGACATACAAACAGAGCTCACTTTAAAAATAACGAGACTTGGAGAAAAGCTTCAATATACCGCTTGCAGATTTTGAATTTGTTGGACCATTTTTTGGAGGAGACTCTTGTTTCCTTTAGTTTCCTTCTTCACTATCGCTTTATGGTATTGATTGCTTGCTTCATTCTTACCCCAGATATAATCTCATTTACCTCACTAGTAAGCGTTTGGAAGCCGTTTACATTTCTTTCCTTTTCTTTTTCTTTTCTTTCTTTTTTTTTTTTTTTTTGAAGCCGTTTACATTTCTTACTTATTTTAAGATCCCGGTGTAATTTAGGGCCTTTCTCTTTGATGTGTGAGACAGAAACAAATGTCAAGTTTCCAGCTTGCAGACCTTTCACTTGTAATTCATAGTTAAAGGATCACTCCTATTTTTAAAGTTTTCCCTAGTATTGTATGGGTGTAAAACTGGTACTTTGACATGCTCAAAAATTATTTTGTAATCTCGAAGACCAAAACTGTGATTTTTTTTTTTCTGAGCCTAAGGGGATGGGAGCAGTCACAAAGACTTCATGAATTCATTAACATCTTTTTTCCTTTAAACTAAAAAAACTAGTTAGATTAGCTTCCATTACATATCAGACTTAACACTGCAAGAAAATAACTCCTTGCCCCATGACTTTGAAGTTGGTGCTGTACTTTATGACTAAAGCACTTGCTTTTTACTGTTATTGACTGGCAGCAGCAAATGGAAGCCAAATTAGCATTAAAGTGCAAATGTGCGTCAATTTACTATTTTATTTTCATTAAAAACATTCCATTCCTTCATTTATCTCTAAACAGCCTTAGTCTGGTTAACATTAATAGATGGACATTATTAAGAAAATTGCTGGGGCTGGAGAGATGACCTAGCGGTTAAGAGCACCAACTGCTCTTGCAGAGGACCCAGGTTCGATCCCCAGCACCCACATGGTGGCTGAGAACTGTCTGTAACTCCAATTCCAGGAGAACTCCAGTTCCAGGGGAATCCGAGACCCTCTTCTGACCTCCGTGGCATTGCATGACAGGGGTCCACAAACCTACATGCATACAGTACATTCATACACATAAATAAATAAATAAATAAATAAATAAATAAATAAATAAATAAATAAATAAATAAAATTAAAAAAAAAATAAGAAAATTGCTACCAAAGCAAGGATTTGACAGAGGCAAGATGATTTTAAGTCCTTTAGGAGGACTCGGGCTTGAGGTTGTCATAGTTCATGGTTTATGACCCCTTTTTAGTTTAATCTTGTGAGTGACCATGGCACCCAACATTTGGACACTGGACACGTGTACTGAACAAACCTGTGATAGTAGGATAATGGATGGGCATGTCTCCTTGAGCATCCCAGAGACTGCAGAGTTATTTTTTCTTGCTTTTCATTTCCTTTGCTTACCTGGTACAGTGCCAGACACACAGTAGGCACCTTGTCTTTGAGTGGCTGACAGTGAAGCAATGACCGAGTCTTAAGTTTGCCTTATCCCTCTGAAGCTGCTTATTTTTTCCAACAACTATTTTTCATGCTATTTTTTTTTCCCCTGGGGTCAGTTAAGTAAATCACTATCTTGTTTGAGGTCAGCCTAAAATATATTTGCCAGTTCTCCATTTGCATAGTTTATAAGTGTTTGTGTACCTCTCTAATATTCATAAATGCCTGTAAGGGCTAAGGCTGCGGAATAGCTACCGGGGTGTTAGGTATGAAAAGACATGGTTGAATCTGCCAGTAGTCCTGATGAATCAGACACCTTTTGTGGCTATGCTGTGTCTGTGGGAACAATTTGTATGGACGAAATAGTTCAGATTCTGGTGGTAATTATATTAATGTAGAACCTGGGCCTCATGTATGGGTCTGGTTCTAATCGAAGGTTGCCCGAAGATGTCCCTACAATTGGCCTATGCTTTAAACCTACTTCCAGATCAAATTCCAGATTGTTTTTATTTTGAATAAGTAGGGGAAATGCAATTGATTTTTTTCACAGGATTGTGACACTATGACTTTGCCATCTGATGTGGCACAAATCTAACATTTGAAAAGTGGTGTTGAGTCTTTTCAGCAAGTTGGGGCAGATTTCAGAAGATAGCCCCGTTCAGTTTATCTGTTTACACCGGATGATCTGTGTTTAAATGGTATGCATTTTCCAAGTAGAGATTTACTGATAATTTTGATAATGGTTCTTTGGCAATTTTTGTATGTTTGGATATTTTTTTCTGCATTGCAGTAGCGTTTCACTAGAAACTCTCAAAACAAAATAAAACCGATTGTCTCCTAGAGAAATTCTGCAGGCATCGCTAAATTACTGAATGCAGTTTTTCATGTTTGAACTGGATGTTGGTTTTTCTTGAGACAGAACATGAGCCATTCCTTGTCTTCACATCCTTTATGTCTTAACACACCATCTTAACTGATCTGTGAACTGTGTTATCACTAGTTGGGAGGAAAGGGACCTTTGACACTATTTTGACTGAGCTTCAATATTTGTAAGAACTTTAAATAGTTGCCAGACACAGAAGTTTCTATAATTACTGCAGATAACCAGCCTGTTCCGGTTGGAGTTGAGATTTTTCTTAAGGGTTAGATTTAGGTACCGAAAACAGTGAAAGTGTACTGTCCCCCACCCTCCTCCCTGTCTGTAGTAAAAATAAAGTTTGTATAGTGAAAATACATGTTTTACATATAATGTAATAGAATTTTGAGTTATAAACTAGACATTATGGCAAGCAAGTAAACTTTAAAAATTTTTATGTATTAGTTTCATTGTGAAGGTTTTTGGAAGGTGAGATGCTTTTTCTTTAAATGAGAAGTAACACTTTATCTAATAAATAGAAGCTTGGACTGTTGTCAAGAATGGTTTAGGTTCATGACAGTTTCAGTCAGAACGATACATGTGTTTTCATTAATTGGCAGTTAAAGGCAAGGTTACATTTGACAGTGGTAAGACAATTTTTTTCTGGCAGAGTACAATAGTTTTATCACAGATTTTTATTTTAAACTGTATTTATGTCATAAATGTTACAAAGTATTTTCTCTACAAAGCATTAAGAACAAAGTGCTTAAAACTAAGGGCCAATTGAAAACAAAACAAAACAAAACACTAAGAACCAAAAGAAAAGACATAAAAACTCATTAGTGATTTGTCTTGGGTTAGTAGAATTGATTATGAGAGGTATTTACATTATAAAGTTACATTTTAAGCTGGGCATGGTGGTACAAGCCTTTAATCCCAGCACTCAGGAAGCAGAGGCAGGTGGATCTCAGTGAGTTCAAGGCCAGCCTGGTCTATGTAGCTAGCTGGGACTAAAAGGAGACCCTGTCTCGAAAAGAGCAGGGGAAAAAAAGTTACATTTTAAATGATTTTTATGAGTGAGATGTTTTACCTTGGGGGGGTGAGTAGAGTGCCTACACTTTAATTTGGAGCCTATTAAATAAAATAGTACACAGTAAGCTAGTGAACTTCTTTTCCTTTTACTAAAAGGTTTTTGATAGTCAGAAATATTGGAGTCTTGTAGTTTTGCTAATAACTGTTTTCCTCTTTCCAGCATTCCCCCTGTCTTTCTAAATTCTTAGATATCTGCTGCAAAGATGAGCCTTGGGAACAGACGTAAAAAGGTCTAATTTGTTTTCTAGAGTCACAGTAAGCTGGGCTGCTGGAGGGTAGGGGGAATAAGTTTTATCTGAGTGCCAGATATTTTAGACACTTTTTCTCCATGTGGCTTGAGATTTCTGTTTGGCTTGCTAAATCAAGGGGCCTTTTTTGTGTCCTGTGTCCATGCTGGCTGTCACTGCTCTCTAGTTGCCAGTTGCATGTCTCGTCATCCGTGTGTCTTCGTCTGTGGTGCAGACTGCTCGAGTCCAGGGCAGGTTATGCTGTGCCACCTCCAGTCTCAGTTTTTAATCAGTGCCATGTTATCCCCCAGTGTCTTTTTTTTTTTTTTTGTTTGTTTGTTTGTTTTTAACTAATCTTTTACCCTTTACCGAATGATGCTAGTGCCTGTGACCCCCCGCGTTGGTCATCCTCCAGCTGGGGACACCCATTAAACAGCTTTCACCATTTCTGTCCAATCCTGCACGACCTTCTGAGTGTGTGGTACCTGTTACTCATTCATTTTGACACTCAGTTCTGTGCTGCTGCCTCACTCAGTTGTACGTGCTTTCATGGGTGGCATTCTTGGTCTAGATTGGAATTTCTGTGAGGCAAAACCTTTGTCAACACCTGCAATATAAATGCAGTTTTGAATGGAGATTTACCTAAAATCATCTTGTCTTGTGGCCTAGGTAACCTGAGTTTAGATTCAAGAATAGGTTAAAAACCTCAACTTAGCAATATCCCTGGGATTCCTGTCAAATATTCTTATTCCCACTTTACAGATAGAGAATCCAAAGTTCAGAGAGGTAATGTTTGCCTACCATCACATAGCGAGTGGGTGCATAGTTGTCATTAGGAAATCTGTTATAATAGGATGTTGGGTGACACCATCTTTCTCTTCCCACATGCTGCTTTCCTTTATTACTAAAATGAGTTGTATACACTTATCTAAACTGTCCCTCCTGAGGCTGGAGAGATGGCTCAGCGGTTAAGAGTCTGTACTCCTCTTGAAGAAGACCCAAGTTCAGTTTCCAGCACTCATATTGGGTGGCTCACAACCTCCTATAACTCCAGTTCCAGGGATCTGATACCCTCCTCTGGACTCTGTGGTCACCTGAACTCATATACCAATTCCCACACACCAACACCCAGCATACTCAAAATTAAAAATAACAAAAACCTAAAAAGAAATCACTCCTATGACTCTTGGACCTTAAGATTCCCAGATCCTCAAAAAGCCCTAATCCATAGATGGTGAGACTGAGGCATAGTTCTCAAGGAAAGACTGGCAATGTGGGGCCAGAATCCCATCCCAAGCCACGGCTTCCTAGAGCCTAGCCATAGCCCCCTCAGTGAGTACTCCTGGGTGCCACCTGAGGAAGGACAGACATGCCAGTACAGGACCAGTTCCTTTGTTTTTTAACAGTCATTCTATCAACTTTTTAAAAATATTTATTTATTTATTTATTACATTTTTATACTGTCTGCATGTAGGTTTGTGCACCTGTGTCATGCAATGCCTGGGAGGTCAGAAGAGGGTGTCGGATTCCCCTGGAACTGGAGTTAAAGACGGTTCTTAGCCGCCATGTGGGTGCTGAGAATTGAACCCAGGTCCTCTGCAAGAGCGGTCGGTGCTCTTAACCATTGAGCCATTTCTCCAGCCCCATTCTATCAACTTTTTAAGCATTAAAATGTTCATAGCCTATTCTGGATAATCAGAGTTCTCAAAAGGAAACTTTCCCAGGAGTGGATAATCCAGGGCAATGACCATTTGCTATTGGAAGCTACTGACTCTTGTTTTGGATGAGTTAGATGCCTGGTTACGTGGCTTAGGTTAAAGTATAGCAGTACTGCATTCTGTGAATACCCCTTAGCTCTTGATTGGTGTGACAGTTTAGTCTAGACATGTACAATATTCTCAGAAGTTGGCCCTGGATTAAAAGGCACTGAGGAGAATCCAAAGGCTGGTAGTAGACTTCACTTTGTTGTTTACTTTGTTTTTGTTTGAGACGGGGTTTTACTATGTAACCTAGGCTGGCCTCCAACTCTGTTCTTCTTCAGTCTCCTGAGTGCTAGGATTGCCGGAATGTACCGTAATGTTCATCTAGAATTTGCTTTTGATAGAAGGAAGTCTCTTTCAAACTTCGAACCCAAAGGTCTCAGAAGTTTGCCTCTGGGGCTTTGCTTTTTCTCATAAGGCGTTTGAAAATTAGCCTTTGCTTGCTTCCTTCTGCTGCATACAGCACATAAGGTAGAGATCTGAACAGTGTCTAGAGTCTAAGAGGATCCTTGACATGTTTGTTATGGTAGAGTATGAAACCTGCATTGTCTGTCTTAGTAAACATTTTAAAATTGTGGTAAAAGCATAAAATTTCACATATTAATTATCTTCAGTGGGGTGAAGTACATTCACATTGCTGTGTAACAGAGCTCCAGAACTCTTTAATCTTGCAAAATTGGAATCCCAATACGTATTAAACACTCCTCTTTCTCCCCAGTACTGTTCGAAGGTCCCTGCCCTCCAGCCTTGGTTTCTATGAATTTGACAAAGATGCTTAATATAAGTGTACCCACATGGCATTGCCTTTCTGTGGCCTGTTTATTTTATTTTACTTAGTATAATGCCCATAAAGCTTATGTTATAACATGTGACAGGATCTCATTTTTCTGTCAAGAAAGAATCTCCCTGTGTAGCCCAGGCTGGCCACATGCTTACATTCTTCTTCCTAGCCTCTGTAATGCTGAGATTATAGGCAGTTACCATCACATTACTTCCTTTATTTCCTTCCTCTCAACGCTAGGGATTAAACCCAGAGCCTCCTGTGTGCCAGGCAAGTACTCTGCTACTGAGCTGTATCCCTGGCTCTTTTGAATTTATATTTTGACTGTGGTAGGTCCTCCCTAAATTGCCTGGTTTGGTTTTGAATTTATTGTGTAGCCTAGGCAAGTCTTGAACTTGTGACCTTCCTGTCTCCAAATCACAAATAGAGTAGTGAGGATTCTAGACATGTGCCACTATGTGCAGCACTGGGGGGGATAGGATTGCCCTGTTGCTCTAGCCTTGAACTCACAGTTCTCCTACTTCAGCCTTCTAGTACAGGGATTAGAGTGTGTTCTGCCATCTCCAGCCTGGTTTATTTAATTTTGTAATTATAAAATAATTGGTTTCACTATGACATTTTTACACACAGATATCATCGTACTTGTCATATTGGCTCCTCTCTTCCCCTCCCCGTTCCTCGTCCTTCCTCTTCCTCCCTCTGAATAATTCCTCTCTACTCTCTTGTCACATACACATATTTAAATCTAGATTCCACATGTGAGAGAAAATATGCAATATTTTGCCCCCCCCCATTAACCTCTCCAGCCTGGCTTCTTAATTTGGTGTATGTGTGTGTGTGTGCTGGCACATGTTAGTATGTGTGTAGGGGTGTGTATGTATGTGTATGTGATGTGTGTGTGGGGGAGGCCAAAAGTCAACCTCAAATGTCATGTGCCTCGTTTTTTTGGCACAGGGCTTCTCACTGGGACCTGGGGCTCACTGATTAGGCGAGGCTGCTGGCCAGCAAGTCCCACAGACCCTCCTGTCTCTGCCTCTTCAACACTGAGATTACAAGCATGTGCCACCACGCCTGGCTTTTTACATGGGTGCTTAGTGATCAAACTCAGGTCCTTATGTTTTCACAGCATGCACTTACAGACTAAGGTGTCTTTCCACCTCATGGTTTCTTAACATTTAAAGGCAAACTAATAGTCCTTTAGATGTGTATGCTGCATTTATTTTCAACTATCTATGGGCCCCTTGGGTTGTTCCAGTCTTTTTGACTATTAGGAATAATGCCATGAGCGTACACCCAAAGGGCGATGTTTCTGGTTCTTATGGTAGCTCAATTTAAAAAATTAGTTTTAGCCGGGCATGGTGGCACACGCCTTTAGTCCTAGCACTTGGGAGGTAGAGGCAGGCGGATCTTTGTGAGTTCAAGGCCAGCCTGATCTACAGAGTGAGTTCCAGGACAGCTGGGGCTACAGGGAGACCCTGTCTCGAAAAGACCAAAAAAAAAAAAATTAGTTTTAGCTATTACTACAGTTTTTTGTAGTAGCTACACCATTTTACAACCACATTAATGCCATACAAGAGTTCTAATTTCTCCATGCCTTTGCCAGCATTCATTTATTCATCCACTTATTTTTGGATAGTGGCCAGGGAGTGTGAGGTAATAAGACATTGTGTCTTTGATTTGCATTTCTCAGATTATTAGAGATGTTAAGCATCTTTTTTTTTTTTTTTTGGTATTTTTGAGACAGGGTCTCCCTTTAGTCCCAGCTGGCCTGGAGCTCACTCTGTAGACAAGGCTGGCTTTGAACTCACAGAGATCTGCCCGCCTCTGCCTCCCAAGTTCTGGGATTAAAGGTGTGTGCCACCAGCCCATTAAGCATCTTTTTATCTGCTTGTTGGCCATTTATACATCTTTGGTGAAATGCTAATTTAAGTCATTTGCCTAGGCTTTGTAATAATTACTTTTCTGTTGCTGTGATAAAACATCATAACCAAGGCAATTTATAGGAGGAAGAGTTTATTTGGATTTACCATTTTAGAAGTGGGGGAGGTGTGGCAGGAGGCAGCTGGATCAGAAAGCTGAGCCCTCTCATGTCTTCAAGCACTTCCAAGAAACAGCAGACTGGAAGTGGGGCAAGGCTGTGACCTCTCAAAGCCTGGCCCCAGTGATGTGCTTCCTCCAGGAGGGCCACAGTGCCTAGGGATTCCGTGACCTCCCCAAACAGTGCCACTAGCTGGGGACCATATACCAAGTGTTCAAATACCTGAGCCTTTTTTTGGGGGGGTGGGGGAGTACTTCTCATCAAACTGCCACAAGCTTTCACCAGTTTTTTTGTTGTTGTTAAGTTGTAGGAGCTTTCTATGTATTCTGGATATTAAATCTTTTACCTGATAATGATAGATGATTTGTAAGTACATTCCCTTATTGTGTAGGTTACTTTTTCATTCTGTTTATTATTATCTTTGATGAACAAAAGTTTTTGTTTGAACTGGACATGATTACATACACATACAAGCCCAGTACTTGAGGAGACTGAACCAGAGGATCCAGTGTTTGAGGCCAACCTGGTCTATGTGGGTTATGTAGGGAGACTTTATATCAAACAAACAGGTTTAAGAAAAGCTGTGATACGAGCTACTGGAAAGGCAGGAGGAATTCAGGTTCAAGGCCAGCCTGCCTTGTCAACTTACTGAGGACTCATCGAAAAATAAAATAGAAAGGACTGCAGATTTAGCCCAGTGGTAGAGGACTTGCCTAGTATAAGCAAGACCTTGAGTTCAATCCCTGAAACTGAAAGGAAGAAAAGAACTATGACAGTGCCTGCTTGAGTATGTGAAGATCCGAATTCATTCTTCACACTTGCTTGGCACTGGTGACAGTGATGGGATGCTTGTTTGCTGTAGTCCCAGTTGTTTGTTTTTGCTTTTTCTTTTTCTTTTGGTGCCTTACCTGATGTATTATTGTCAGATTCAGTGTCAAGAAACTGCCCCCCCCCTAGTTTTTCTTCTAGGAGTTTTATAGTTTGAAATCTCACATTTAGATATTTAACTCATTTTGAGTTTATTATTGAATACGGTATTAAATAAAGGGTTCACCTTTATTCTTAAAGTTTTGTTACACTTATTTATTGTGTGTGCATTTATATGTGTGAGTGTACATGTCATGGTAAGCATGTGGAGATCAGAGAACAACTTGTCCATTCTGTTCTTATGTAGGTCTTGGAGAATGAACTCAGGTCATTAGGATTGGTGACAGTGCCTTTCCCACTGAGCCATCTTGCTAGCCCTAGCTATTCTTTTGTATGTAGCTATTTAATATTCCCTGTACTGTTTGTTGGAGAGACTGTCCTTTCCCCCTTGGGTGGCCTTTGCATCTTTGTATGATGATCACTTGACTGTGTGAGATGATGTTATTCTGGGTTCTTTGTTCTGTTCAGTTACTCTTTGTGTCTGCCTTCGTATTGGTACCACACTGTTTTTTGGGTTATTTTTTAAATTAAAAAAAAATTGGGGCTGGAGAGATGGCCTAGCAGTTAAGAGCACCAACCACTCTTACAGAGGACCGGGGTTTGATCCCCAGCACCTACATGGCGGCTGAGAGCTGTCTTTAACTCCAGTTCCAGGGGAATCCGACACCCTCTTCTGACCTCCACAGCATTGCATGACACAGGTGCACAAACCTACATGCAGACAGTGTATTCATACACAAATTGCACGACACAGGTGCACAAACCTACATGCAGACAGTACATTCATACACATAATTTGTGAATGATGTGAAAACACATCATAAAGCTACAGTGATTAAAACAGTGTGGCGGGGCTGGAGAGATGGCCTAGCAGTTAAGAGCGCCGACCGCTCTTGCAGAGGACCCGGATTGGATCCCCAGCACCCACATGGCGGCTGAGAACCCTCTGTAACTCCAGTTCCAGGGAAATCCGACACCCTCTTCTGACTTCCGCCGCATTTCACAACATGCGTGCACAAACCTACAAGCAGACAGTACATTCATACACATAAAAAAATAAATAAATAAAAAAGATAAGAGAAATGAGGTCTCATTTTGTAGCCCTGGCTGCCCTAGAACTCACTACCTAGACTAGGCTGGGGCTGGCTCAGCCCTGTGGTTATCCTCTTTGTTTCTGCTTCCCAAACACTGGGTTACAGCTATGTACCACCATGGCCCACTCTAAATTTATTCCTCAACTATTTTCTTATAGTTGCTATTATTTTTTCCCATTATAAATCAAATATCCATTTTTGACTAACAGTTTGAATTGGTGTGATCAATAGTTATGAATATGTAGCTTTTATTATTTTTTATGTGTATGTGTGTATTTCCTGCATGTATTTAAGTGCACCTGTGTGGTGCAATATCCAAGGGAGGACAGAAGATGGCGTCAGATCCCCTGGAACCAAAGTTACAGACAGTTGTTAGCCTCTATGTGGGTGCTGGAATTTGAACCCAGGTCCTCTCCCATAACAACCAGTGCTCTTAACCTTTAAGCCATCTCTCCAGTTTTTAATAAGGAAACATTATATATTTGAAACAAGAAAGGGTATTTCTTTAGATTATTTGTCTCTAAATTGAAATAAGCCCTCCCTGTGTATTTCTAACAACTGCTGTTGTTTTAAATAGTTGTCTGTAATGATTGCAAAATGATATGGCAGATAGGTTCTTAAAAGCTATTTTTATATGTGGCTATAACATTACATTTGTATCAAAGAATGCTCTAGCTAAAGACTGTCTCAAGGGGCTGGAGAAATGGCTCAGTTTTTAAGAACACTTGCTGTTCTTCCAGATGACTCAGGTTCTATTCTGTACACCTACAGAGCAGCTAACAAGGTCCATAACTCTGGTTCTGGTCTCTGTGGGCATTGTGCACACATGGTGCACTTGCATACATGCAGGCAAAACAGACACATTAAAAAAATAAAAATAAAGTACTACAAAAATGTTAATTATAAAATAAAAACTGTCTTAACAGTGAAGTTTGAGAAATGTTGTAAGCTAACTACTGATTCAAGTTAGTTAGCAGTTTGTTTTGATGATATGGCAAGGGCCTGACTTAAATTTTCTTTTTTCAGAAATGATTAAATTGCAGTTTTAAGGGGGAGGGGTGAGTTGTATTGCTCCGTAAATCTTACCTGCATTTGTAAAGAGCTTTGAAATGGACTTTGTCATTCCAAGTGATTTGGTAGAGCATCTTGCTTTCAACTTAAAGTTTAACTCCTATGGATTGGTGATCCAGACTCATGGGAAGTAGTGCCTTTGATTAGCAAGGAGGGAAGTAGCTGTGGGCTGCAGGTGGTTATAGTGCAGAGGTAGGTGGTTACTCTGCATCTGAATGCACACACTCAGCTGCAGAGGGGCTTTGCCTGGAAGGACCTGTGAATAGTTTGAGAGCACACTGAAGAGGAAGATGTAAGAAAGAGGAAGCAGGCTGGGAATTTGATCCAAATTGGAGATTCTCATCCGGGTGAGTTTATAGTTATATAGTATCGTGGACTTCTGGAGGCCCAGTCATGTTAGCACTAGACCTGGTGTTTTAAAGGTTCAGTGAAGCCAGCATGGTAGTACATGCCTATAAGACTCAGGAGGCTGAGGCAGGAGGATCACAAATTGGAGGCCAGCCCGAGGTTACATAGCAGGACAGCCAACTTCCCTACCCCCAAATACACAAAAAGGCATGTGTGTATGTGTGTGTGTGTGTGTGTGTGTGTGTGTGTGTGTGTGTGTGTTTTTCAATATGTTGAGTTCTGTGTTGGTAGGTATTAATTTATATTATGGTAAAAAAAAAACAAAACCTGAGATTATATGCCCAGAGTGGTGGCACATGTCTTTAATCATAGCATTCAAGTAGATCTCTGAGACTTAAGCCACCCTGATCTACAGAGGAAGTTCCAGGTAAGTTGGGACTGCAGGGAAACTCTGTCTCAAAACAAAACAAAACAAAACAAAAACCCCACACACACAAAACAAAAACAAAAATCCTGAGATAACCAGCTTATTGATAGAAAGAAAACGTTCATTTTGTCTGACACTTTGAGGCTTTGATCCGTGGTCACTTGGCGCCATTGCTTTTTTTTTTTAAGTTTTTTTTTTTTTAATTTTTATTTATTTATTTATTTATGTGTATGAATGTACTATCTGCATGTAGGTCTGTGCACCCGAATTGTGCAAAGCTGCGGAGGTCAGAAGAGGGTCTCGGATTCCCCTGGAACTGGAGTTCTCCTGGAATTGGAGTTACGGACGGTTCTCAGCCGCCATGTGGGTGCTGGGGATCGAACCCGAGTCCTCTGCAAGAGCAGTCGGTGCTCTTAACTGCTAGGCCATCTCTCCAGCCCCGGCCCCATTGCTTTTAGGCCTGTGGTAAAACATAGTGGAGCCCGTGGCAGAGCAAAGCTGCTCAACACATGCCCATGATGTAAAAAGAGTGAAGGTCCTACTCCTCACAGGTCCCACCACTTCCTACTCTCCCCTCATGGAAGAAGCCTTCTTGAAACATGGGCTTGAAACATGGGCTTCTCCTTTATCTAGCTTAAATTTAGACATCTAAATTTAAGCTAAATAAGGAGAAGCCCAGAGACAGCTACCACTTAAAGGCTAGCCAGAATGAAGAGAAAGTTCTTCTGAAATGGTAATACTTAGACACATTTGACTCTCCCAGTTTTGGGACTGTATCAGTCCTGCTTGCCTGTAGTTGATGGAGCTTATGATTACCTGATGCTCCTGCATAGTAACTGTTCACCAAGCCTTTCTCTTATCAAAAGTGCAGTCCTCATCTCATTTAATTCTCAGGGTGACAGTCTTCCCTCTGTGCTCCAAATTTATTTATCCTTGGCTACAATTCACCTGTGGCTTAAGCACTGCTGAAGGTACTTGTGACAGTTTAATCATGATTTTAACCTTCAGTAAAGAGAGACAATGTAACATATAATAAATAGTTCTTTGTGGGTATGCAACTTACAAGTTGACTTTAGAAGTATTTTTTAAATTAAAAATTCATATTGACTATAAACTAAAGCAAGTTAGAAACTATAGTTTAACAAGTGGTAAAAATTGTTTTTGGTTTCGTCTCCTTAGCACCCTACCCCCTTGCTGTACCTCCCAGTTCCTGTTTCAAAAGGAGACATTTCCAAATTGCCTATGAAGAAAACTAGTGATTCTTCAAGAGAACTGTATGGGGGCACCAACTTACACACACTGGCTGTTACCGTATTTTTAATTTTTAAGTCATTCTGTGGGCTTTTACCAGTGTACTGATTGGTACAACAACATTGCTTTAGTTGGTTTTAAACAATTACCAGGATAAGACTGGACTCTATCTGCTGGCCAGCTCTACGTCTGTTGTTTGTATCTTTTGCCATTTTCCCCATTAATATTTGAATTTTTCCTTTTTACTTAGAAGAATAACAAAGGACATTTTTTTCCAAGTTTCTGTTTGTATTTGAATTTTTAAAAAATTTCCTGTTATTTTACATTTATCTGCAAAATCTGTAACTCTTTGGTAGTGTCTAGTCTTGTCATGCCTCAGAAGCCTTGTGTGTGAAGATTGTTTTCATTAATATTTTTTCTTTGTGCCTTTGTTTTATATTGCAAACCTCCTCTCTTTCCGTGTATATTGCTATCAACCAGGGTGTATGTTCATTCTTTAGTCCTTCGTCGGTCCCCTTAATATCACTTAGGGGATTGTGTAGATTCTGTTACATGCTTGGATCTCTTTCTTGGTTTTCTGATATATATTTACATATTTCTAGTTAAATTAAATAATATAGTTTAGTTATACACTTATTAACTGGCTTGTCAAGTGCCCACTCGTCTAAGGTATTTTCTTATCTATTTTGTTTTATACCCTATGAACCCTAAATTCATTTTTTTTACCAAAAAAAAATGAACTTCCCGTTTGCTTTTGATCTAACATTAATTAGATGTTAGGTGTACTTGGACTTTTTTTTTTATTTACTTTTTGAGCTAGGGGCTTACTCTGTAGCCCAGCCCATACTGGGTTGACCCTGAACCTGCAGCAGTCCTTGTGTCAACCACCTGAATGAGAAGATTATAGTGAGTTACCATGCTCAGCTTGGAGTATGCTGACATAGACATAGGCCTCCCTTTCATTTTTCTTTCTTCTGAATATATACATGTACGTTAAGTTGTGGTATATGAAACAGACTTTTTTCTAGGTACAAAGTGATGAAATGGCATTTTAGTTTTTCAACCTAATACTAATCTGTTTGTATAAGTTAGTGCATTGGCTAGAGCTTGAGGAGAACAGTGTTAACTATAAAAAAAAAAAAGTCATCTTGTCTTAGTCTGGTCATCACGGCAGAGACTCCTGAAGTGTTTCTTTGTGAAGTATGATTGAGTCATTAGGTAAAGTTAGATGTTTATGATAATGGGAAAGTTACTGTGCTCATAAGTGTTTTAATCTTAAGTATTATCAGGGGTAGAGATCACATCTTATGTGGTGAAATCATTAAGGCATCTTGATACTAATTTGGCTGTCTGAGTGACCAACAGCAGTTCTGTCCCAGCTCCATTGGGCTCTCTTCCTTCTAGAAAACCTGTTAGGGTTTTTGGTTTGGGGTGTTTTGTTTGTTTTGTTTTGTTTATTGGTTTGTCTGTCTGTTTTGAGACAGTCTCACATGTAGCCCAGGCTAGCCTCAAACTCTTGATCTTCCTGCCTCGGCCTTAGGAGTGCTGGATTACAGGCATGTACCTTACACTTCAGCTGGAACACCTGTGGGTGCTGCCCATCAGTGCTGCCTGATGTCTGGCCTCCTTGGAGTTAGCAGCTGCATCTCCTCACACTTTCACACATTTCTTCCTTATAGTTGATGTGCATATTATTGTGGCTTTTTAAAAACTGCAACTTTAAAAAAAAGATTTTTAAAAAATATTTCAAACACTGGGAAAAGTTATCCATAGTAAAAGCAACAAAAAAGTTTGAAGAATAAACTTAAATATGTAGCAGGCTGGAGAGCTGGCTTAGAGGTTAAGAGCACTCACTGCTCTTGCAGAAGACTTGGGTTCAGTTCCCAGCACACACACCTTGGCTAACAATCATCTGTAACTCCAGTTCCAAGGGATCCGACTCCTCCTCCTAGCCTCTGTGGGCATTGCACACACCTAGTGCAGTTACATACATACAGGTAAGACACTCATACACAGAAAATAAAAGTAAATTAATAGAAAGAAGTATGTGAAATCCTAATAAAACTTTAAAGCATTCTTTGAAGAGTAAAAAGACACCTCTTATGCTTGGATAGGAAACCACAGCATAAAAATAACAGTTCTTCCTGGCCATGGTGGTGCACACCTTTGATTTCAGCTCTTGGGATGCAGAGTTCAAGAACAGCCTGGTCTACATAGTGGGGGTTACAGGGAGACCCTGTCTCAATAATAATAATAATAATAAGTATCACTTCTCTCTTGATAAAACTATAAACAAAACTTCTTACAGCCTTAGGAAAGTTGATATTAAAGTTTGCATAGAAAAATAAGCATGTAGGAATGCTGGGAAAATATAGAAAAGAAGTTATAAGAGAGTGGTAGATCTGAGTATTAAAACATGCTATTTATGGACATTACTTAAAAATAACGAAGTGTTTGGATTGGAGAAGTCGAAGAATAGAAGAATTACCTGATCTGATTTATGTCTTTTTTATTTTATTTTTTTTCATAAATTTATTTATTTATTTTTAACAGATCTAGACCCATGTTCCCGCTCATTCCCCCACCCCACCAGAGCTCGTGCATTCTGCCAAACATGCTTTCCATCTCTTAGTCTTTCTCAATATTTTCCATGGGGAAGTTGACTGTTTTGAGCAGAAGTTCAGTTTCAGTCAGTTCTTTGATGCAGTATTTTCTGTTGTTGTTGTTGTTGTTTCCAAAATGCATTATGCCCAACTGCTTTGTACAAAAGCTCAGGGGGCCCTACACAAGAAATACTTACAACTGGGTAATTGGCACTAGCATCCACAGATGAGGGATACCATGCATCGTTTGTTTTTCTGGGACTGTGTTACTTCACTCAGCATGATGTCCTCTAGCTCCAGCCATTTTCCTGCAAAGCTCGTGATGTCGTCTTTCTTTACTGCTGCATAGAACTCCATTGTGTAGATGTACCACATTTTCTCTATCCACTCGTCAGTTGAGGGGCATTTAGGTTGGTTCCAGCTCCTTGCTATTGTGAAGAGAGCTGCAATAAACATGGCCGTGCATGTATCTCTGTGGTGGCGTAAGTCTTGAGGGTACATGCCCAGGAGTGGTATGGCTGGGTCGGGTGGCAAGTTCATTCCAAGTCTTCCAAGGGTTCTCCACACTGCTTTCCATAGTGGCTGTACGAGTTTACATTCCCACCAGCAGTGGATGAGTGTTCCCCTTTCCCCACAACCTCTCCAGCACTTGGTATCATTTGTTTTCTTGATCCTAGCCAGTCTTATTGGAGTAAGATGATATCTTAAAGTGGTTTTCATTTGCATTTCCTTAATGATTAGTGATGTTGAGCAGTTCTTGAGGTGTTTCTCAGACATCTCTAATTCCTCGCTTGTGAAGTCTCTGTTCAGTTCTTTGCTCCATCTATTGAGCGGGTCATTTGTTTTCTTTTTTCTTTGTTTTTTGAGTAGTTTATATATTCTGGAAATCAATGCTTTGTCAGATGTATCTGCAGTGAAGGTTTCCTCCCACTCTGTGGGATTTCTCTTCACTTCCTTGATTGTTTCTTTTGATGTACAGAAGCTTTTGAGTTTGATGAGGTCCCATTTGTCAATTGTCGACCTTAATTCTTGTGCAGCTGCTGTCTGATTTAGGAAGTCTTTTCCTACGCCTATGTCTTGTAGTCTGCTGCCAACTTTTTCTTCTATCACCTTCAGAGTTTGGGGTTTCACGTTGAGGTCTTTAATCCATCTGGAGTTGACTTTTGTACAGGGTGAGAGGTAGGGGTTTAATTTCATTCTTCTACAAGTGGTGATCCAGTTTTGCCAACACCACTTGCTGAAGATGCTGTCTTTTCTCCATTGTGGTTTCTTGGCCCCCTTGTCAAATATGAGATGGCTGAAATTGTATGTGCTCAGATTTGGATCTTCGGTTTTGTTCCATTGGTCAACAGGTCTGTTTTTGTGCCAGTACCAGGCTGTTTTTATGACTATAGCCCTGTAGTATAGTTTAAAATCTGGTATAGAGATCCCTCCTGTGTAGCTCTTTTCACTCAGGATTGATTTGGCTATTCGGGGTCTTTTGTTTCTCCAAATGAATTTAAGAACTTTTGTTTCCAAGCCTGTGAAGAAACTCTTGGGGATTTTGATTGGGATTGCATTAAATCTATACAAGAGTTTTGGTAAAATGGACATTTTTACAATGTTAATTTTCCCAATCCATGAGCATGGGAGGTTTTTCCATCTTCTGAGGTCTTCTTCAATTTCTTTCTTTAAGGGTTTAAAATTTTTGTTGTAGAGGTCTTTGGTGTCTTTGGTTAGGTTTGTTCCTAGGTATCTTATTGTTTTTGAGGCTATTGTGAGTGGGAAGGTCTCTTTGAATTCTTTCTCCAGTTGCTTGTTCTTGGTGTAAAGAAAGGCCATTGATTTTCTAAGGTTAATTTTGTATCCTGCCACTTTGCTGAAGCTGTTAATCGTTTCTAGGAGTTTTCTGGTGGAGTTTTTTGCATCTCTTAAGTAAACAATCATATCATCAGCAAATAGGGATAGTTTGACTTCCTCTTTTCCAATTAGTACTCCTTTAATATCCTTTTCTTGCCTTATTGCTCTAGCAAGTGTTTCAAGCACTATATTGAAGAGGAGTGGTGATAGGGGGCAGCCTTGCCGAGTTCCTACCTTTAAAGGGAATGTTTCCGTCATTTCCCCATTTAGGATGATATTGGCTGTGGGTTTCCTGTATATGGCTTTGATTACATTGAGGAATGATCCCTCCAATCCAATTCCTTCTAGGACTTTAAGCATGAAGGGATGCTGGATTTTGTCAAAGGCTTTTTCAGCATCAATTGAGATGATGGTGTGGTTTTTGTCTTTGATTCCGTTTATGTGTTTGATGATGTTTATTGATTTTCGTATGTTGAACCATCCCTGCATCTCTGGTATGAATCCAACTTGGTCATGATGGATGATCTTCTTGATGTGGGTCTGTATGCGATTTGCCAGTATTCTGTTTAGAATTTTGGCATCTGTGTTCATGAGGGAGATGGGTCTATAATTCTCCTTTTTAGTTGGATCTTTGCCTGGTTTTGGTAATAGAGTGATGTTGGCTTCATAGAAGGAATTTGGGAGAATTCCCTCTGATTGTATACTTCTAAACAGTTTCAGAAATAATGGTTGTAGGTCTTTTTGAAATGTTTTATAGAATTCTGCTGTGAAACCGTCTGGGCCTGGGCTTTTTTTAGTTGGGAGGCTTCTTACTACATCCTCTATTTCTTCATATGTTATGGGTCTGTTTAAGCTGCTGGTCTCCTCTTGGCCAAGCTTTGGTGATTCCCAAGATTTCAGATATTCATCCATTTCTTCTAGATTTTCAAACTTGGTAGAATATAGGTTCTTGTAATATTCCCATATAATTTTCTTGATCTTTTCCTTGTCCGTTGTGATATTTCCCTTTTCATCACAGATTGTATTGATTTGGAGTTGTTCCTTCTTTCTTTTTGTTAACTGGGCTAGAGGTCTGTCTATCTTGTTTATTCTTTCAAAGAACCAACTTTTGGCTTCATTGATTTTTTGTATTGTTTTCTTTGTTTCTATTTCATTGATTTCTGCTCTGATTTTTGTTATTTCTTCCTGTCTGTTGCGTTTAGGGTTCATCTGTTGTTGCCTCTCAAGTGCTTTTAGCTGTAGTGTTAGATCATTCACTTGTGCTCTTTCTGTTTTTCTAATGTAGGCACCCAGGGCTATAAATTTCCCTCTTAGGACTGCTTTTAAGGTATCCCATAAGTTTTGTTGTGTTGTATTGTCATTGTCATTCAGTTCCAGGAATGTTTTTATTTCTTTCTTTATCTCTTCCTTGACCCATTCATTATTCAAGAGTGTGTTGTTTAGTCTCCATGTGTTCTTGTAGGCAGGAGGGCTTGTCCTGGTGTTGATGTTGAGCTTCATTGCACTGTGGTCTGACAGGATGCATGAAATTATTTCAATCTTTTTGTATTTGTAGAGGTTTCTTCTGTGTCCCAGGATGTGGTCGATTTTGGAGAATGTTCCGTGGGGTGCTGAGTAGAAAGTGTATTCTCTGGTATTAGGATGGAATGTTCGGTAGAGGTCTATGAGGTCCATTTGGTGTATCATATCGTTCAGTTCAGATGTCTCTCTGTTTATTTTTTGTCCTGTTGACCTATCCAAAGGACTCAGTGGGGTATTGAAATCTCCCACTATGAGTGTGCTGGGGTTAGTCTGTGACTTGTGGTCCTGGAGAATTGTCTTTATAAAGTTTGGTGCACCAGAATTTGGGGCATATATATTCATAATTGTGAAATCTTCTTGGTGGATTGTTCCTTTGATGAAAATGTAATGGCCTTCTTTGTCTCTTCTGATTTCTTTTACTTTGAAGTCTATTTTATCCGATATTAAAATAGCAACACCTGCTTTCTTTTTGGTACCATTTGCTTGGAATATTTTTTTCCATCCCTTCACTTTAAGGTGGTGCCTGTCCTTGAAGGTAAGATGTGTTTCTTGCAGACAGCATATCGATGGATTCTGTTTCCTAATCCAGTCTCCCAGTCTATGTCTTTTGATTGGGGAATTTAGTCCATTAATATTTAAGGTTATGACTGATAGGTTTGTGTTGCTTCCTTTTGCCTTATTATCCATCTGCGGTTTTGATTTAGGTTTCTACTTCTGCAGTTATGCTTTTATTGATTTCTCCTTCTAGTTGCCTGGGGTTGGTTGCTCCTTTCTTCTGTTCTTTGGATTGCTTCAAGTATTCTCTGAAGGGTTGGTTTTCCGGACATGTATTCTTTCAAGTTGTTTATGTCATGGAAGATTTTCCTCTCTCCTTCCACTATGATTGACATTTTTGCTGGGTATAGTAACCTGGGCTGGCATCCATTGTCCCTCAACACTGGGAATGCTTTGCTCCAGGTTCTTCTTGCCTTCATCGTTTGCTGTGAGAAGTCCGTTGTTATTCTGATAGGTTTCCCCTTATAGGTCACTTGTTGTTTTTCTCTTGTCGCTTTAAGAATTTTCTCTTTGTTTTGGGTGTCCAGCATTTTAACTATGATGTGGCGTGGAGAATTTCTTTTCTGATCTTGTCTGTTTGGAGTTCTATGTGCTTCTTGTATTGGTATTGGTTTGTCCTTTTTTAGTTTGGGGAAGTTTTCATCTATTATTCTGTTGAAGATCTGATCAATACCTTTCTCTTGGGATTCTTCTCCTTCCTCTATTCCTATGATGCGGAGGTTTGATCTTTTCATAGTGTCCCACAGCTCCTGGTTGTTCCATTTTTGTGTATTTTTAAATTTTTCATAATCTTTCCTTGAGGTTTTTAGTTGTTCTGTGTTGTCCTCCAGGTCTGATATTCTTTGTTCTGCTTCCTCCATTCTGCTTCTGAGGCTTTTTTCATTCCTTTCCTCTTGAATGGATGAGTGTTTGATTTCCTTTTTCATTTCCTCTTCTGATTTCTTTAGTGTTTCTATTTCTTTTTGGAGCTTCTCGATCTCTTTTTGTAGCTCTTTTGTTTGCTGGTTGGTTTCTTTTTCTTTTTCAGCATGGGATCTTTTCAGTGTTTCTACTTCCTTCCGGAGCTTGTCATTCTCTCTCTCTCGGTCCTCATTCTCTTTTCTTAGTTCTTTAATTTGTTCTTTATGATCTTGTAGTTCTTTAAGTATGTTCCCAATTGTGTTTCTGATGTCTGTGTCCTGGGGCATCCCCGGGGGGATCCCACTGCAGGAGTCATCCATAGGGTTGGTAAAGCTTGGCGTGGGATTATCCTGCACCTTTCCAGTGTAGTCTCTTCTTCGTGATCCTGGCATATGGGCTTCTCCTTGCCTGTATTCCAATGTGAGTCCTAAATGCCTCTTTACTGTGTTGAAGGCGTGCTTTGCTTGCCTCCTTCAGATCCTTCTTCGTAATCTCAGTTGGCGGGGGGGGGGGGGGCCTGCCGCTGGGCTCAGGAGATCTCAAATCTCAAGAGTCACACAAGCGTGCCTTTAATACCGGCTGGGAGGATAACTCCGCCCCCACAGCCACTAGATCTAATCAAGCCAAAGACCACACCTTTAATCCCAGCTGGGAGGATAACTCCAACCTCACAGCCACAGAGGCCAATCAAACCAAAGACAGCAGGACCAAAGGATCAACAATCAGCTCGCCAAGACACCCAGTTCCTACGTGTCTCCCCCTCTTCCTGCCACTGGGTTCAGGAGATCTCAAATCTTATGTCTTTTTTAATAAGATATTTTATTGGTTAAAAAAAAAACATGCTATTAAGCTCTTATGTATTAAGTGAGGAATTAAAGTATAAAAGACTAATGGAATACAGTAGAAATTGGAATAATAGGCCTATTACATGGAGTTCATACTAAAAATCTGCTTCTAGAGAAAACCCACAGAGTGGGAGGAAACCTTCACCGCTGATACATATGACAGAGCATTAACTTCCAGAATATATGAACTACTCAAAAAACAAGAAAACAAATGACTCACTCAAAAGATGGAGTAAAGAGTTGAACAGAGACTTCACAAGTAAGGAAAGAGAGATGGCTAAGAAACATCTTAAAAAGTGTTCAACATTGCTAATAAGGAAATACAAAGTAAAACC
Organism: Rhizomys pruinosus; assembly: GCA_009823505.1. NCBI lineage: Eukaryota > Metazoa > Chordata > Mammalia > Rodentia > Spalacidae > Rhizomys > Rhizomys pruinosus. Next base: position 1,027,455 of record VZQC01011429.1, on the reverse strand, counting down.
ACTTTAAGATATCATCTCACTCCAATAAAACTGGCTAGGATCAAGAAAACAAATTATACCAAATGCTGGAGAGGTTGTGGGGAAAGGGGAACACTCATCCACTGCTGGTGGGAATGTAAACTCGTACAAGCACTATGGAAAGCAGTGTGGAGAACCCTTAAAAGACTCAAAATGAGTCTACCACCTGGGTATATACCCACAAGACTCATCTTACCACAGAGATACATGCACAGCTATGTTTATTGCAGCTCTCTTCACAATAGCAAAGAGCTATTGTGAAACCAACCCACGTGCTCCTCAACTGAAGAGTGGATAGAGAAAATGTGATACATCTACACAATGGAGTTCTATGCAGCTGTAAAGAAAGATGACATTATGAAATTTGCAGGTAAATGGATGGAACTAAAGATAACATGTTAGGCAAAGTAACACGGTCCCAGAAAAACAAATGACAAATGGTATCCATCATCTGTGGATGCTAGCACCAAGTACTTGGTTGTAAGGCAAACTGAGCAACATTAATGTTATATTCCTCATGATCTGAAAACAACTGTGTTCTTATATTGTGAATCCCTTAACAGGTTCTAGAATTAAGCTACCATTTATTTTCAGACTTTGGAATTTTGGTATGTGGATGGAGGGTATGTGTGCATATTTTAGAGTAATATAAAATCAAAATGGAAAAATATGAATCCTGAAATATGACTTGGAAATAACATAGTTTTCAGATGACATAATTTTAGGTGAGACATATATATAGGTATAAACATGTATACATATATATATGCATATGTTGAAGCAATACAAGTTGGAGGGAACAACAACAACAAAATAACTGGGACAAAAAAACCAACTGAAACAAGTTGAAGTTCTCCCCAAAACAATCTTCTGCTTTGAGAAAACTTTGGAAAGACTTAGAAAAAGATGCAAGACATGTATGGCAGAATGCATGAAGTCAGGTGGGGTGGGGGGCATGGAAAGGGAAATGAGTCTAAATTGGACTGAGAAATGATGTATGAAAATTTTAATAACAATAAAAATATATATCTTAAACCCTTAAAAAAATCTGCTTCTGAAAAAAAAAAAAAAAGTCTGCTTCTGGGAATCTGGCAGAGCTACCTGTGTGATAAAACTTTCAAGCCTCTATCAGTTTCCTGTTGAGGCAGACGTAAATAACTAATACAATCTTAATGGCTTAAAACAACACAAATTCATTCTCTTTTGGTTCTGAAGTCTAAAATCAGGGTGTAAGCAGGGCTGTGCTGTTTCTAGTGGCTTGCAGGTAAACCAGTCCTCTGGCTTGTTTAGAGTCCTCTTGTGTTCCTTGGCTTAAGTCCACCTTCACATCACTTGCTCTTCTTGCTTCATCAAGGCTCATGCTACTACTATTCTAGGTTCTAGTCCTTTCTTGGTTAGATGTGGGCAAGATACCCTCTCTCAGATTTAGTGTGTTTGGTTTGAGGAAGTTTTTGAGATGGATGCTGAGTTTGTCAAATACTTTTTTGTGTCTTTTGAGGTTTTCTTTTTATGTGTGCGGGACGATTAATATGGATTATCAGCCTTGCAGTTCTTACATGGCCATGAAACTTTTTTTTTTTTTTGGTCTTTTTGAGACAGGGTCTCCCTGTAGCCCCAGCTGTCCTGGAACTCACTGTGTAGACCAGGCTGTGCTTGAACTCACAAAGATCCGCCTGCCTCAGCCTCCCAAGTACTACGATTAAAGGCGTGCACCACCACGCCCGGCCAATACATTATTTTTTAAATGTTGTCTTGGAGTTGCTTGATTAAAGTTTTATTTAGGAGTTTTGAATCTTTGATCACAAGGGCTAATGTTCTGTTTTTTTTATAATGTCTTTGTATTTGATATTTGATTAAGATAGGCCTGATAGTCAAGTTGAAAGTTGTTTTTCCTTATCTAAAGTTGTTTTGGAAGAATCAATATGGAATGGGTTTATTTTTTCTGTGTGTGGTTAAGAGTTGCCATTGGAAGGACTGGAGAGATGGCTCAGTGGTTAAGAGCACTCATTAGCTGCTCTTCCAGAGGACTTGGGTTCAGTTCTGTGCTGGAAAGCTTTAGTGTCAACTTGACACAGCTGGCTTGAGGGAGCCTCAATTGGGGAATTGCCTCCATTTGACTGGCCTGTGCCCATGTCTGTGGGGTATTTTCTTGATTGTTGAATGATGTAGGGAGGGGCCAGCCCACTGTGGTTGTTGCCACCCCTGAGCAGGTGGTCCTGTGTTGTATAAGAAAGCAGAGTAAGCATGGCCAGGGAGCAAGCCAGTAAGTAGGCAGTGCTCCTCCATGGCCTGTGCTCTAGCTCCTGCCTCCAGGTTCCTGCTATGAGTTCTTACCTTGGGCTCCTTCAGTGATGAACTGTGACCTGGGAGATGTAAGCCAAATAAATCCTTTCCTCCCCAAGTTGGTATTGGTCAGAGTGTTTTGTCACAGTGATTGAAAGTAAACTAGAACAGATTCCCAGCACCCACATGGCAGCTAACAACTGCCTATAACTCCAGTTCCAGGGGATCTGATGCCCTCTTCTGGCCACTACAGGTGTCACATAACACGGGTGCACTTATATGCATGCAGGCAACATGCTTGAATACATAAAATTAAAATTTTTTTAAATTTATTTATATATATATATTTTATCAAATCTAGACCCGTGTTCCCCACATCCCCCTACCCCACCAGAGCTCATGCATTCTGCCAAACATGCTTTTCATCTCTTTCTCAGTCTTTCTCAATATTCTCTTTGTGGGAGTTGACTGTTTTGAGCAGAAGTTTACTGTTTCAGTCAGTAAAATTTAAAAATTTTAAAGTTTTAAAAATTACCTTTGAAGTCACCGGGGCCTAGAATTTTCTTTTTAGGAGGTTTTAAAATATAATGTAAATGCTTAAGGTATAGATATTCAGGTTTTCGATTTCTTCCTGAGTGAGCTTTGGTGATTATATCTTTAAAAGAATTTGTCTATTTCATTTAAGTTGTCAAATGTACTGAAAAAAATTATTCCTAATATATCCATGCTATCTTTTGAATATTTGTAGCATCTGTGGTGGCAAGGCCTCACTCCTCTTGGTATTCACAATTTTTCTCTTGATCAGTTTGGCTGGGGTTTATCACTTTTCACATTTTTCTCAAAAGAAGCAGCTTTCTCCTTACTATCCCAGCCATTCTTTTTTTTTTTTTTTTTTTTTTTAAAGACAGGGTCTTGCTGTGTAGCCCAGGCTGCTCTTGAAGACCCTCCTGCCTCCATCTCCCAGGTACTAGGATTATAATTTTAATGGATTTCTACTTACTTTATTTTACTGGCTTTGTTTAGGATATAATTTGCTGTTTGCTTTTTTTAGCTTTTTAAAGGTGAAACTTCCAGGCACGATGGTACACACTTTAATCCCAGCACTCTGGAGATGGAGACAGGGAGATCTCTGTGAGATCAACACCAGGCTGGGCTAACCTGAGTTTCAGGCTGCAGCTACAGGGAGACCTTGTCTCAAAACAAACAAAAGCCAGTTTTTGGCCTTTAGGTATTTATCAAGGATTTTCCTGGATTCCCTAATAATTTTCATTAAGTTTAAGACTTTTTTTTGTTTGTTTGTATGTGTGTTTTTTTGAGACAGAGTCTCCCTATAGCTCCAGCTGGCCCGGAACTCACTATATAGACTAGGCTGGCCTTAAACTCACAGAGATGGGCCTGCCTCTGCCTCCTGGTGCTGGGATTAAAAGTGTGTGCCACCATGCTTGGCCATTTTGTTATTTCTTGTTTCTTTAGAAACGATTCCTGTCTTGCCCTTCTCTCCTCACTTTAGAACCACTAAGAATCTATATAGCAGGCAGCTTGTAGTCAATCTGGGTAATTTTCTGGATTTTGTTTTCAAGTGCTGCCTTTTGGAGAGGTTGTGCAGGTGCACCGTCTAGTTTCCCCATTTTTCCTTTGTAGTTTCTGATCTACATTAACTACATCCAGCACAGTTCTCATCTCTACTTTTGTATTATATATGTACATATATACACATGTTTTATTTCTCTTTTCTCCTTTGAGTAGTGCCAGGGTTCAAACCCAGGATCTTGGGCATATTAGGCAAGCACTCTACCACTGAGCCTCATTTCTCTACTTAAAAAAAAAAAAATGTTTTTAGTACTAAAGACTAAGCCCAGGGGCTCACACTTGTCTTTGTTGTCTGTTGAAGTTTTTATTTTAAGATAGGGTTTCACTAAGTTTCCCAGGCTGGCATTGATAACTGTCTATCCTAGGCAGGACTTGAACTTGACATCTTCCTGTCTCAGTCTCCCAAGAAGCTGATACTACAAGCCTGTGCTACCAGGCCTATAGTCTGATTTCTCTACTTTTTGAACATCCAGGACACGTAGTATGTGTCTTATTGTGTCTCAGTGCCTGTGCCTGTGCCAGTTCTAGCTGGCTTCAGTTGATTGTTATTCTCATGCTTTCTTACTATATGGCTAACAATTTTTGAATGCCAAATGTTAGATATTCTACTTTGTTAGATGCTGATATTTTTGTATTACTATGAATATTCTTGGGCTTTGTTGGAAGATGTAGTTAAGTTACTCAGAAGCCTTTTAATCTTGTAGAGGTCTTGCTTTTTCTTGTTCATGTTTGGTTTTGGTGGCACTCTGGATCAAACCCAATGACTAGGATATGCTGGGCAAGCTCTGTTCCATTGAGCTGCATTCACGAGTCTCTTGAGGTCTGGCTTCTGAGATATGTTTCATAGTTCTGGTCTGGAGCAGTGCCCAGTTTGGACTGCTCTCTACAGCCAAGGCAAGACACTCCTAGTAGACCCTTCCAGTATTCCATGAGTTGTGGGTTTTTCCAGTTCCACCGGTTGGAACAGATACTGTTCCTGACATGTGGATGCTAGGCAGGTTCCATCTAATCCTTTGATTTCTTTCCCTGAAACCTTCGTTCTCAAACATACATGTGATTAACACTCTGAGTACTCAGTGGGGACTGTGTTATTTTTGACACTTCTCACTCTGCAGCTCTCTGGGCCAGTATTCTGCTCTGTGAATTCTTACTGCCTAGGCTTCCTTGCAGCTCAGCTTTGTCTCATTTCCTTGAATCCATTGGACTCTACAAGCTTCCCCTTCCTGTGCTGTGGCCTAGGAGCTCTGAAGGCAGAGCAGGAATAGTCATAGAGAGTTTGTCCTTTGATGATTGGTGTTTGGGGTCTAAAAATGATTAATGTATTTTGTCTATTACTTAATTTTTATTTTTGTTTTAGGTTGGAAAGGTACCATTCCTGTTATTCCATCATGTTCAGAAGGAAGCAGAGATACCAACATTAGTTATTATTCTCTGGGAAAACAAAGCTGTAGTTTTCAGGTATTATTCCTGAATCCTCTATCATGTAAAAACCTCAGATAATGGCAAGGATGGTATGTTAGAGGAACTCTTGCTCGTGCACCAAGTGATCACAAACAGTAATTTCAAAGCAACACAGATTGACTGTCACACAGTTCTGGAGATCAGAAGCTGAGATGTGTGTCACTGGGCTAAAATGGAGTCTGTTTCTTTCTGTACTTGCTAGGGGAGACTGTTCAGCTTGACCTTGCAAGCTGCTGGAGGCCACCATGTTTCTTGGCCTGGGGCCCTTGCTCCATCTTTGAAGCCTGCACAAGTGGGCCAAACCCTTCTTATGCTACTGCCTCTCTTGTTCACCTTCTTCTGCTTCCCACATCCAATTTTAAGGCCGTTGGGCCCACCCAGATAATCCAGTTGTCTGTCAGTCTTCCAACCATCTGAGTAGAGACTTGATTTCCACTGCACATAACCTGACATACTAATTCCGCCTTTGCACATAACCTGACATGTTCACAGGATCCTGAGATGATGGCATGGGCATGATGGGGCTGTTCAACGTAGAAGAGAGCTTTTAGCATCACTCTCCTCTGTCTCAGACCTTCTCTCGCTTTTTATAATAAAGAAGTCTGCAGCACTCGGGAGGCAGAGGCAGGCGAATCTCTGTGAGTTCAAGGCCAGCCTGGTCTACATAGTGAGCTCCAGGCCAGCTGGTACTAAAGGGAGACCCTGTCTCAAAAATACCAAAAAAAAAAAAAAAGGTATGGTTTGATACAGGATTTTCTTCTTAATCTCAATATTTGAAACCATTTTAGAAATGGTGAGAGTGTAAGCCTGCACTTTTCAGCCTATTGTTTAGCTTTCATAAATAGCATTTGCAGGTTATTTTTTTAATTTATTTTTTATTGTTATTAAACTTTTTCCATACATCATACATCATTTCTCAGTTGAATTTAGAGTCACTTCCCTTTCCATGTCCCCCACCCCACCTGAGTTCCTGAACTCTACCATACATGTCTTGCATTTTTTTTCTCTTTCCAGAGTTCCCCCCCCAGTTCTTTTGTTGTTGTTGTTCTCTCTAACTTGTATTGCTTCAATATATATTCATATATACACATAGTTATATATATATATATAAATATATACATACATATCACCCGAATTGGAGGATTTTTTTCTTTTTTTCTTTTTTTTCTTTTGCTAAAAGATGTCATGTTTTCCTTAAGGAAGTGTTCGAAGGCTCCTACTTGGCAAGCCCAGACAACCATCAATCCTGCCCTTGTGCTCCACACTGGGGTCTTTCCCTCCCACGGCCTACCAAATGAAGTCCAGTAAGCATGCGTCCTGTCTTGATCTTCCTGTGCTGGCCTCCATAATATAGCCTGAGTAGTCCAGTAATGGCAGTCTACACTCTGATGAGGCTGAAATCCCCATAGCTGGTCAGTCCACAAGCTAGGTATCTCAGTATCCCCATCTGGCATTGAAGGTTTGGAGGATTCTTGGAGACACATGAGTCTTCAGTCCATATTAGAGGGTCATGTCTTTGAAGAATGGCAAGAAGCAGTGGCAGCCACAGGGTAGATGTACTTGCCAGTAAGAATTGAAGACAGGCCAAACAACAGTGCTCTCTCTTTTTTCTTTTTGTCTTTTTACTAAGATCTCAAGTTTTATATCTGAAGAACAATTTCTCAGGCCTTACTGATTATTTCTGGTTTTACTTTCCTTTTGGATGCTTAAGGCCACACAGCCCAGATTAACCAGGTTTCTGTTTTCAAAAACCTCAGTTGAGGATCTGGTCCTCGGGTCTCTCGGGGTTTTTTTCGGGGGGGGGGGTTGCAGGTTATTTTAACTTCATATGTAACTCTAATTTTTGTGGATTACTCAAGAGTTTTGAGAATTTCTGAGCCTATAAACTTTTCAAGCTTATGAAGTAACTATCACAAAGGTAATTTTTGAAAGTATGTTGTGTTTTTTTCCTCTTTTAAGATCATGTAATGGCATTCTCCTGGCTTCCGTTTATCACAAAGTTCTTGTGCTGCTGTTTATCTTACAGAACAACTGCTCACTTGCACGCCTTCTCAGTGTCAACATCCACATGATTTCAGTGTTCTCTAATAAATGTCAGTATTGTAGGCCCACAGTTTTCTTCCTGACCTTGACATAGGTTCCTTTTTGAAGCCTACATATACTTAATATTGATGGAATACATTATTTACATAACTCCGAAAAATGAGGATATCACAGTTGCTTCTACAATTGTCTTTGTTTTTAATTTTACTTTGCAGTCCATACTCACTGCTATAGCTGTCTTTATACATAGTCTTTGATCTTCATCTTAATGTTTTTAAATGATTAATGCTCCAAAGTGGCTTATTTAAGCCAGAAATCACTATGCAAGATGATTAGTTATTTTAATTATTCTTTATGCTCTTCTCTTTCCCTCATAAGCTGCATTATAAACTTCACAGTTCCAAGAAGGATCAAGGGTCAGTGCCTAGTAGGGCAGACCATCTAAAATTGGTCAAAGTGCTTATACTTGCCTTTGCTGGAGGAGGAGGCGGTGTGAGTTCCCACTCTCCCTCCGCTGCCCCTAGTTCTGGAGCCCTGGAGTCCAGTCAGCTGAGAGGCTGTCCTCCCACCTGGCTGGTTTCTGCCTGGGTTTATTGCCTGATGAATAGATAAGGTTAAGGTTTTGCAGGTGAATAGCTCTTATATGTTAGTTTATCATTTACAAGTTGTGTATTTCCTTTGAGGAAAAACACTTAATTGTGGACTAACTTTGACTCTAAAATGGGCATGCCATGCTTCACAGCATTGCTAGGCCCTTTGTGTAGAGTGAGTAATGTTAATTTCTGAGAGGTTTATGAAGAGGACATGCTGTCTTTGGTCTCTCTTCTCTGCTGGTTCCTTGGGCCTGTATCTCTGTTTACATCTTCTTACCCTTTTTACTGGGTAAAAGAAACTGCATGAAGTTTTGTCTCATATCATCCATTAATACCTTCCTTTTTGAACTGTTCTTTGGGGTGAGTGGAGCCTAAGGATGTATCCCATAGGGTAGAGGCTATTCTTTTAAGGTACTGTTTTATTTTATATTTATTTATTTATTTTTGTTTGTTTGTTTTTTGAGACAGGCTCCCTTTTAGTACCAACTATCCCGGAGCTCTGTAGACCAAGCTGGCCTTGAACTCACAGAGATCCACCTGCCTCTGCCTCCCAAGTGCTGGGATTAAAGGCATGCACCACCACACCCAGCTAAGTGCTGTTTTATTTTAATGGTGTAGTTGACAAATTTTGATTCCATTCCATAATATTATTTTCCTGTGGAAAAACAGATTTTCCCAGGTATATACGCCTGGTGGAGGAGTCTCCTGCTTTGTGCGTCTAGCTCACCATAACGTTTTCCTGGAAACATGTCCATACTGGCCACAACAGCACTATCGAGTAATTCTCAGTCCTCAAGGAGAAGAGAATGGAATGCTGCCAGGATCTTGGATTGCAGAGGTAGCCTGACCTGGAGGCAGATCTTCCAGGTCCCTGCAGAGCCTCATATCAGATAGTTTGTTACAAGAAGAATTTAGAGCACTAGAAAATTTGATGATAATTATCAGGTAGCCCAGGGTTGGATGGAGAAAGTGTGATAAGATGCCAGCTACTTTGGGAAAAATGTGAACTTGGGGCTTTAACTTTCTTAGTTCTGCTCCTAAAGATTCTTAAAGATTCTTACTGTATCAGCTTCTTTCCTTGAGCAGATTTTATTTAGAAATGTATGGAATAATCTCTACCAGATGGGTGTGGAGATATGTTTCTGACTCATCGCAAAATGAATACACTAAACCTTGGAATAGCAGCCTGGGAAGAGGCGTGTCAGCACAGAATCACATTTGAAGATATCAGAGAAGGCTTGAAAGTGTCATTAATGAAGACCTGTGAAGGAAATATTTTTGAAAACATAAGATAGGCATTTGGATGTCTGCAGAGAGAAGAGGTAACTGGCTAGCAAGGGGAAGTCTGCAAGGAAAGAGGTGGTTGGGTAACAGGACCCAAACAAGGGAGCTTGGCCTGGAGCCTGGAAGAAGGTGGTGATAAAGCAGTAGTGTTTAAGCACAGATACTCTGCCACCGTCTTCAGGGAGCTGACTTTAAGAAGTGTTCTGTGTTCAGAGTGACTTCTTGTTTGTATAATTGAAGATAAAAAGCTTAACTTAGATATATACAGTAGTAACAAATTATTCTTTATAGGGAGTGAATTTATCTGCTAATTAACATAAATGTCATATCCTCTTTACTGTAATGGGAGGAACGTGCCTTACAAAACTGGCTTGGGGTGGGATGGGGGGAAGGGAGAGGGGAATATGCCTGAACAGAAATAAAAAATGATGTATGAAATACATAAAGCATCAATAAAAAAAAGAAAAAAATTGGGGGATGGGGTGGGATGGGGGGAAGGGAGAGGGGAATATGCCTGAACAGAAATAAAAAATGATGTATGAAATACATAAAGCATCAATAAAAAAAAGAAAAAAATTGGCTATACAAACGATAAAGGGTAGTGGATAGGAGCATTAGGAATGTGACAAAGACAAGAGCAAATTCCATATGATGTACTTTGCAGATTCTTCAAAATTAAGTAGACCTTTCCAATCCATTCAAAGTCTCACATGGTCAGCTATTTATAAAAAAAAAAAAAAAAAAAAAAAACTGGCTTGAGTAGTGAGTTGGTGATGGCATGTAATCCCCTGATAACAGTATCCAGGAAGCATGCTATGGTCAATATCTGTCTGTACCACATGGGATAGTGGAGGCTGTTGAGAGTCCCTGCTGCTTCCTGCACTTTCCTGTACGCCGGCACCACTTGGCAGTTTCTGGAGATTTCTGTTTCTATCTGAGCATCTCTTCTCTGTGGGTGAAACTCACTCTAGGAGGCCTCATGGACGGGAGGGGGTGTTTTTCCGTGGTTTACGTGGCCAACAGCAAGGGCTTAGTCCTGGCTCTGCTGAAAGTGGCACTGCACTTGGACTTGCACTGATGGGCTCACGACCATTTCATGTTGACCTCAGAAGTTCATGTTGCTGTCTTCAAATCTGAATATTTGAAAAGGCCATTTGGATTAAAACACAGATCCTGTGAACTCCGTATCTAGCTGTCGTCACTCCTCTTTTTTTTTGAGACAGGCTCTCAGGTAACTCAAACTGCCTCTAACTTCCTATGTAGTCAAGGATGACCTTGAACTTCTGATTTTTCTTGTCTTTACCTCCAAAGTGCTGGGATTACAGATATGTGCCAGCATGCCCTGCTTATCTGGTGCTGGGGATCAAACATGGGGTCTTCTGCATGTTGGGTAGTCTATACCAACTGAGCTACATCCCCACCACTCTCATACCTCATTTTTATCCACTTACCAGGCTAGTCAGAGCAATGGCAACTTAATTTATCAAATTTTTATTCACTAGGTATCATGCTCTAAGTAGAGACATGGTCTGGACCTGAGCAGAGTCTTCCATATGTTGGGGTGAATAGGTCTCTAGTCAGACCCTTGACTTGACAAATGGTGACTATGATGGGACAGGAATTGGTCACAGGACTGTCTTAAGTATATTAGTGCCATTGGGAAAGTCAGAAGAACTCAGAGTGGAAAACCAGACTAGGTAGATTCAGTGTGATTTAATTTGTGTGCCTTTTACCAGAAATGTTTCTTTCTTACAAGCAAAACGTTCAGCTTTTTGAAAAGCTTTTGGAGTTCCTAAGTAAGCAAATAGCTTTTGAACTGACTTAGACTGACTAACCCATTTAGGGATCTTAGGCTGCTGCCTAAGCACTTACTTAGCACAGTACTTACTAGTACTGTATCCTCATTATAATGCAACTTTGTCTAAGTAGAGTTTTGGATTTCCCTGCCTCCTACCTTAAAAAAGAAGAGAAGAAAAGAAAATCGACCTAAACAGTGGTGTAAGACCTCACAAGAGGATGTCTTATGTAAAAAGACAGCATGGTAGGATTAAAAAGAACAGCATTAACCAGCCAGGCCTGGTGGTGCACACCTTTAATCCCAGCACTTGGGAGGCAGAGGTAGCTGGGTCTCTGTCAGTTCAAGGCCACCCTGCACCATGGTCTATAGAGCCAGTTAGTTTCAGGACAGCTATTTAGAAAGGAAAAAGGAAAAGAGAAAGGAAAGGAGAAAGGAAAGGGAAAAGGAAAGGAAGGCAGGCAGACAGTATTAAGACCCCTAGTACTTATTAACTCTGTGACCTTGGATAAGTTACGTATTTCTGAGTCTGTTTTCTCTCAGACTAAATAGGAATAGATTTTTGGTTTAAAGATTCATTATCTTTCTACCTTCTCTTACTCCCACTGTGAACCCTCTAGAAAAATTTCCCATCACAATATTTTAATTAGTATATTTTAATTAGTCTTAATTACTTGTTAAGTGTCTTAGTTCCATTTAATCTTTATACTTTGATTTATTTTATTTTTTAATTTAAAAAAATTTTTATGTGTATGAGTATACTATCTGCATGTAGGTTGGTACACCCATGTTGTGCAATGCCTCGGATGTCAGAAGAGGGCGTCAGATTCCCCTGGAACTAGAGTTAAAGACGGTTCTCAGTGGCCATGTGGGTGCTGGGAATCAAACCCGGGTCCTCTATAAGAGCAGTCAGTGCTCTTAACCGCTGAGCCATCTCTCCAGCCCCTATACTTTTGATTTTTTAAGAAAATATTTTTATTTATGTGTCTCACGTATGTGCATGTCACGTATGTGCATGTGCCCATGGAGCCCAGAAGAGGGTGTTGGCTCTCCTTGAGCTGAAGTTGTAGGTGGGTGTGAGCCTCCCACTGTGGGTGCTGAAAAACAGACTTGGCTCCTCTGGAAGAGCAGCAAGTGCCTTTAACTACTGAGCCGTCTCCCCAGCCCTTACATACTTTGATTTTATGCTCCCTCCCTTTGGCCTGGTCTAGACTTGAAATAAATGGAACCTTCTTAAATATTCGATGTCATGTCACATGTGAATATGTTTACCCACCATACTGATTAGCGATATACCTCTCGTTCTCATCAGTGAGCATCTTTCACACACCATTGTTTCTTGAATGTGCTGTTGGGCTCTGGGAGTGTTTATGAGTAAGACATAGCTATTAGCTTCCAAGAATCTCTTGTTAGAGTGACAGGCACAAACAGATAATTACAGTGTTAGGTTAAAGATAGATATCAAGGTGTGGGTATCACAGGGGGAGTTGAGTTGATTGCCTAGATATCTGGCTATTGATCACTCTGTAGTAGAGAGAACAGTAATAGAGAGGGTGTTAGGTCTGAATACATGAAACTGAGGCTTTTTTAAAATTTAATTTAATTTAATTTATTTATTTATGTGTATGAGTGTACTGTCCACATGCAGGTTTGTACACCCGTGTCCTGCAATGCCTCGGAGGTCAGAAGAGGATCTTGGATTCCCCTGGAACTGGAGTTCTCCTGGAATTGGAGTTACAGACGGTTCTCAGCTGCCATGTGGGTGCTGGGGATCGAACCCGGGTCCTCTGCAAGAGCAGTCAGCACTCTTAACCACTAGGCCATCACTCCAGCTCAAAACCGAGTTTTACTACAAGTCAAATCAGTGGTCCATAACTTCCATCTGACTCACCATCCTTCCATCATCTCTTAAGTATACGTTTTGCTTTTTGTTTGTTATTATTTGAGACTGGGTCTCAGTGTATAGCCCAGGCTAGCCTGGAATTCATGATCCTCCTACCTCAGTATCCTGCTTCAGCCTCCTTAATGCTGAGATTGCAGATGTGTGCCCACACCCAAGTATAAGTATCCCTTTAAAAAATTCATTTTAAGTAGTAGGCAGGTGTAGCTTAATACAGATCTGTGACTACTCTGGGATAATCTTGGTCAGAGCAAGCACACATCTTCCTGGGAAATGAACAGGCTTGCCATCCTTTAGGAGGAGACTGGTTCCCTATCTCTTAAATAGAATAAGCATACAGGGCTGGAGAGATGGCCTAGTGGTTAAGAGCACCGACCGCTCTTGCAGAGGACCTGGGTTCGATCCCCAGCATCCACATGGCGGCCGAGAACCGTCTGAAACTCCAATTCCAGGAGAACTCCAGTTCCAGGGGAATCCGACACCCTCTTCTGATCTCCGCGGCATTGCACGACACGGGTGCACAAACTTGCATGCAGATAGTACATTCATACACATACAGAAATAAATAAAATTAATTAAAAAAAAATTTGAAAAAAAAAAAAGAATAAGCATACAGTGGACTTGGAATGTGGGTTTGCCCGTGACCCTGACAAGTGGTGTAGCCCTCATGCCTCAGCTACCTGATGATCTATTTTGATAATCATCAATGCCTCAGAGGTGAAGAGAAGATCCCTCAAGAAATATATACATTGTATTTATATTTTTCTTTATCTTCCTAAAGTACCTTTAAAGTAAGGATACTCAGAATATTCTGTTTGAAAGTTGGAGGGAGGTTTTAAGATAATATATAATACACTAGGAGTACCTGCCTTCTGCATTGGTGTAAGTACGCAATGAGATCATCAGTAGGGTTTGGTGTGCCGTATTGCTCAGGACTGGCTCTTGTTGTTACATATTCATATTGTGTTTTGGTCTAGACTGCTTATGTAATGCCAGGGGAGCCACGCTGCAACTGTTTTCAGTTGGACTAAACCCGCTCTTTGGTCTGAAGCTATTTCATGTATTCAGCTAGCAGACATTCATTGAGGGCTAGAATGTTGGTCATTGATGCCTCAGAGGTGAAGAGAAGATCCCTCAAGAAATTTATACATTGTATTTATATTTTTATCTTCCTAAAGTACTTTAAAGTAAGGATACTTAGAATATTCTGTTTGAAAGTTGGAGGGAGGTTTAAGGTAATATATAAGCTAGTTTAAGAGAAATTGTCCCTTTTCACTCAAGGGAGATTCTGTCTGAGTTAAATACAAATACCTTGCTGATTTACTTACTGTTGAGTTGTGTTGCAGTAAGCAGAGAATAGCCAGCTTGCTTTGTAAGGTCATGTGTTCAGCTGATGTGTTGTCAGCTTTAGTAATTAGTCTGACATTAGCTATTCATGATAGAAATTTGCTTCAAAACAAAAAATATATATTTACCTGATTTTCTGAGCTGGGTGTAGCAGTATTGCCTGTAATCTAAGCACTGCAGAGATTAAGGCAGGAAGAGTGGGAGTTTGAGGACAGGTAGGCTACATAGTAGGATTTGTAAAATATTTTGTTTATTAATTTTATCTTAATGGGTATGAGTGTATTGCTTGCATGTATATAAGTGCACCTGTGTCATGAAGGTCAGAGGAGGACAGTCAGTCCCCTGGAACTGGACTTACCAATGGTTGTTAGCTGCTATGTGGGTGCTGGGAACCAAACTCAGGTCCTCTGCAAGAGCAGCCAGTACTCTTAATGACTGAGACATCTCTTCAGCCCCATTGTAGGATTTTAAAATTATGTGTATGTATGTGTGTCTGCATCGTTGTTTGTGCACATGTGAGTGCAGGTATCCATGGAATCCAGAAGGCATCAGATCCTGTGGAGCTGGAGTCACAGGTGATTGTGAGCTGGCTGACCTGGGTGCTAGGAACCAAGTTTGGACCCTCTCCAAGAGCAGTACATACAGCTAACCACTGCTCTTGACTGCTGAGCCATCTCTCCAGCTCCATGCATGGTCTTGATTTTCCTTTTTTTTTTTTTTTTTTTTTTTTTTTGTATTTTTGAGACAGGGTCTCCCTTTAGTCCCAGCTGGCTCGCTCTGTAGACCAGGCTGGCCTTGAACTCACAGAGATCCACTTGCCTCTGCCTCCCAAGTGCTGGGATTAAAGCATGTGCCACCACACCCGGCTTGATTTAACTTTCTAAAAATATATTTTATTTTTATTATTTTTATTTTATGTGTATGAATGGATTGCCTGCCTGTATGGAAGTGCACCTGTGTCATGCAATGCCTGCAGAGGTCAGAAAAGGGTGTTGGATCCCCTAGAACTGGAGTTATCAGTCATTAGCCACTATGTGGGTGCTGGGAACCAATCCTGCCTGGGTCTGTTGCAAGAGCAGCCAGTGCTCTTAACCACTGAGCCTTCTGTCCAGCCCCTTGATATTCCTTTTGGTTAGTTTTTCTTTTCTGGTTCTAATCATTCTCTCTATAAGTTATTCTTGCTTTGTTCTTCTTTCTGTACTCATTAGATGTTTAGATCTGGCTGAAACAAGTACATTAAGATAATAGGACTCCCCTCGATGTGAATTCACAATTTCACTTAGATTGTTTATCCATAGGCAAGCAAAAGAAAACACTCTAGCTTTTTAAGTTAGCCTAGGAATAAGCTAGTTTGTACAATCTAAAATCTCTAGAGAATTTCTTTAGAATGTTAGAAAAGGGCTGGAGAGATGGCTCAGTGGTTAAGAGCACCAACTACTCTTGCAGAGGACCCAGGTTCTATTCCCATCATCCACATGGCGGCTAAGAACTGTCTTTAACTCCAGTTCCAGGGGAATCCGATGCCCTCTTCTGACCTCTGCAGCATTGCATGACACAAGTGCACCAACCTACTTGCAGACAGTACATTCATGCACATAAAAATAATAAAAAAAGAATGTAGGAAAACAATCTATGCTCTTTGTGATATGAAAGAGGTTGTGCTAGGCATCAGGCTTGCCTCAGCCATGTAGATTCATCATTTCTGGTATCCACTGGGTGCTTAGCAGAGGGGCTCCATAATTGGCCCTGATACTAAGTTGTGATTGTCATGTTTCAAATACTGTGTGCAGTAGTCCCTGTTCTAACAAGACTTGTATCAATGATGTATAGATGAGGGGCTAGGGGACTGACCAAGAATCTAGTGTTTTCTTAAGCTTTCTTAAGTAAAATTAATAATTTTATTGTAGAGTAAGCACCCCAATCCAGAAATATGAAATTCAAAATGTTTCAGAGTCCCAGTTTTTTTTGAGGGTTGATATGCTGCCACAAGTGGAAAATTCTATACCTAACTTTATGTGAGAGGTCACTGTCCAAATACAGGTACACAGGGATATGGCTCAGTGATAGCAACACTTGTCTAGGGGCTGGAGAGATGGCTTAGCAGTTAAGAACACTGGCTGCTCTCGTAGAGGACCCAGGTTTGATTTCCAGCACCCACATGGTGGCTAACAACCCTCTGGAACTCCAGCGCCGGGTGAATCTAACGCCCTCTTCTGACCTCAGTGGGCATTGCATGACACAGGCAGGCAATACACTCATAATAATAATAAAATAATAAATAAAATACGAAAAAAAACTTGTCTAGCTTGTATGCCTGAGTTTGATACTCAATACTGGAAAAGTGCAGACACAGTCATAATATTGTATAAAATTTCCTTCAAGTCATCTGTATTGGAATAAGTAAAATACAAATGGTTTTGTGTTTAAACTTGGGTCCCATTCCGAAATATTTCAGAATCTGAAATTTCTAATACTTTTGATCCCACATGTTACAGATAAGGGATAATCCCTCTGTATGTAGTCTATTCCTAGTTTAGATGTTTGTTTCTTCTCTGGAAGTGAAGCTAGTGCACACGAATTGCCTGGCAAAATTTATTGGGCAGAGAAGGCATATAGTAGATACTTTAAACACTTTATGTACTCTGGTGGTTATTTTAATATATTCCCCTGTCTTGAAGTAAAGGTGAATATAAGGAAAACGAATTTGCAGGCATGTATCTCAGCTGTATATTAAAAAGTTTAAGAGTTTAAAAATAAACCTATTCTTAGCTGTGTGTAGTTTTTGTTTTCCTCAATAACATTTATTTGAGTGTTTTAAAGAAATTGTGGAAAATATTGATTTCCTTCCTAACAGTACTCCCCTGAGATTTATTTGCATTAGGACTGAGTTTTCTCTAAATGAGTTATGTGACCAGCTTCAGTAATAGGAAGTGACTTGAGCAAAAATTGCAAGGAAGTAGAGGTCAAAGGTCAGCATTAAGTAATTCCAGTATAGAATGCTGTAGCAGTTCTCCCAATTTTCCACATTGCACAGCAGTATTTTTGAGCTTGGAGATGGTGAGCCCCTTTTATTTTATTTTATTTGGGGGTGATTGAGAAAGGAAATAAAAAGAGTTTGATGGTAGCTGAGTTAATGGGTGTGTGATATTGGGGCAGGAATTGCTGCCATCCTGTTAGTAAACACACAGGACCACACATTTGGTTTGGCAGTTTTCTTGAAAATAGATTGTTAGAACATGACTCTGCTGTGCCACTTTATGGAAGTCTGTGGATTAGAGAATTGGACTTGAAAAACATTTGAATTTGAAAAAAGAGCTTATTCTTTCAAATGTTTATTAATCCCAGATACAAATATTTTTAACATTTAAGAGAAATTTACCAGTAGAAATTTGCATATAAGTAAAACTTGAAAGGACATATGTCATAGTATAAACATTGGAGTTTTAAAAATATTTTTATTTTATGTGTGTATCTTGCCTCATAGTGAATCATGTGTTTGCAGTGCCGGTGGAGGCCGGAAGAGGGCTTCACATCCCCTGGACTGGAATTACAGACAGTTGTTAGCTGCCATATAGGCACTGTGAACAGCTAGTACTCTTAACCACTGAGCCATTTCTCCATCCCTCATTATCTGCCATCTTTTACTTACTTACTTATTCATTCATTCATTCATTCATCTATTCATCCATTCATTCATTCTTGTTTTGAGATGGGATTATACTCTGTAACCCTTGAACTTGTGGTCCTCCTGCTCAGCCTCACGAAGTGCTAGGATTAGAGGTATGCATCTCCATTCCTAATTTAGTTTCTGTTTTGGAATTGCAAGCTATATTGTTCTAGTAATTTCAGTTTAAATTTTTTATATCTTTTTCTCTTCTCTTCTCTCTCTTTTAAAGCTAACTAGCTTCCTTGAAGAATGCAGTGGATACAAGATTGCTAACAGATAGAATTGAGGTTACAGCTGTCTATGTGTTAAGGGTATTAAAGCTTGTAGTAGGGTTGAGAGCCTGTTAATAGGGACCACAACCGCCTATCAATGAGGCCCTCCGTGGGTCTGATCCCTAGTACTGGAGGGGAAATCCCTGTAAGGTGACTGAATTTTATGGATTATGTCTCCCCTTCCTCCTCCCTTCCCTTTCTGCCCTCCTTTTCTTCATGTTTGAACTAGCTTTATAAGTATAATTAGCATGCAATAAGATTCACCAATTTTAAGTGCATAGTTGGATTAATTTCATACAGTTGCAAAAGCAGTACCATCATTGTAAAAGACATTTCCGTCGTCTTGAAAAGCTCCCCATGGCCCTCTACAGTCTGTGTCTTTCCCTCATCACTGGTCTGGCCAGCTACAGATCTGCTTTCTGTCACTGCGCTTGTTGCCTTTTCTAGACTTTGAATTAATGGCATCATCCTGTAGGCTGCTTTGGGAGTTTGGCTTGATTCACATCACATATGCTTTTGAAATCTGTCTATGTTGCACACATGGGTGTTCTTCTTTTACCTCTGAGTAAATACTCATTGTAGATAAACTGTAGTTATTCACCTTTCTATGCATTTTTTTTTTCTGGTTTGGAGCCATTATGATTAAATTTTTATGAATGTTAGAAAAAAAATTTGAACAAATATTTTGCTTTTCTTGCAATAAATATCTAGGAGTAGATTGTGTTGTATGGTAAGATAATATTTAATAAACTGTCAAAACCATCACCAGCCATCGAGTTCAACAGTTCCAGTTGCTTTTTTATTGGGGGGGGGGGTCTTTTTTTTTTTTTTTTTTTTTTTTTTTTTTTTTTTTTGGTCTCCCTGGAGCTTGCTAATACTAGATCAGGCTGGCCTTGAACTCACAGAGATCCACCTGCCTCTGCCTCCCAAGTGCTGGGATTAAAGGCGTGCACCACCACACCTGGCCTCCAGTTGCTTTTTACAGGACATCCTTGTCCACATTTATCTCCAGTCCCTAGTAAGAGCATGGCACTTATTTCCTTATGGTTTTCCTTTGATTTGTGAGATGGCTGATGGTGTGGGGCATCTTTTCACATCTTTTTATGTGCTGTTTGACTCTTTATAAACCACTTTTTGTTTTCAGTCAGATTGTCTTCCCAATTTTTATTGACTTGTTAATCTTACTAACTTTTTTAATTAATTAATGTTTAAATCAAATCTAGACCCCGTGTTCCACCCATCCCCCCCACCCCACCGAGCTCATCATTCTGCCAACATGCTTTTCATCTCTTTCTCAGTCTTCTCCAATTCTCCATGTGGAGTTGACTGTTTTGAGCAGAAGTTCGCTGTTTCAGTCATTCTTTGATGCAGTCCTTTCTGTTGTTGTTTTGTTGTTGTTGTTGTTGTTTTTTTTTGTTTCTGCTTAGGCTTTGGACAAAAGCTCAAGGGCCATCCATGCGCAAGAAATACTTACAGCTAGGTAATTGGACTAGCATCCACAGATAGGGATACCGTTCATCTTTGTTTTTTTGGGACTGTGTTACTTCACTCAGCATGATGTCCTCTAGCTCCAGCCATTTTCCTGCAAAGTTCATGATGTCATCTTTCTTTACTGGCATAGAACTCCATTGTGTAAGATGTACACATTTTTCTCTATCACTCATCATTGAGGGGCATTTGGGTTGGTTCCAGCTCCTTGCTATTGTGAAGAGAGCTGAAATAAACATGGCTGTGCATGTATCTCTGCAGTGGGGTAAGTCTTGAGGGTACATGCCCAGGAGTGGTATGGCTGGGTCGGGTGGCAAGTTCATTCCAAGTCTTCCAAGGGTTCTCCACACTGCTTTCCATAGTGGCTGTATGAGTTTACATTCCCACCAGCAGTGGATGAGTGTTCCCCTT
Source organism: Rhizomys pruinosus (assembly GCA_009823505.1). NCBI lineage: Eukaryota > Metazoa > Chordata > Mammalia > Rodentia > Spalacidae > Rhizomys > Rhizomys pruinosus. The sequence continues at coordinate 1,007,303 of VZQC01011429.1, read as the reverse complement.
TCCCCACAACCTCTCCAGCACTTGGTATCATTTGTTTTCTTGATCCTAGCCAGTCTTATTGGAGTAAGATGATATCTTAAAGTGGTTTTGATTTGCATTTCCTTAATGATTAGTGATGTTGAACACTTCTTAAGGTGTTTCTCAGACATCTCTAATTCCTCACTTGTGAAGTCTCTGTTCAGCTCTTTGCTCCATCTATTGAGTGGGTCATTTGTTTTCTTTCTTCTTTGTTTTTTGAGTAGTTCATATATTGTAGAAATCAATGCTTTGTCAGATGTTTCTGTGGTGAAGGTTTCTTCCCACTCTGGGATTTCTCTTCACTTCCTCGATTGTTTCTTTTGTACAGAAGCTTTTGAGTTTAATGAGGTCCCATTTGTCAATTGTCGACCTTAATTCTTGTGCAGCTGCTGTCTGATTTAGGAAGTCTTTTCCTACACCTATGTCTTGTAGTTTGCTGCCAACTTTTTCTTCTATCGCCTTCAGAGTTTGGGGTTTCACGTTGAGGTCTTTGATCTACCTGGAGTTGACTTTTGTACAGGGTGAGAGGTAGGGGTTTAATTTCAATCTTACTAACTTTTGAGGGTTCTTTATAGATCGTAGATGTTAATCTTTTATCAGATACATAGGTTTTACTTTTCTCCAGTTAGCATTTTCATTTTTCTCTATTTTTTTAATTTGTTTTGGTTGGTTGGTCATATTTTGAGATGAGGTGTCGCTATGTAGTTCCTGCTGCCTCTTTCTTGGCCCTGTGATTATGGGCATGTACCACAGGCTCAGCCTTGAAATAGTGTGGTTTGGTGTTGCTGTTTCGAGACAGGGTCTCCTTATAGCTCTAACTGGCCTGAAACTGACTGTGTAGACCAGGAGGGCCTCTATCTCACAGAGATCCACCTGCCTCTGCCTCCGGAGTGCTGAGTCTACAGGTGTGCACTACCATGCCTAGCTTAACTTTTTAAAATTTAATGAAGTGCAAATATTTGTTTGTTTCATTTCTGGCTCTGTGCTTTTTGTGTTCTGTAGTTTTTTTGTTTGTTTGTTTTTGTTTTTTTCCTAACACAAGGTTACAAAGGTTTACTCTTGTGTGTTTCTTTAGAATATTATACTTTAAGCTAGAAGTTGATTAGGTCCAATTATGTCTATAGTCCATTCTGATCTCATTTCAGGAGTACTCATTATTTGCATATGGCTATTCAGCTGTTCTAGCACAATTAATGGGAAGACTTCCTAATTTAATTCTATGGTGCCTTTTTTTGAAAATACACAAATTTATATGTACATGTCTATGTTTAGATTCTCAGTTCTTTTGCTGGGGGCTTGGGGAGATCAAATATACATTCTAGGCAAGCATTCTGTTAATAAGCTACATCCTCAGCCCTTAAGTTCAATTATATTGATTTACATATCTGTCATTTGATTATTACAATTAATGCATTTTAAGTGTTAAGGTGTCAGGAAGAGAAGGTTTAGGTAGGGACATCTGCTAATCTTATTTAGAATTTTAGGCTTCTTAAGATTTTTCTATACTCAAAATGGCATTGTATGTATGCAAAAGCAGTTTTATTTCTTTTTCCAATCATTTATTTGTCTTCCTGACTCATTTTCTTCTTTCAGTATTGTGCTAAACGCTAGTCATGGTAGTAATGGGAGACGATATCCTTACCTTGTTCTGGTCTTAGATGGAGAGTATTTTATTTTTTAGCCACTGCTTTAAGCATGAGGCTAACCATAGTATTTGTGTGTGCCTATACTAACTACTTTTTCTCTGCTGTGACAGATAGTTTGAAGGAGGAAGGATTTATTTTGGCCCACAGTCTCAGAATTTTCTTCCATGGTTCACTTGTTCCAGTGCTGTAGGCTGGTGGTAAGGTAGAACATTATGGGAACTGAAGTGTAGGGTAGAGGAAGCTGCTTTCTTCTTCAGTAGACTTCCTTCTTCCCTTCATTCTGTCCAAATCCATAGCCTGTTGGATAGTGTAGCCCATAATCAGGGTGGGTCCTCTCCACTTAGTTAACTCTCTATAGAGATGTCTTCTCAGATACAACCAGAAATGTGCTTTACTAATCTAGGCATTTCTCAATCCAGTCAACAGGCTTAACCATGAAGAGTTCCCTCTGTCAGCTTACAGAAAAGTCCTTTTTAATACTGCTTTATCAAAGATCATAAAATGATGAAAGAAATCTAGACTGATCTGCTCTTTATTTTGGATATTTTTAGGGGGTGGGTTTTTTGTTTGTTTCAGGGTTTTTTTTTAGAGATAAGATCTTGCTATGTAGCCCAGGCTAGGCTTAAATTCACAGTCTTCTGCTTCAGCCACCCCATGCTGGGATTGCAGACAAGTGCCACCATGCCTGTCTACTACCTTTGTTTTAAAAACATTTTTTGAATTTTATTTTATTATTGGGTGTATATTAGGATTGTGGGGCATGCTTGTACACAGCACACTCGTAGAAGTCAGAGGACAACTTTGTGGACACAGGTCAGCAGACTTGCACTGAAAGCACCTTTACCCACTGAGCCTGCTCCCCAGCCTGCCCTAAAAAAAAAACCCCATGTTGCATTTCTGGGAAAAACACTTGGTCAGATTAACCAGGTTTTGTTGAGTAACCTTTGTCATTTTAAGTCTTTCAAGGAATTTGCCTATATCCTAATCTGAGGTATTGACTATATTAACAGAATTGTTAATATCACATATGCTAGGCAAGTGCTATAAACTGAGCTACATCTTAACTTGATTTATATATTTTTTTATTTCCTTTACTTTGAGTTTAATCTACTCTTCATTTCTAGTTCCTTAGTCAGTTTTTTTTTTGGGGGGGGGGTTGTGGAGAAAATCATGTAGGAAATAATCACTTATATCATATTTATAATAGAGTTTTATATATTGTATACTTAAATTTTTGCAATGTAAATATTGCATATATACAACATGTATCATATTCATTATCGTTATATATTATATAATGCACAGTAAAATCCTTGCTGAATAGCCAATATGGCAGCAGTATATCAGCTAACACCACTGTAGTAACAGACCTGCTAACAGTTTATTATTCTTTATTTTTAAATATTTTTAGGGCTGGAATGATGGCTCAGAGGTTAAGAGCGCTGAATGCTTTTGCAGAAGGCCCAGATTCAATTCCCAGCACCCACATGGCAGCTAACAACTGTCCATAACCCCAATTCCAGGGGAATCTAACGCCTTCTTATATTGCCTGCATGTGGATAGGTGCACCTGTGTCGTGCAGTGCCTGCGGCGGTCAGAAGAAGGTGTTAGATTCCCCTGGAACTGGAGTTATAGACAGTTGTTAGCTGCCATGTGGGTGCTGGGAATCAAACCCTGGTCCTCTGCAAGAACAGTCAGTGCTCTTAACTGCTTATCCATCTCTCCAGCCCCCAGTTTATTACTTTCATCACAGTTCATCTGTGGAGCAGTCAGGATACCAGTCACCTCTGTAACCAGTATTTCCAACATGGCTTAGGTAAGTGAATTTACTACAGCTTGATAGGTCCTGTAAAAAGATATCTGTCTTAATATTAAAACATAAGAATCTTTGTAAGTCTACAGAAGTACTTTTTCTCTTTGTAAATCTTTTTTCCTTTCCTTCCTCTCTTCCCATTCCTCTCCCTTTCTCCCCTGCCTTCTATAGCCAGGCTGACTCTGAACTTGCATTCTTCCCTCCTCAGCCTCCAAAGTGTTGGACTACAGATGTGTACTACCACATCTGATGTAAACTTAGTTGGAATAATTTCAAACTTTCAAAATATGCATGAATGGAAGAGATTAAAAGAGCCCCCCTATGCTTTATGAACATGCTCCCCTATTATTGACAGGTTGCCACATTTGCTTTTTAGTCTCATCTACCACACATGCATGTACTAGTAAAGAGTTTTTATGAGCTGAGCAGTTAATAAACTTCTTTATCTCCTAAAACCCATGTTAAAAAAAATAAAGCCAGGCATAGTGATTGGTAACATGCTTGTAATCCTAGCTCTGGGAGGCAGAGACAGGAAGGTCCTGAGGCTCACTGGTGAGCTCACTGGTGAGCCTGCCCTACCTGCCCCATAAGGACCCCATCTCAAAACAAAACAGCCAAACAAGAAACCAAGGTGGTTCTGGCTCCACTTGAGGCTGTCCTCAGGCCTCCACACACATGCATATGCACACATAAGAAGAATTTATATATATTAAAGAACTATAAGCATGAAGTTCTTCTGGAGTATGAAATATTTTACCCCATTTTTTAAGAGTATTTAAAATGCAATTCACATAAATTTGTAGAAAAAAATTAAAGGACAGAACACAATATTATGAATTGTTGTTGACAAAATATTGAGAGGCTAGAGTTGCAGCTCAGTAGTCCAGTTTGCTTAACATATCCAAGGTCCTTGATTTGATTTCCCACCACCAAAACCAAAACCAAACCAAACAACAACAACAAAAAATCTAAATATCAAACAGAGTCTTGTAGTACACGTATGTAATCCCGGCACTTGAGATGAGAGGTTGAGGCAGGAGGATCCCAAGTTCTAAGCCAGTTTAGACTACATTCAGGGCCAGCCTGACCTACAAGGTGAGACCTTTCTGAAGAGACCAAGGGCTAGGGATGGAGCACAGTGGCAAAACTGGGGTGAACTGGGGTGGTCCTGCTCTACCTCATCACCTGTTGGGTCATTGGTGACATTTGTCCCCAGAGACCCAATGCCATGGTGAAGAGTAGCCAATTGCACCTTGGCCAGGGGCAGGCCATGCTCACGAGGGTTTACTTTGGGTCCTGTTTTTTTGCAGAGTCCTTCCTGCCCTCTTTTTATTCCTAATTTTACTCTTTAAGGGAGAACAGTACGGTTTTGAGGGGGGGTTGGTGGTGGTGGTTGTTGTTACTATTTTTGAGACAGGGTCTCACTGTGTAGCCCTGGTTGACCTGGAACTCTGCTAGGATTACAGGTGTGTGCCACCATGTCCCACACAAGGTACTCCTAATTGTGTAATGAAGTATTTTTTTTTAATTTTATTTATTTCTGTATGTATGAATGTACTGTCTGCATGCAGGTCTGTGCATCCGTGTCGTGCAATGCCGCGGAGGTCAGAAGAGGGTGTCGGATTCCCCTGGAACTGGAGTTCTCCTGGAATTGGAGTTTCAGACTGTTCTCGACTGCCACGTGGGTGCTGGGTCCTCTGTAAGAGCGGTCGGTGCTCTTAACCGCCAGGCCATCTCTCCAGCCCATGTAATGAAGTCTTTGTACCAGGGAGAGACATTATCCAGCCCGCGGGCCCACTGTTCTGCTCCCTTCTCCCACAGTTTTGCCTCCGTTAGTAGTTTAGTTCTTCTCTTGCTCTCCTCAGCTCTTGGTTGGAGCATCTCCAGAGGCTGCTGTGCACAGAGGAGTATGTGGGCAGAGCAGGAAGCTAATGTTTTGGGGTTTTGTTTTTCCTTAGCCAGATTTAATTTGTTTTTTTATTTGTTTTTATTTTTGGTTTTTTTTTTTGTTGTTGTTGTTGTTTTTTAATGACCATAAGTTGCAGAGGGCCTATGAGTATAGAGTTAATGCCCAGTGATGGTGTCAGTAAAGGCTCTGTGCTGTCTGAGGGATTCCTGCCTGTCTTTCCTGTTTCCAGCCCTTGCCTCATGGTGATCTCCAACTTCTGACTCATCACTAAGGACGTCATTAAAAACATGGCTGATGCTCTCCTCAGTATACCAGCACAGAAAGCCACAGGGTCGAGGGTTGTGTGCCATGAGAATCATTCCCAGAGCCAGTCAGCAGCCCCATCCCTGAGAAATATGTGTGCACAGAAGACTAGCATCCAGCATCCAGCATTCAGCATCCAGCAGATGTGTTGGTTTTCCTGGTATCACTGAATTGCTTTAGTAAACAGGTATCAGAAGTAGTTTCCCCCAAACAGCTAGATGTCCTTCAAGATGAAATGTCTTTTGATTATTTAAGTCCCTGAATCTTTTTGACAGATGTTCCCAGGGTTAAAGTTCTGATTCAGATCAAAGACAGATTTCCAGGTGGAGTCTTTACAGGAATCACTGTACAGGTCAAATAAAGACAGTTCTATGGAACTGAAGCTTTGAAGGAGTGCCAGTCCTGTCCTGTTCTGCCTCCCCTTGTGACTGCTAGGCAGTTTTCCCTGGGATGGTTGGTTATAGAACTGCCTCAGAGCCAGAGAGAAGAGAACGGGAATGGAGCAGGATGGACGCCACAGCTCTCACTGCATGTTCTTGATCAAGACTCAACTTTTTAAAAAGGAGCCAACACTCCCTAAATTGTTTGTTCTTTTTTATGAAGGAATTTTCTAAGGCCCTTGGTGTTGCCATTTTCTTTTTTTTTTTTTTTTTTTTTTTTTTTTTTTTTGTCAAGATATTGTCATAGGTAAAGGGTACATGGAATCTTTCTGTATAAGTTCTTAAAACTATGGGATGGCTCAGAGAGATGGCTCAGCGGTTAAGAGTGCCGACTACTCTTGCAGAGGACCCGGGTTCAATTCCTAGCACCTACATGGCGGCTAAGAACCGTCTTTAACTCCAGTTCCAGGGGAATCCGACGCCTTCTGACCTCCGCAGCATTGCACAACACGGGTGCACCAATCTACATGCAGACAGTACACTCATACACTGTATGGGATTCTAAAATTATCTCAACAAATTTTCCATATAAATAACCACCACCAAACTACTGCTGGGTCCTGGCAATTATTTCTTTCTGCTCAAAAATTTGCTTTAACAGTATATAGCCAATGAGATGGCTCAGTGGGTAAACATGCTTGCTGCCAAGCCTTCATACCAGGGCCATTTAGAGAGCTGCAGTTGATAGTTTTGATGTACAATAATGTACCAGTTTTATCTTTTCTGAATTGCGTTTTGAGTGATAGTTCTAGAAACTTTGCCTATAGACGGATCCTGAAATGTTTCTCCTGTATTCTTTCATTAATGAAAGCCTTTAATAGGTTGACATTTAATAGGTTAGTTGTCTGTTTTAAGATAATTTTATGCATATATTTATTATGTATGTATGTGTGTATATATATATATATATATACATATATATATATATACTGTAATATACGTGTCGAGGGTTAGGTCAAGGTTGCTTTGGTTTGTCCTTGAATGATCCAGTTGTTCCTGTACGTATGTTGTCAGAGGGCTGTTCTTCCTGTTATTGNTATGGAATTTACAAAAATTCAATTGAAAAAGGAAAAAAATCTACAGAACAACAATATAATTATAAGTTCATACAACATACTTTCAACAAATATTAACAAATTAACTTATAATGCATAAGAATTATACACGCATAACCAAGAGGTTGTTATTGTTCAAAAAATGCAAGGCTGGGGCTGTAGAAGATGGCCTAGCGTTGGGAGCAGCGCGACGCTGCTGCAGAGGACCGGGTTCGATCCCCAGCACCCACATGGCGGGTGGAGAGCTGTCTGAAACTCCAATTCCAGGAGAACTCCAGTTCCAAGGGAATCCGACCCCTCTTCTGACTCTCTGCGGCATTGCACGACAGGTGCACAAACTTGCATGCAGACAGTACATTCATACACATACATAAATAATAAAATTAATAAAAAAAAAAAAACAAAAAACAAAAAAAAACAAAAAATGCAAGGCTGACTCAAAAATGTAAAAATTGACCATCACAAGTCATAACTATCAATAAGCTAAAGAGGAACTATATGAACATACTCTCTTGCAGAAAACAAACTTTACAAAGGCCTATACTTATTCCAAACAAAAATTGCCAACAAGATAGGAGAAAAGAAGAGCTGTATAGCCAAAGCTACTGTGACAACCTGAGACCAGGACATGGACAGGGCTGGCCCAGCTCCTAACAGCACTATGGATTACAAAAAAACTTTAAAAAAAACATAAATTATCTCTATTTGCAGACTAGATAGTTGCAAGAGAAGAAAGGAAGGGAGGGAGGGAAAGAAGGAAAAAGAAAGAGAATTATTTTAAATAGATAAATTATGCTGGGCATGTGGTGCAGGCCTTTAACCCTAGCACTCTTGGAGGCAGAGGCAGGCAGATCTTTGTGAATTCAAGGCTCCAGCCGGGTCTACAGCATGAGTTTCAGGACAGCGGGGTTCAGGGAGGACCCTGTCCTGAAAAAACCGGAAAAAAAAAAAAGAGATAAAATTTAGCAAAGTTACAAAATACAAAATCAAATTCAGAAACTGAATCACATTTCTATACATCAACAATGAATATGTGTTAAATTATTCTAAATACAATTAAATATTTAGGTATAAATCTAAGAGAACACATAGAAGAAATAGATGATCAAAATCAACAAAATAATAAGAAAGAAACCAAAGCCCAAGTAAGCAGTGGTGCAGCACCATGGTACAGGCAACCCTCATTAAACTTAGTGGCTCACAAAACCAAACTTGATTGGGGGTTGGGGGGACTTCCTGGGAAGAATAAAAGGTCAGTGGGAATGGGAGAGGGGGAGAAAAGGTAACAGGAGATGAAAATCACCAAAATATAGTATATGCATATGCATGTATGAAGTCATCAGAAAATATGCGCCTGCTTTAATCCTAGCACTTGGAGGCAGAGGCAGGCGGATCGTTGTGAGTTCAAGGCCAGCCTGGTCTACAGAGTGAATTCCAGGACAGCTGGGGTCGACAGAGAGCCCCTGTCTCGAAAAGACAAAAAAAAAAAAAAAGTATTTTCAGGGCTGAGAAATTGCTCAGAGTTAAGAGCACTGGCTGCTCTTGCAGAGGACCAGGTTTGATTCCAGCACACATGGCAACTAACAATCATCTATAATATAACTCTAGTTCCAGGAGATCTGATGCCTCTTCTGACCTTTGTAACCACTGCAGGACATGGGACACTTATATGCATGTAGGCAAATACTTTACACATAATAAAAAAAGAATATTTTCAGATGTAAAAATACTAAAAGTCTAAGTGTGAAGATATACCATATTCATGGACTCTAAGACTCAAAATGTAAGTATCAGTTATTCTCTCCAAATTGATCAGTGAGTTTTCAAATCCTGTGAAAATCTCAGGATACCTTTTTGTAGATATGGACTAACTCACTAAAAAAGATGGAAATGCGCAATCTACAGAATCTTGAAAATCTAACACCTTACTATATAGCTACAGTAATCAAAACAGTGTGATCCTGTCAGGCAGACACATGAGTCACTTGTTCAGATAGTAATAAACCCAAATAAATAGCAATTCTGACAAAACTGCAAAGGCAATTCAATAAAGGAAGAACAGCCTCTGACAACATATACGGTACAGGAACAACTGACATTCAAGACAAACCAAGCAACCTTGACCTAACCCTAACCATGATATATATATATAATATATATATATATATTATATATATACACGCCCCCAACATTACCTGAGGAACTGATGGCAACTGATGACTGCCAAGAAGAGGAGATTCCATCTTATTTAAGGGTGAGCACTCTCAGTAGGTTGACCAGGCTCCAGTGGATGGACCCACACCAAAGACATTTAGGGGACACAATACTGACTCTATGGACATAAATATATATATATATGTGTATGTATATATGTGTGTATATATATATATATATATATATATATATATATATATATATGGTGTGAGGGTTAGGTCAAGGTTGCTTGGTTTGTCCTTGAATGTCCAGTTGTTCCTGTACCGTATGTTGTCAGAGCTGTTCTTCCTTTATTGAATTGCCTTTGCAGTTTTGTCAGAATTGCTATTTATTTGGGTTTATTACTATCTGAACAAGTGACTCATGTGTCTGCCTGACAGGATCACACTGTTTTGATTACTGTAGCTATATAGTAAGGTGTTAGATTTTCAAGATTCTGTAGATTGCGCATTTCCATCTTTTTTAGTGAGTTAGTCCATATCTACAAAAAGGTATCCTGAGATTTTCACAGGATTTGAAAACTCACTGATCAATTTGGAGAGAATAACTGATACTTACATTTTGAGTCTTAGAGTCCATGAATATGGTATATCTTCACACTTAGACTTTTAGTATTTTTACATCTGAAAATATTCTTTTTTTATTATGTGTATAAGTATATTGCCTACATGCATATAAGTGTACCCATGTCCTGCAGTGGTTACAAAGGTCAGAAGAAGGCATCAGATCTCCTGGAACTAGAGTTATATTATAGATGATTGTTAGTTGCCATGTGGGTGCTGGGAATCAAACCCTGGTCCTCTGCAAGAGCAGCCAGTGCTCTTAACCTCTGAGCAATCTCTCCAGCCCCTGAAAATACTTTTTTTTTTTTTTGTCTTTTCGAGACAGGGTCTCTCTGTAGCCCCAGCTGTCCTGGAATTCACTCTGTAGACCAGGCTGGCCTTGAACTCACAACGATCCGCCTGCCTCTGCCTCCCAAGTGCTAGGATTAAAGGCAGGCGCATATTTTTGATGACTTCATACATGCATATGCATATACTATATTTTGGTGATTTTCATCTCCTGTTACCTGTTCTCACCCTCTCCCATTCCCACTGAACCTTTTCTTCTTCCCAGGAAGTCCCCCCAACCCCCAATCAAGTTTGGTTTTGTGAGCCACTAAGTTTAATGAGGGTTGCCTGTACCATGGTGCTGCACCACTGCTTACTTGGGCTTTGGTTTCTTTCTTATTATTTTGTTGATTTTGATCATCTATTTCTTCTATGTGTTCTCTTAGATTTATACCTAAATATTTAATTGTATTTAGAATAATTTAACACATATTCATTGTTGATGTATAGAAATGTGATTCAGTTTCTGAATTTGATTTTGTATTTTGTAACTTTGCTAAATTTTATCTCTTTTTTTTTTTTTCCGGTCTTTTTCCAGACAGGGTCTCCCTGAAGCCCCAGCTGTCCTGGAACTCATGCTGTAGACCAGGCTGGCCTTGAATTCACAAAGATCTGCCTGCCTCTGCCTCCAGAGTGCTAGGGTTAAAGGCCTGCACCACCATGCCCAGCATAATTTTATCTATTCTAAAAGTAATTCTCTTTCTTTTTCCTTCTTTCCCTCCCTCCCTTCCTTCCTTCTCTTTGCAACTATCTAGTCTGCAAATAGAGATAATTTTGTTTCTTTTGTAAATGTTTCTTTTGTAATCCATGAGTGCTGTTAGGAGCTGTGGGCCAGCCCTGTCATGTCCTGGTCTCAGGTTGTCACATGTAGCTTTGGCTATACAGCTCTTCTTTTCTCCTATCTTGTTGGCAATTTTTGTTTGGAATAAGTATAGGCCTTTGTAAAGTTTGTTTTCTGCAAGAGAGTATGTTCATATAGTTCCTCTTTAGCTTATTGATAGTTATGACTTGTGATGGTCAATTTTTACATTTTTGAGTCAGCCTTGCATTTTTTGTTTTTTTGTTTTTTTGTTTTTTTTTTTTTATTAATTTTATTTATTTATGTATGTGTATGAATGTACTGTCTGCATGCAAGTTTGTGCACCGTGTCGTGCAATGCCGCAGAGGTCAGAAGAGGGTGTCGGATTCCCTTGGAACTGGAGTTCTCCTGGAATTGGAGTTTCAGACAGCTCTCCACCGCCATGTGGGTGCTGGGGATCGAACCCAGGTCCTCTGCAAGAGCGTCGGCGCTCCCAACCGCTAGGCCATCTCTCCAGCCCCAGCCTTGCATTTTTTGAACAAAAACCTCTTGGTTATGGTGTATAATTCTTATGCATTGCTAAGTTCAATTTGTTAATATTTTGTTGAAAGTATGTTGTATGAATTATAATTAATTTGCTGTTCTGTAGATTTTTTTTCCTTTTTCAATTGAATTTTTGTGAATTTCATATATTTTGATTGCATTTAGATCTCTATCTACCCCATCCCAATTCTCTCTCTCTCTCTCTCTCTCTCTCTCTCTCTCTGTGTGTGTGTGTGTGTGTGTGTGTGTGTGTGTGTAGGCCTATAGATGGAGTAAAAATTGTGTCCCAAATACCCTTCAGTGTGAGTAGTCTGTAGATTTGAAGTAAATATAATTTGCCCTTGGCAAGCATTTTCAAGAAAACAGTCTAGTAACAGCTATACTTGGCCTCCAGTAACCTTTAACCTACTTCCTGTCTCCATAGATTAGCTTGGCTTGCTGGTTTGTCTAAATAGAATATTTGAACTTCTGTGTCTAGTTTATTTCCCATGCATTCACCTGTGCGGACAATTTGATTATTTCTGTTTGTTTGGAGACTTTGGATACTACAGAGATCTTTAATTTTAACAGGTAGATCATCCTGTTCAGGTTTTTCACACAGGTCCAGAACTGCCATTGTGGGCTGTGGGACCACAGCTTAATTTTCAGTTATTCCATTATCATTTTAATCTACCTGATTTATAAACCACTTCAACTGCACCCACTCTGTCTCCAGCTCATGGTGGGGTTCAGGGAGGTGTCACAGTATAGTGAGCATCAATGTTTAAGTGATTTTCTTTCTTTTTTTTAATCTCCTTTTTTTTGGGGGGGGTTCTTTTTGAGACAGGCTCTCCCTGTATCCCCTGCTGGCCTAGAACATGCTACATGGACCAGGCTGGCCTTAAACACACAGAGATCTGCCTGCCTCTGCTTTTCTGATGCTGGGATTAAAGACATGTACCATCATGCCTGGTGATTTTCTTTTTTAAAAAAGTATTTTACTATTTTTATTTTATGTGTATGAGTATAATGCCTGATGTAGGTAAGGCACGCCTGTGTCATGCAGTGCCTGTGGAGGTCAGATAAGTCTCATCCCCTGGATCTGGAGTTACAGATGGTTGTCAGCTACCCTGTGGGTGCTGGGAATCAAACCCAAGTCCTTTGCAAGAGCAGCCAGTGCTCTTAACCACTGAGCCATCTTTCCAGCCCTTAAGTTTTTTTTCTGATGCTTAAGAAGTTGGTAGTATTGAGTGGTTTGGTAGTTTCAGAACCCTAGTGTACAATATAACAGTTCAGTCTTTTATACGTAGCAACAATTGATGAGCTCAAAGGAAAAAAATTATAGAAATAAGTTATTATAGTAAGAATTCTTCCTCCAGAAGAGTTATTACTAAATTTTAAGTATGTCACAAGTTTAAGGAGCATTATACTTTCATGTATACTTTTCATGTTTAAATTCTACCAGATTGAAGAATCAAACCTTACTGTAGTCTATTTTCTACTGCTATAATAATATATATAGATAAATATTTTTATGTGTATACGAATGTATTGCCTACATTCGTATACACGAACAGTGTAAATGCAAGTGTACCTATGTCATACAGTGCCTGCAGAGATCCAAAGGGGGTGTTGGATCCCCTGGAACTAGAGTTATTGAATATTGTTAACTGCCCTGTGAGTGCTGGGACTTGAACCCAGGTCCTCTGTAAGAACACACAGTGCTCTTAATTGCTGAGCCATCTCTCTAGCCTCCATGAAATATATTTGAAGCTAGTTTAAGGCCATGCATGGCAGAATGCTTGTAATCAGAGTACTCAGGAGGCAGAAGAGAATGGTACTCAGCAAGAGAATGGTGGGTGAGTTTGAGGCCAACATGGTCAACACAGAGAGGTAGCATGACTCTTTTCTCAAAAAAAAATGGGGTTGAGAGGGCTGGAGAGATGGCTCAGTGGTTAAGAGCACTGGCTGCTTTTGCAGAGGAATCGGGTTCAATTCCCAGCACTTACATGGGGGATGAACTGTTTGGAACTCCAGTTCCAGGGGAATCTTATGCTGCCTTCTGACTCCATCAACATTGCCCAACATAGGCACACTTACAATCATCCAGGCAATACGCTCATACACATTAAATAAAAATAATTCTTTTTTAATGGGGTCTGGGGGGCTGGAGAGATGGCTTAGTTGTAAGACTGCTCACTGTTCTTGCAGAAGACCCGAGTTCGAATCCCAGCACCTGCATAGCAGCTAACAACCATCTGTAACTCAGTTTAGTTCCAGGGGATCTGAGACCCTTTTCTGTCTTCTGCTGGCATTGGCACAAAACAGGTGCACTTACATACATGCACACAGTATGCATACACATTAAATAAAAATAAATAAAATATTCAAATGGGGTTGGGAATACAACTCATTTGGCAAAGTGTTTGCCAGAATGTCAAGGTGCATGCTGTGCAAGCATGAGACCATTAGTTCAATCCCAAGGACATGGTAGCAAGTGCTTATAATCCTGGTGCTGGAGAGGAAGCAGGAGTGCCTGGGGCTCACTGCCAGCCAGCCAACCAGCCTGGCCTATTCAGCAAGCTCCAGGCCAAGTGGAGACTGTCTGAAAACCAAAGTAGATTGCACCAAAGAACAACATCTGAGATTCTCTTCTGGCCTCCACATGTATTCACATATATGCATGCACACACATGCACCCATATGAACATGTGTGTCCATACACACTCAAGAAAAAAAAATACTTCCACTAGGAGGAGATGTAGCAGTCTTTCATGGGGGAGGGGGAATTACTTGACTTTGTACTTTTTTGTTTTTAAAGATTTATTTTTTTATGTGCATGAATGGACTGCCTGCATCTGTGTAAGTGGACCTGAGTGGTGCAGTTCCTTCGGAGGTCAGAAGGTGTTTGATTTCCCTGGAATTGGAATTACAGATGGTTGTTAGCCACCATGTGGGTGCTGGGATTGGAACCTGGTTCTTCTTTAAAAGCATCCAGTGCTGTTAACTATGGACCCATCTCTCCAGCCCTGTACTTAAATTTTTTTTAATTTATTTTTATATGTGTATGAGTGTGCCGTCTGCATGTAGGTTTGTGCACCCATGTTGTGCAGTGCCGCAGAGGTCAGAAGAGGGCATCAGATTCCCCTGGAACTGGAGTTCCCCTGGAATTGGAGTTACAGATGGTTCTTAGCCGCCATGTGGGTGCTGGGGATTGAACCCAGGTCCTCTGCAAGAGCAGTCGGTGCTCTTAACCGCTAGGCTATCTCTCCAGCCCCTAATTTTTTATTTTTTAATTAAAAATTTTATTACTATAGTGTGAGCGCACATGCGCGCGCGCGCGCGAGTGTGTGTGTGTGTGTGTGTGTGTGTGTGTGTGTGTGTGTGTATGCTGGGAGGAGCATGTGTGTCATGCAGAGGTGAAAGGACAATTTTCAGTTCTCTCCTTCCGTGCCCTGAGCCATCCACCACCTCAACTTTGTACTATAAGTGTGGCAAAAATATATGTTTATGTTTCATCTTTCATGTAATAAAAAGTAGTGAGGGAAGAAACAACGATAAATCACAGAGTGCCTTTCCAGCCTGAAGGGATTCATGCAGACTTAGTCCAGAATGAATTAACATTTGTAATTACGGAGTGCTTTATTGAAACAAAATCCTGAACAAATAGAACTTTGAAGGAGATACAGATATTATGAACAAGGATAAATTCTGCCATAGTGTCACAGCTTCAACCAATCCAGTGCTCAGACTTTGTCCTAGGCACAGATTTGATTAATAAACTAGAAATTAGTAATGGTGGTGAGTTCAAATAGTGGGTACTGGGCTGCTGGGAGCAGCCAATGAGCACTTTCCTGTGTTAATGGAGAAGATGGCACCATGAGGGAGGCATTCCAGGAAAGATGGGTCTCTGACACAGGATTTGGGGACCTTTCTGACACCTGCCTTGAGTGGCCTTATCTTCTCCTCGTAAGGACCAAATTTAGTTGCATTAAGACTCAGCATCATAGGATGCCCTCCTCACCATCCTCCCATCCTCACTGATTAGAATGGTGCATTCCTAGTGTGTCCCTTTTGAAGTACCATAAAATAAAGTGATAAAACATCTTTCTGTTTGTGAGCATTGATCTATTTATAAGCATTAATCCACTTTCTTTTTTAAATTTTATTTTTGTATGTGTATGAATGTACTGTCTTCATGTAGGTCTGTGCACCCATGTCGTGCAATGCTGCGGAGGTCAGAAGAGGGTCTTGGATTCCCCTGGAACTGGAGTTCTACTGGAACTGGAGTTACAGACGGTTCTCAGCCGCCATGTGGGTGCTGGGGATCGAACCTGAGTCCTCTGCAAGAGCAGTCGGTGCTCTTAACCGCTAGGCTATATCTCTCCAGCCCCCCATTAATCCACTTTCTAGTTTAACTTTTATATAAAATAAAGATAAGCTGGGGAAGGTTAGCTGGCTGTATTTGTCACTCTTCTACACAAACAGCGAGCAGAATTTTAAAATGTTGGAACATAGAGTTTTGTCCTTTTTTTGTAGAAGGTTTAACTAGCGTGTTCTCTTAAGAAGAAGGAGACATTAAGGTCAGAAGGTAAAGACCTAGGAACAGAGGTTCCTAATGCCCAACACTCTCTCATATATCCACATATGACATTTCTAGTTATTCATATTAGTATTTTCTTTTTCTTTTTTTTGGGGGGGGATCTTTTTGAGACAGGGTCTCCCTGTAGCCCCAGCTGTCCTAGAACTCACTGTGTAGACCAGGCTGGCCTTGAACTCACAAAGATCCACCTGCATCTGCCTCCCAAGGGCTAGGATTAAAGGCATGCGCCACCACACCCGGCTCACATATTAGTATTTTCATCAGAATTTTAGAATAGAGGCAGATTGCATATAGTTGTCAGTTGCAATATTCAGGAAAAATTCTCCACCTTAAAATCATAAGAAAGGTAGGTCTGGAGAGATGGCCTCAGCAGTTAAGAGAACTTGCTGCTTAGTAGAAAGCCCAGGTTTAGTTCCCACCACACACACAGCAGCTCACAGTCCTGTAACTCTAGTTCTAGGGAATTGGTGCCCTTTTCTGGCCTCTGTGGGTATCAGACAGTCACACTGTACATATCCATACATGCAGGCAAAGCACATGCATAAAATAAAGTATCTAGCTGATCATGATGGTGCATGCTTTTTTATCGAATTTTTGTGTATTCCACACAGAACATCCTAATCATCTCTATGCCCCCTTCCCCATTGGCACCTTCCCATAGCCCCCTCCCCACTGGAATTCATTCATTCTGACATCTGTGTAAAAGCCTATTGAATCAAGCTTATGTCCGCACACGTCCCTCAGTTCAAGTTCATCTGCTGGGGTCTAGTGAGCCCACCCAGAGTCCTCCCCTCTGCAGATTCTTATCTCTATACTTTGGCTATTTTTTTGCTCCTGGCCCTCTGTTGCATGAGGGAGCTTCATTGATGAGAAATAAGAGATGCATTAGTGTTCTCTTTACCCCTGGTTTTATGTTCTGTGGGCCTTAGTTGTAGAAGTTGCATCATAGATGTGCCACTTAGGCTTGGGCAGTTATAATCTCTGGACCAGTTATAGAACTCTTTAATAATCTCTGCCTGTTCAAAAAGAAGCTTCTGTGATGAATGGTGACTGGGATACTTGTCTGTAAATATAAGGATCCATAGTTGCATATAGTAAGAAATTAGATTATTCTAGGGATGTGACAGCCTTGGAGTTTTCTCTAAGATCTGTGACCTCTCCAACTGTGTGTATTTGGCTGTCGGAGTTTACTAATCATCTGAGAGTCTTTTAGTCGTATGTGGCCGCAATCCACACGATCTTCTTCCCTCCTTAAATGATCTTCTTTTCTCCTTAAACCAGGCCTGGCAATCTCCTGCCTGCAGGCTGACAGTCTCTAGGCTTATCTCTGGCAAGGAGTGGGGAGGGGACCACAAGGAATTTACCCTACAGAATAGAAAGACAAAGAAAGACAGACAGACATGGACTCAGAGAAAGCCTGGGAGATAAAACTCTTTCATTCATGCCAGCAGTGTGCTTATATACCAAAAGTTACTGTGCTCTGGACAAGGAAGTGGGGGGCAGGTGGAAGGGAGGGGCAAGCCACCTTGGCTCTTATTGGGGGGCGGGGCTGCAGATCTCCTGTTTGTGCAACCAGTAAACTAGAGGTACTACATTTTGCTCAATACCTCAAGGGAAAGGGCCATCTGATTCTGGAACTTTGCAGAGATAGGCAAGGCAAGAAAACACTGTCATTTCCCAGACCTTCAGGAGCTACAGATAACTCCCCAAGAAAACAGGATGCCCACAGAGATATCAGATAACTTGTGGGACAGGTCTTACAAGTTCTTGCCTCAAACCAGGCAGTTTCATTCCTACATTTGGCTATGTTTACAGTACCACACATGAGTTTCCTCCCATTGAGTGGACTTTATGTCCAATTAGGTAGCTGTTGCTTACCCCCAAGATTAAAGTGCCACTAGTGCACCAATGTCATTTGCTGTGCTGGTCATTGATGTGGACCCTCGATTGCTGTTCTCCCTTAGCAGCTGTGTAGTACTTTCCAAAGCTATGAGAGCTAGCCTCATAGGAGAGGTAGCTTTCAGATCAGTTCCAAATCCTGTGTCTGAAGTATGTCTTGTCTTCAGCAAGAGGGTCTTGCTTTCAAGTTCTGGGAGGCAGTCAAAGGATGTGGCAATAGCCTGTGTAATTTTGGGAGTCTCTTGGACCACCCTGGCCGACAATTCAAAGGAAGGTTTCTCCTGTCCGGCACGGTTTCTTGTTATATAGCTTTTGGCTATACACATGGACTCATGTAGTGATATTGTATGTGTAATTTGTCAGTAGGTTTTTGTACTAGTGTGATTCCCTCTGTTTTTTTACACTAGCTAAGCATTATTTATCTCTTCTTTCTCTTGGTGTATGCTTTTAATCCCAGCACTTGGAAGGCAGAGCCAGGCAGATCAGATTGAGGCCAGACTGTTCTGCATAGCAATTTCCAGGTCAGCCGTGGCCACAAGGAGACTGTATCTTAAACAACAAACAAACAAAAAATAAGGGCTGGAGAGATGGGCTCAGCAGTTAGGAGTTCTGACTGTTCTTGCAGAGGACCCAGGTTCAATTCCCAGCACCCACATGGCGGCTAAGAACCTTTAAGCCAGGTGTGGCACATGCCTTTAATCCCAGCACTTGGGAAGCAGAGGCAGGTAGCAGGCGGATGTCTGTGAGTTCAAGGCCAGCCTGGTCTACAGGGCTAGTTCCAGGCCAGCTGGGGCTGCGTGGAGACCCTGTCTCAAACACACACACACACACCAAAAAAAATTTTAGTAAAGTTTTCCTTTAAAGCATAAATGTCATTCTTTTATTTCTTCTTTCAGTTTTGGGACTCTAACCAAAGCCTTATGCATGCTAGACAAAGTACCCTACTCCTGAGTAACATCCCAGTCATAAGTGTCATTCTTTATTCACTAAGTGAAATAGGAAAGTAAACAAACTTGGCTTGTCAAGTTCTTTTTGTAAGTAAGTCATTATAGCTGGCACACTGAGATTATTACACTTGGAAACGATAATGGTGGTATAAAGTAGAGCTTAGCGAGCCCAACTCCACAAGAGTAAATACCCATAGGATCATAATACAAATCCTGTTTGCTCATGTATCTTCCTTTCCTTGAATGTCAGAAATATATGCCTAATTTTAAAACTTAGGTTGTTCAAAGGTTCTTTTAGTCATGAGCGTTAATGTCATATTTACTTTGAAAGTAGCAATGCCAGGCGTGATGGTGCATGCCTTTAATCCTAGCACAGGCAGGCAGATCTTTGTGAGTTCAAAGCCAGCCTGGTCTACAGAGTGAGTTCCAGGACAGCTGGGGCCACAGGGAGACCCTGTCTCAAAAAGACCAAAAAAAAAAAAAAAAGAAAGAAAGTAGTAATGGGTTTAGAAGTATAAATACTGTGGAGCCTGAGGCAGGAGGATTGTGAGTTTGGGGCCAGTATGGGCAGTTTATAGCAAGATTGTCTCAAAATAAAACAAGAACAACCAAAAATCCACCAAGTATAGATTCTGAAATTTCTAACTGTCATAATAGTTAATATTCATTGTCAACTTGGTGGTTTAGAATCGCCTAGGAGACACACCCCTGAGCGTGTCTGTAAGGATCTTGTTTCCAGAGAGGTTTCGTTAAGGAGAGAAGACCCACCCTGAATATAGCCAACTCTGTCATCGGGCTGAAGTATGTGACTGAAGAAGAAAAAGCAAGTTAAATATCAGTGTTCTGTTTCCTGACTGTGGGCACCTTGTGAATGATTGGCTGCCTCTTGCCTTGCCTTCCATAAAGGGCTATATACTCTCAACGTATCACCGCCAAACAAACCTTTGCTTCTCCTCAGGTGTTTGGCCACAAAAACAAGAAAAATAACTACTGTTGCCACTGATTTGCTGAATACAGCCTCATGTGCCTTTTGTTTTTGGAGAGTAGTTCTTGCTATGTAGCTCAGGTTAGCTTCAAATTTACAGTACTCTTGGCTCTGCCTCCTTATATCTTTTTTTTTTTTTAATTTTTATTTATTTCTGTATGTGTATGAATGTACTGTCTGCATGTAGGTCTGTGCACCCGTGTCGTGCAATGCCGCGGAGGTCAGAAGAGGGTCTCGGATTCCCCTGGAACTGGAGTTCTCCTGGAATTGGAGTTTCAGACGGTTCTCGGCCACCATGTGGGTGCTGGGGATCGAACCCGGGTCCTCTGCACGAGCAGTCGGTAGAGGCGGTCGGCGCTCTTAACAGCATAGGCCATCTCTCCAGCCCCTTCTTTTTTTTTTTTTTAACGTGGCATCATAATATCTGCATCATAGGGTTAGTTTGAAGTTTAATGACAGTGGTCAATAATTACTAGCTATTTTTATTTCTATTGCATCTGGTTTCTGCTTAAGCCAAAGAATATTAGGATGTTTGGGATTCATTTGGGGAGAGGAAAGAATGTGCAGGAGATGTGGAAACATTACCTCCTGTGGTTTCCGTACCCTGGCCCTTGCCCTTCTCTTCCTGAAACAGGATCTCACTATGTAGACTAGGCTGCCCATGAACTCAGTCTTCCTATCTTTGCCGAAAGTGTGTGCCACCATGCCCTGCTACTTTGATTACTCTGTACATTTTCTATATTTATAAACTAGTAATTGTCAATACTTAAAATGATTGTATATCCAGTGTCACTCCTATCATTCTAGGTATATAATTTAAAGTTATAATTGGTCACCTCGAACTTACTCTGTAGACCAGGCTGGCCTTGAACTCACAAAGATCCACCTGGCCTCTGCCTCCCAAGTGCCTCTGCCTCTCAAGTGAGTATTTTCCTTTTAAGACTTTATACTACTGCTATTTTCCCAAGTTGATGTCATCTGTTGTGTTTTTTAAATGCTAAGTAAAAGTATAGTATACTTTTGGGTTGGAGAGGTTAAGAGCATTCACTGCTCTTGTAGAGGACCTGGGTTCAGTTCCCAGCATCCACATCAGGTGGTTCACAACCATCTATAACTCCAGTTCCAGGGGAATCTGAGGCTCCTTAGCTTTCATCAGCACTTCCATGCTAATAAATATTTCTTTAAAGTATAGTGTACTCAGATTAATATTGCTGCCTTATGCCTTCATTTGATGGGGTTTTCATCAGTTAGATGAAAGTATGATGTGGTTGAATAATGGGAACTCAGGTAGTCATTATAGTGTAACTAATAGCAGGTGTCCAGTTTGGCATGTTTCCAGTTCTTGCTGGTTTCTTGAGTTTAACAAAGTGAGAACTTTTAACTAGCTCCTTTTGTATTTTACATTGTGAGTTGTTCCCCTGTTCAATTCATTTTTATTAATTCACTGTTCTTATATCAATACACTTGTCTTCAGGAGTATATAACAGAAGTTTTTGGGGTTCTCTGAAATTTAAGCTTGTATTAAAAGATGAGAGCAGAGTGAAGGATGGAATGAGTAAGGCAGAGCCTGTTATGTTCACAGTCCTTTCTATCAAAGAGTCGCTCACTTTAAGGACCTTCTATACAGAACATGGGTACTTTGTGCCAATTATGTTGGAACCATTAGCTCCAACCACAGTTTTGAAATTACACTCCAAGCTAGAACACAACCAATAAGGTCATTTGCATTAGCCAAGACAAATTCCAGCACCTATGCCTGAGCAAAAGGATGGATGTTCATTCATGCACTGTTTACTGGGTGTTTGGTACGTGCTAAGGACTGGGAGAGGTGAGCAGAAGTGGAGCAGTTTAGCACTGTGGTTGCAAAGAAACACAGGAAATGAACAGCAGGGGTTTCCCAGAATAACATCAGGATGAGATTCTGACATGAAGAGGCAATCTAGAATGCTCAGTAGGCAAGAAAACAGCACCCAGTTAGGTAATCCAATTAGCTCATGTCTTACTCTGCTGCTTGGCTTTCCATTTTAGTCATTTTTGAAAAACCAAGTACCTGAGACTGCATAGTAAGCAGCTTCCTGAATCCTCAAACACCAGTAGTTTAATATTAAGCCAAATAAATGATACATTATTATCTCATGTTTTTAAAATAAACTTTGTATTTTAGAACTTTGATAAACAAATTGCACTATACCCTAGTTCTCATGTACCACACCCATTTCCCCATTAACATTTTACATTACTGTTATCCCCCCCCCTTTTTTTTTTTAATTTTTTATTTATTTCTGTATGTGTATCAATGTACTGTCTGCATGCAGGTCTGTGCACCCGTGTTGTGCAACGCCGCAGAGGTCAGAAGAGGGTCTCGGATTCCCCTGGAGCTGGAGTTCTCCTGGAATTGGAGTTTCAGACGGCTCTCGGCCGCCATGTGGGTGCTGGGGATCGAACCCGGGTCCTCTGTAAGAGCGGTCGGCGCTCTTAACCGCTAGGCCATCTCTCCAGCCCTATCCCCCCTTTTTTAACAATTAAAAAACCAAAGTTGAGCCTTAGATTCCCATTTTATTCAGATTTCCTTAGTTTTAGCATAATGCTTTTTTTATATTCTGGAATCCCATCTAAGATTCCACATTTATGTTCTTGTCTCTTTGGGCTTCTCTTGTCTATCTATGGTGGTTCCTCTGGCTTCCCTGTTTTTGATGACCTTAACAGTTTTGAAGATCACTAGTCAGGTGTTTTGTAGAATGTCCCTCAGTTGGGATTTGTCCAATGTTTTTCTCATGATCAGACTGGTATTGTGTTTGGAGCAAAGGAATCATCATTTTTCTCATCAATATGACTTTTCACACTTAATGTTGACCTTGCTTTAGCCAAGGTTTCTCTACTATAAAGTTATTTCTTCTTCCTTTTAATACTGTAGTCTTTAGAAGTCTGTACCACATGTATCCTGCATTTACTCTTAAGAATAAAGCATTGGGGCTGGAGAGATGGCTCAGCGGTTAAGAGCGCCGACTGCTCTTACAGAGGACCCAGGTTTGATTCCCAGCATCCACATGGTGGCTAAGAACGTCTTTAAGCCAGGTGTGGTGGCACACGCCTTTAATCCCAGCACTCAGGAGGAAGAGGCAGGTGGATCTCTGTGAGTTCAAGGCCAGCCTGGTCTACAGAGCGAGGTCCAGGCCAGCTGGAACTAAAAGGAGACCTGGTCTCAAAAAATAAAATAAAGCATTAACCTTTTTTAAGGTGGGGGTCTCATGTAGCCCAGGTGAACTCTTGATTCTCCTGCCTCCACCTTCCCGTGTTAGAATCATATGTTCACTAGGAGTTACCTTCTTGATAGAGTTTCTACATAAATTATTTGTAGCTCTGTGTGATTTGTTTCCTGTCACCAGCTTTTTAATTCAGTAACTTTATTTCCATATGGACTCAGAGTCATTTGGTTGCTCAAATTATTCCAGCTTTGGTCATTTGGGAGCTCTTTCCATTGACTTTACTTCTTTGTACGTAGTCTCATCAATAGAGTTTAAATGGCTAAATTGTTTTGTTTTTAGTACTATCTTGCTTTCTGGCACTGTAAGATACTCGAGTCCCATTGTCTCTTATTTCTTACCCCAGTCCTAGAACCAGCCATTCTCTAGGAAGCCCTAATTCATTTTGTTGAAGAGTAGTCTTAGAACCCAACGTCTGAGTGGTAGATGTTGTCATTACTCCTGGAGTGACACTGACAGAATGAGGAGATGTATTTTTGGTTAGCATGTATGTACACAACTGTAAATTTTTTTGGATGTAACAATCAGTATCTCTGTTTTGTGAAACATGAGCTCATGCTCGTGTCACCAAGTTGAATCCATTTCCACATAGATAATTGTAGCTTCTTCCCCTTATTTCTTTGTAAGCTCTTACTCCAGGTGCAAGGAACCTGGCTCTTCCTATCCATCATCTCTGTATTGGAGCATTCAGTTCCAGTGTATACATGGAGTGGTATCAGAATTGCTAACCCAAACTGTGGGAAACAGCCTTTTCAACAGACTGCATATGTTTAGTTTCTTTTGCCTTTTGCCTTACAGATTCCACTAATTTCCAGGGTTCTTAGGTCAGCATTCTCTTTCCTGCCTCAGTGAGGTTGATTCACATATGTGAACACAGTATGGATGAAGGATGACAAATAAAGCTCCTCTAAGGAATTTCACACAGTTACATGCAGCCAGCTTTCCAATGAGTTTGGTAAATACTAGGATTATGGTCACAGACTATACGCCACAGCTGTACTGGCTTTTATGTATGTTGTTTTTGCCTTGTTCATTGTGCAGTTTCTTGAAACAGAATAATGGGTTTTTTATTTGTTCATTTGTTCGTTTTGCCATTTTCTCTATGTACTTACCAAGTCCCTCTTTACTGTTAGTCCCAAGATGTAACATCGTTACAGTAGAACAAATGATGCAGAATTTAAGCTGCTCACTTTTAGGGGAAGTAATGCCCATGTGCTCATGATCTTCTCAATCTAAAATAATTAACTGCATCTAGCTAAATTTGACTACTTTGTCATTTCTCATAGAACATCAGGAATAGATATTTTTAAGGTAACTTGCATAGCTAAGTTATTGAAGCTATTTTGCTACTAATATTAATCATACAGTTACATATTAAAGACTTTAAAGTTGCTAAAATTTTGAAATAATACTCATGTTTTCCTCTTTTAACCATCACCCTAAACAAGTAAGATTTTATTGTTGGTTTCTGGTGCTAGTGTTGACGCTTGAGCCCTCGCACATGCTAAGCACATGCTCTGCCACTGAGCTGCATTCCCCAGCAAGCAATATTCTGAAAAGTAAAATTGTAGGCTGGAGAGATGCCTCAACAGTTAAGAGCACTGACTGCTCCTGAAGAGGACCCAGGTTTGGTTCCCAGCACCTATGTGGCAGCGGGCACCCTTCTGTAACTCCAGCTCCAGAGACTCCAATACCTCTTCTGGCCTCCATGGGTATTGCATTCATGGGTGAAGTTACATACTTTTACATCATACACATAAAATTAAATAAATCAAAAAATAGGAAGTAAATAAAATTGTATTTATTTCACATTGAACGTTTTATTAAAATTGGACCTATATGCCTGTCAGTGATCATCTGTTTTATTTCCTTCACAGCATTCATTCAGTCAGAGAGCATAATAGAAGTACTGCGCTTTGATGATGGTGGGCTACTGCAGGTAATCTTCTGTTTAAAGAATTACTTCAGTATAAGCCTTGAATAGTATATGACTGCTATTTCTCTTTGTAAACTGGTCATTGGTTTCCCTGAAATACATATTAGGACTTATAGTCAGGTCAGTAGAGTCATTATTGATGTATAAAATCCTATATGAATTACCTTTAGATCAAACAATTTTTAAAATCAAAGTCATTGTAATATTAAAGCCTGTAGACAAGCAAATCAGTCTGTGCTAAGTGTGTGCCTGTGGGTATGAGTGTGGACCTCAGATTAGTGAGTCTGTGTAAGCACCACATTTGACCTCAGTATTTACCTAGAAGAGAACATCTCTGGAAAGTGTAAGTTTATATCCTTCTACTTGCTTATCCTAAGCTACATCTTAGAATTAGGAAGCATAGCCTGAAAAACACCCTGTCCTTCATTTGAAACCTAGTTCACATTCTACGTTAAGACTTATTTCAGTCTTCTCAGCTAAAAATCACAAGAATTGCAGAGCCGAAAGAGACAGTGAACGCATCTTTACTAAACAGTCTTTATTTGTTCTGGGTGTTTTCTTTTGTTGTTTTGTTTTGAGACAGGGTCTTGCTTTGTAGCTTAGGAGGCCCTCAAACTTGTGTTCCTCTTGCCTCTTTTGAGACAGGGCCTCATACTGTGGCCCCAGTTGGCCTGGAACTCACTATGCAGATGCATTGAGATTATAGATATGAGCTATCACACCTGACAAATAATTCTGAAGACATTTCTATAGTTTATAATAAAGGCAATAATGTTAATATTTTAATTAGATCAAGTGCTACAGAAAATAATTCCCCTAAGGTGGCATCTGTAGGAACCTCAGCCATAGTAAAACTTCACTAAGACTCATGCAGAAGCTCTAATGTTGAGATGCTATATATAGTGAATTATATACTTCCAAAGTAGCTAGATAGAAGAACCCCGTTTTTTGAAAAAGAAAAGTTTATCTCAGTGTTAAATAATACTTCATAGAAACAAAGGTTATTTTTTATGTTTTCTGACTGTGATTGCCAGTAGGCTTAATTATAATTCCTGATTTCCTGTGGTAGAACTAGAACAGAAGAATGTATGTGTAGCATTTATGTGACAGAATATATAAATTTGATAGTAAAATTGCCAGGCTCAAAAAATTAGTCACAGTCTTGTTTTCCTTACCTAATAATGCTAAGGAAAATGAGGTGCTTAGAAGGTAAATTTGTCTAGTAGTACTATCTTGCTAGAGCGAGGATCCAGCATCTAGTAAATCAGCCATCATGCTTACTTTAAAAACGCTTTCCATGGTACAACCTGTATACAGTTTTCCCAGATGTATTTCACAGGTTACTGTTTGCTATGTTCAGATTAGAAATCATAATACTCTTTCTTATCCTATGATTTCTGAAGTTGGCACTTTTGCCCTTGTCACTCCTGGTTGTCAAAACTAAGATTTGCTATACCAAATATATGGAGGTCAAAGGATTCCTAGTATGTACAGGAACCAGAGATAACCTGCATCTCAACAGGAAATTTACATCCTGGTAGGATGCACTTCTCAACATCCTCCCATCCTGATTAGAATGATACCTTCCTAGTCTATCTCTTCGAAGTACTATGAAGTGAGGTAATAAAACCTTTTTCCATTTATGAGCATTGATCTATTTATAGGCATTAATCCACTTCCTAATTTTAACTTTCATATAAACAAATGAAGATAAGCTGGGGAAGGTTAGCTGGCTCTTATATTTGTTTCTCTTCTATATAAACAGCAAGCAGAATTTTAAGATGTTGGAGCATCATTCCACCATGTTCATGAATGGAGCACATAAGAGTTTTGTCTTTTCTTGTGAACAGAGTTTTAGCTACCTGAATTAAAGGCATTATAGTAAGTCTTCTTTCAAAGAGTGGGAAAAAGGTCTAAAATTTTGATTGGTTCATGATTTTTAAAGGGTCTGCTGTGAGATACAGTTCATACATAGGTGCATAAAATGTGGTGGGGGATTTGCACACCAAATATCTCTGTCAGCACTACCCAGTTCAAATGCTAAAAAAAAACCAAAAAACTAAAAACAAGCCAGAAGTTGCCTCTTGAGATCCCTCCCAGTCAGTGGCCTCAGAATTTAGCCATTACCCTGGATTTCATGGTAATGAATCTGTCAATACTACAGTTTCACTTATGGTTTCAAGTTCATACTATTTGAGCTTTTTTTTATTATTATTTTTCTCAGAATTATGTTTCTAAAAGTCTCCATGTGAAGGATAGCCATCTGAATTGAAGCTAATATAATGTATGGATGTGGCCAATTTAAGTATCATTTCTTTAGTTATGACTATTTAAGTTACTTCTAGTTTTGACTATTAATTATGAATAATGCTTCCTCTTGCTCACTTAATAAATATGTGTGATTCTCATAGGAAAAGGTACAATTACTGGCTCATAGGTTATATGTATCTTCAGTTTAAAATTATTCTTTTGGGGCTGGAGGGATGGCCTAGCAGTTAAGAGCGACGACCGCTCTTGCAGAGGACCCGGGTTCGATCCCCAGCACCCACATGGCGGCTGACAACCGTCTGTGACTCCGGTTCCAGGAGAACTCTAGTTCCAGGGGAATCTGAGACCGTCTTCTGACCTCCGCGGCATCGCACGACACGGGTGCGCAGACCTGCATGCAGACAATACATTCATACACATAAAAATAAATAAATAAATAAATAAATAAAAAAATTTAAAATTATTCTTTTTACATTTTATTTTGTGTGTATGTGTATGTATATAAGTTATATGATCTCTTTCTGCCATGTGGGTGCAGGAATCAAACTTAGGTCATAAATATTAGTGGCAGACACCTTTACCTGCTTGCGCCATCTCTCCAGTCCATGTCTTTGGTTTTTCCAGAGGGTTCCAGTTTGTAAGTCCATTATCAAGCATTCCTCTATTTATGTTTAAGGGAGTGAATTTGTTTCTTCTCTTTTTTTTTTTTTTTTTTTTTGTCTCTGTCTCTCTTGCTGCATATCTTTTCTGTCTCTGTCTCTCTTGCTGCATGTCTTTTTGTCTCTGTCTCTCTGGTTGCATATCTTTCTGTCTCTGTTTCTCTTGTTGCATATCTTTTCTGTCTCTCTCTCTCTCGCTGCATATCTTTTCTGTCTGTCTCTCTTGCTGCATATCTTTTTCTGTCTCTCTCTTGCTGCTTATCTTTTTCTGTCTCTGTCTTGTTGCATATCTTTCTGTCTCTGTCTCTCTTGTTGCATATCTTGTTCTCTCTCTCTCTCTCTCTCTCTCGCTGCATATCTTTTGTGTCTGTCTCTCTTGTTGCATATCTTTTTCTGTCTCTGTCTCCCTTGCATATCTTTTGTGTCTCTGTCTCTCGTTGCATATCTTTTGTGTGTCTGTCTCTCTTGTTGCATATCTTTTGTGTCTCTGTCTCTCTTGTTGCGTATCTTTTTCTGTCTGTCTCCCTTGCATATCTTTTGTGTCTCTGTCTCTGTCTCTCTTGCTGCATATCTTTTCTGTCTCTGTCTCTCTTGTTGCATATCTTTTCTTTCTCTGTCTCTCTTGCTGAATATCTTTTCTGTCTCTGTCTCTCTTGTTGCATATCTTTTCTCTCTTTGTCTCTCTTGTTGCATATCTTTCTGTCTCTGTCTCTCTTGCTGCATATCTTTCTGTCTCTGTCTCTTGCTGCATATTTTTCTGTCTCTGTCTCTCTTGTTGCATATCTTTCTGTCTCTCTTGTTGCATATCTTTTCTGTCTTTGTCTCTCTTTTTGCATATCTTTCTGTCTCTGTCTCTCTTGCTGCATATCTTTCTGTCTCTGTCTCTTGCTGCATATCTTTCTGTCTCTCTCTCTCTTGTTGCATATCTTTTCTGTCTTTGTCTCTCTTGCTGCATATCTTTCTGTCTCTGTCTCTTGCTGCATATCTTTCTGTCTCTCTCTCTCTCTCTTGTTGCATATCTTTTCTGTCTTTGTCTCTCTTTTTGCATATCTTTCTGTCTCTGTCTCTCTTTCTGCATATCTTTTTGTCTCTGTCTCTCTTGTTGCATATCTTTTCTGTCTCTGTCTCGTTGCGTATCTTTTCTGTCTCTGTGTCTCTTGATGCATATCTTTTTCTGTCTCTGTCTCTCTTGTTGCATATCTTTTCTGTCTCTGTCTCTCTTGTTGCATATCTTTTCTGTCTCTGTCTCTTGTTGCATATCTTTTTTGTCTCTGTCTCTCTTGTTACCTATCTTGTTTTCTTTCCTCCGTTTTGTAGGAGTTCCATATAAATTTGCATATAAGCTTTTTATTGGTATATCAAAAAATGAATTTCATTATAAGCCCTTTAGTGGTTAGATGTATTGGAAATATCTCTTCTTACTTGGTAGGTTGTCTTTTTGACTTAGATAATGATGACTTCTAGTAAACAGAAGTTTTTTATTCTTGAAGTTAGTCTTTCAGTCTTGTTATATTTAGTATGCCTTGTGTCTGTTGGGGTTACCGAGGAGATAGTTCAGTCAGTAAAGTTCTTGCACAGCAAGCATCAGGACCCAGGCAGTTAGATATCCAGCACCCATATAAAAAGCTGGGCATGGCGACATGCACTTGTAACCCCAGAACTAGAGAAGCAGATACAGGAGGATCTCTCAGGTTCATGGCCCAGCCAGCCTAACCTAATAGTGAGCTCTGTGTCCCAATAAGAGATGCTGTCTCTAAAAACAAGGTGGATGGCACCTACAGTTGACCAGGCCTCAACATACACAAACATGCACACATATACATGTGTACACATATGAAGCTCTTCTCAAGTACAGTCTTTGTAAATTGAGAATTTTATTGTTTTGCTCACCACAATTATTACTCCAATTCTATCTGGAAATCATTTTTGTTGATGGTAGAGTTCAAGTTTTTTTTTCTTTCCTATTTCATTGTTCTCTTATCCTTTACTAGATATTATCCAGTATTTTCTTTCCCTGCTATTCTTCAATGGTACCTATCCTAAATCAAAAGTTGATGGTGAGGCGTGGTGGCATATGCCTTTAATCCCAGCACTCGGGAGGCAGAGGCAGGTGGATCTCTGTGAGTTCAAGGCCAGCCTGGTCTACATAGGGAGCTCCAGGCCAGCTGGGACTAAAGGGAGACCCTGTCTCAAAAAGACCAAAAAAAAAAAAAAATGTGTGAGCTTTTTCTCTGGGCTCTTATCTTAGTAACCATTGTTTTTATAGTTTTGGGATTTTGCTAGACCATGTCTTATCACTTTGCTGCTGTTCTTCAGTAATGCCTTGTTTGCCCATACAGTCCTTTGCCTTCCATGTGCACTTGTAAGAATCTTTGTATACTCTTGAGATTTTTCTTAAGGATTATATTGGATCTGGAGAGTAGTTTGGCAAGAATTAAAATTCCTTATGTGGATAACTAAATCAATATATACTCTGCAGAATAGCAATAGTACCTTGACAAACGGAGTGTCACAGTATTCCGCTACTACTAAGGGCCAGAACAAGAAGTTTAGCTTTTTAGTCACTTGAGTCTTTTAGTCTTGAGCCATTGGGGGGTGGGGGGGGGAGGTTGCATTTAGTTACCATGATGTGATTAATCATCCACACAGAAAGGCCATCTGTAGGCCTGTCCCAGATGAGCTTCTAGCTCACAGCCAACACCATTCACTGTTCATGTGAATGTGCCATTTGAACAACTACCACATTTGAACCTTCAGGTGAATGGAGCTTGAATTCATATCCACAGAGAAAGCCTCAGTGAGAACTCAGTACTTTGGAGTTTACTGATTTAGGCTCAGTAAACTCCAAAGAAGGGAATGGGAGGAGATAATAATAAATTATTATTTTAAACCATAAAACTGAAGAGGCTTATTTCACAGTAGTAGATAACTAGAACACTGAGGTCATCTAAAATCTGGCTGGTTTGCATTCATTTTTCTCCCACCATTTCAGAAATCACTTTGAACATCTGTGTAATGAGACCCTAATCAAAGCTCTGAATACCAAAGTTTGGTAGAGCTTTATGGTTGGTAAACATGAGCCTGGAGAGCAAGATGTCTGGATGCTAAAGGACACAGAGGGTCTGTATTCAGAATGCCATCCTCTGTGGCCCTTTAGAATAAAATTGAAATTGTTAAGTGTTTTCCTGAGTTCTGTGGGTTGCTCTGGTGAATAATCAAGCCAGAAGGGTCATGGGCAAACCTTGCATTTACAGCTGGTTAGTCAAAAATACTGGAGGCCTGGGGTCCATGCAACTCTGCATGAAGTGAGGGCTATCTTTTTTTTGTTTTTTAATTTTATTTATTTTTGTATGTGTATGAATGTACTGTCTGCATGTAGGTTTGTGTACCCTTGTCGTGCAATGCTGCGGAGGTCAGAAGAGAGTCTCGGATTCCCCTGGAACTGGAGTTCTCCTGGAATTGGAGTTACAGATGGTTCTTAGCCGCTATGTGGGTGCTGGGGATCGAACCCGGGTCCTCTGCAAGAGCAGTTGGTGCTCTTAACTGCTAGGCCATCTCTCCAGCCCCGAGGGCTATCTTCTTAGAGCACAGTATTAAACCTATAGATTCTGCACTAACTCTGTAGTTAGAATCAGGATTATATTTCAGTATTATTTTCCATTATTTCTCTTTCTAAGACATACCACATCATGTTGTCTTCTGTAGGGCTTTTTTTTTTTATGTAGGAGTTTAATAGTTTCAAAAATAAGATACTGTGGTAGTACTTTTGTTGATCTTCTAAGCCAGAGGTTGGCAGACTTGCTATAAAGGATGAGACATTAGCAAATTTAGCATTTAAATGCAAACAATTTCTATCACAACTACTTAGCTGTCGTCACTATAATATAAAAGTGGCCATCCACAGTACATGGATAAGGTGCAAAGCCAGTGGCAGTGGTTTGGTTTATGGGTTGGGTTTATGGGATGATAACCTTCTCTTCTAAATTGTCTTGGTAGTGGGCTTACCATTCTCTCAGGGAAAAGGGAAGGGAGAAGGAGCTGAGATTTTGACTTGTGCAGAGGCCTAGACTGTTGATCTTTTGTTTTATATAAATATGAAGTGCTTATATAATAAAAAAAAATTTGTATAGGTTTACAAATTTTGGAAAATAGGGAAAGGTAAAGTTTGTTGAGTATTGCCAAGTCCTGTGAACCCTCCTACAATTTTATTTATTTATTTTTGATACTGAGGATTGAATTTAGGGTCTTGCGTGTGCTAGACAAGCACTTTGTCACTGAGCTATGTCTTGGCCCCTCTAAATTATTAAGTACATGAGATAGATATTAATTTTATGATCATTTTTAAGTAAGCAGATTAATATACAGTAAATAAAGCAGATAAGTGACTAGTACGTTATAAAACTAGAATTCGCCCCTTACTTTCCTGACTCATATGAATTCTCCAATTTAAACCCACATATCTAAAGTTTCAAAGCTAGCATTCACCTATGAGAGAGACTATGTGGCATTTATTTTTCTAAGTCTGGGTTATCTCACACAGAATGATGTTATTTCCAACTCTATCCATTCATTATTTCACTGTCTTCATAGCTGAATCATATTTTTTATATTTATTTTTTATTATATATTTTTTGTACAAGATTGTTACTAATCAAATCTAGACCCATGCCCCCCCACGCCCCCGCCCCACCCCCACC
The DNA here is from genome assembly GCA_009823505.1 of Rhizomys pruinosus. Lineage (NCBI taxonomy): Eukaryota > Metazoa > Chordata > Mammalia > Rodentia > Spalacidae > Rhizomys > Rhizomys pruinosus. The sequence continues at coordinate 974,437 of VZQC01011429.1, read as the reverse complement.
CCACCAGAGCTCATGCATTCTGCCAAACATGTTTTTCATCTTTATCTCAGTCTTTCTCAAAATTCTCGATGTAGAAGTTGACTCTTTTGAACAGAAGTTCACCTTTTCAGTCAGTTCTTTGATGCAGTCTTTTCTGTTGTTGTTGTTGTTGTTGTTGTTGTTATTGTTGTTGCTATTGTTGTTCTTTCCATTATGCATCACTCCCAACTACTTGGACAAAAGCTCAAGGGGCCGTGCACAAGAAATACAACTAGGTAATTGGTGCTAGCATCCACAGATGAGGGATACCATTCATCGTTTGTTTTTCTGGGACTGTGTTACTTCACTTAACATAGTATCTTCTACTTCCATCCATTTACCTGCAAAGTTCATGATGTCATCTTTCTTTACCGCTGCATAGAACTCCATTGTGTACATGTACCACATTTTCTCTATCCACTCGTCAGTTGAGGGGCACTTGGGTTGGTTCCAGCTCCTTGTAATTGTGAACAGAGCTGCAATAAACATGGTTGTGCATGTATCTCTGCAGTAAGATGAGTCTTGTGGGTACATACCCAGGAGTGGTATGGATCTCTGCAGTAAGATGAGTCTTGTGGGTACATACCCAGGAGTGGTATGGCTGGGTCAGGTGGTAAGCTCATCTTGAGTCTTCCAAGGGTTCTCCACACTGCTTTCCATAGTGGCTGTACAAGTTTAACATTCCCACCAGAAATGGATAAGTGTTCCCTCTTCCCCACAACCGAATCATATTTTGTTGTGTATATTCACATTTTCATTATCCATTCAACAGTTAATGGAGATCTAAGGTATTTTCATTTCCTGGCTATTGTGAATAGAACAGCAAGAAACATGGAGGAGGAAGTATCTCTGTAGTAGGATACAGAGTCCTTTGGGAATATGCCCAAGAGAGGTATAACTGGGTCATAGGTAGATTATTTCTAGATTTTTGCAGAACACTGATTTTCTTTTTTTTTTAATTCTATTTATTTATTTATTTGTATGAGTGTACTGTCTGCATGTAGGTTGGTGTACCCGTGTCGTGCAATGTCACAGAGGTCAGAAGAGAGCGTTGCATTCCCCTGGAACTGGAGTTAAAGATGATTCTTGGCCGCCATGTGGGTGCTGGGAATCAAACCCCAGGTCCGCTGCAAGAGCAGTCAGTGCTCTTAACCGCTGAGCCATCTCTCCAGCCCCCAGGACACTGATTTTCATCATGACTGAACTAGCTTACATTCTCACCAACAGTAATCTACAAAAGCATTTGTCTTTTTTTTTTTTTTTTTTTTTTAAATTTTAGCCATTCTGATTGGGGTAAGATGAAATCTCAAGGTAGTTTTAATTTACATTTCCCTAATGGCTAAGAATGTTAAATTCTTTTAAAAAAATATATTCCTTAGCCATTTGTATTTCTTCTTTTGAGAATTCTATTTAGTTTCATGCCCTGATTTTTATGATGATTATTTGTTTTCTTGTGGGACATGGAGAAATCAAGCTGTTAACAACCTGAAAGCATCCTTACTAGCTGGCTTTCATAATGCTAGAAGATTCTGTGCATGGTACCAGAGAAACAAGTAAATCAGCAGTCTTACCCAACTGTGAACCCTGCAAGCTACAATAACTACTGGTGTGGCCACTGGTGTAATACTGGCACAAATGTTATAGGAATAGCAAATCACTTTCTGAGTGGATTAAAGCCCACTTTGATAAGACATACTCATGTCTGGTACCATTAACTGAGCCAGAGAAACTGTGGATAACTAGATCATAGGCCCTAGGGGAGAATCTAATACTATTATTCTATGAAATGAACATACTATAAACTATTCCCTAAATTGTTATCTTTATATCCATAGATTAGCACATCTCTTAACACTCATCAGAGAAGTTTCTTTCTCCAGTAGACAGTGACTAATACAGAGATCCACAACTGGCCAATGTGTAGAGATACAGAGACTGTGGAGAGCTCAGCCATGAATGAGACATCTGTATCACATTCTATCCCCCTAACACTCAGGGATTATCTCAAAAGAGGAGGTAGAAGTATTATAAGAGCCAAAGGTAATGGACACCTTCAGCAAAATAGTGTTTGCCAGAAAATGACAGGGTCATTGCACACATGACTCAAAATGGCTATGGCTGCATACACAAAACCTGCACAGGATCAAGCCAGCCAAGATCCCCAGTAAATCGAGGAGAGGCTCATGAATTCCTACCACCTGCTGAGGAGCTATAAACAGTGGATGGCTCTGGGGAAGGAAGAGTCTAGGGGCATGGTCACTGAGAGACTACTCATGCTGCAGTAGATGGTTCTACATCAGTACACATACAGGCAGCACTCAATGGGCTTGGTGGGTTTAAAAAGAGTACACAGCCAATTGTGGTGGTGCATGCCTTTAATCCCAGCACTTTAGTGCCAGAGGCAGGCAGATCTCTGAATTCAAGGCCAGCCTGGTCTACATAGGTAGTTCCACTCCAGCTAGGGCTACAGGGAGACCCTTTCTCAAAAAGATTAAAAAAAAAAAAAAAAAGTACATTGAGTTGGAAGGGAAGTGATAGGGGAATAGAGGAGGAAATGGGAATGGATTTGATCAAAATGCATTGTATACATGTTTGAAATACTCAAACAATAAAAATGCAATTAAAATTTAAATGTAATTTTAAACAATACACAAAATATATACATTGATAGTCTATTTTTAATGCAGAAAGTATTCGTTTTTATTATGTTTATTTTATGTTTATTAGTATATACCCTGCATGTGTGTAAGTGCACCTGTGTTGTGCAATGCCTACAGAGTCAGAAGAAGGCTTCAGATTCCCCTGGAACTGGAGTTACAGACAGTTGTTAGCAGCCATGTGGGTACTGGAAATCAAACCCAGGTCTTCTGCAAGAGCAACAAAATAATTCAATTCCAATGCTAGAATACTAGTTTTCAAATACAATGGCACTGATATACAAAGTAAAACTAAATGGCTATCAATATGAAACTGATTAAAAATGTCATGTCAGTTGCATTTATACACTCATTTAGAAAGAGATTCATGGACAATGAGATGCTCCTGGCCTATCCCTGTATTTTTATAAAATAACACATTTGTGATCAATATTTATTAGTTTACTTATGGAAAAATATATATGTATATGAAAGCATAAAATATTTTGAAGAAAACTCACACAAAAAAACCCTAGAATTTGAAACTAAGCATTTGCCTCTAAAGCCCAACTTCTTTTTTTTTAAATTTTTTTTTTTTTATTTTATTTATTTCTGTATGTGTTTGAATGTACTGTCTGCATGCAAGTTTGTGCACCCGTGTCGTGCAACGCCGCGGAGGTCAGAAGAGGGTATCGGATTCCCCTGGAACTGGGGTTCTCCTGGAATTGGAGTTTCAGACGGTTCTTAGCCGCCATGTGGGTGCTGGGGATCGAACCGGCGTCCTCTGTAAGAGCGGTCGGCGCTCTTAACCGCTAGGCTATCTCTCCAGCCCTAAAGCCCAACTTCTTAACCACTGTGTTATAGAATTGGATCAGGGAGAATTACTCTATCTCCTACCACCCTGTAATACAGGTTAATACTTGGATTCATTTCCCTGTGCTGATTGTTCTCTCCAAGCATTGCTCTGTTTTCTTACAGTACATAGTTTTTCAGTGTGACAACTAACTTTGCACCACAAGTCAAATCAGCTTTCTGTGGCTGGAGCTGAGCAATGTATGGGATGCTAGGAGCCTCCTTCTGAGGCAGCTGTTCGCAGGTAACAGTGGTGCTGGGTATAGGATTTGTTCCAAGATTATTTGGTCAGTGAAGGCTGGCCTGTTATTTGAACACCTGTGTTTGTTTCATTTTGTTTTTTATGTTAAATTTAAATCTTCCATAACTCTCCTTCCTGTTCATCACTAATTTAATTTTCTACTCCCTTTACCCTATTTTCTGATCTCGATCATAAAAGTAAGTCATTCAAAAAAGAAAATAATTAGATGCCCCATTTAAAAACAGCCTTGCCGGGCGTGGTCACTCACACCTTTAATCCTGGCACTTGGGAGGCAGAGATAGGCAGATCTTTGTGAGTTCAAGACCAGCCTGGTCTACAGAGTGAATTCCAGGACAGCTGGGGCTACAAGGAGACCCTGTCTCGAAAAAGACAAAAAAAAAAAAAAAAAAACAAAAAAAAAACAGCCTTAATCGCAGGGGACAGAGCGGAATCTCTGTGAGTTTCAAGGCCAGCTGGTCTGCAATTAGGTCAGGGCATAAAGCGACCCTGTTCAAAAGATAAGGAAGGAGAGGAGGTGGTGAGGGGGAGGGAGGGAGGGAGGGAGGAGGAGGGAGGTGAGGGCGGGCTGGGAGGGAGAAAACCAGCCCTAACTGAAATATGGTGGTACATGCTTATAACCCCAAGAAAGGAAGGGAGGAAAGGAAGAAATAAAAGAAGAAAAAAAAAAAAAAACAGCCCTAAGAGTGAAATATGGTGGTGCATGCTTATAACTGGAAGAAGGAAGGAAGAAAGGAAGGAAGGAGGGAGGGAGGGAGGGAGGGAGGGAGGGAGGGAGGGAGGGAGGGAGGGAAGGAGGAGAGAGAGAACCAGCCCTAAGAGTGAACTATGGTGGTGCATGCTATAACCCCAAAACTTAGCAGGCTAAAGTAGGAGGACTGCAAGTCAGAAGCCAGCCTAGCCAGTTGAGGTCAGCCTGGGCTGCACAGACTCTGTTCCAACAAGCAAGCAAGCAAGCCCAGCAACAAATATAACAAAGAATATTAGGGCTTTGCAGGAAAATGGCTGGAGCTAGAGGACATCATGCTGAGTGAAGTAACACAGTCCCAGAAAAACAAACGACGAATGGTATCCCTCATCTGTGGATGCTAGTGCCAATTACCCAGTTGTAAGTATTTCTTATGTAGGGCCCCCTGAGCCTTTGTACAAAGCAGTTGGGCGTAATGCATATTGGAAACAACAACAACAACAGAAAGGACTACATCAAAGAACTGATTGAAACAGTGAAAAAAAAAAAGAGACTGAGAGAAAGATGCAGGGCATGTATCGCAGAATACATAGTCTGGGTTGGGGTGGGGGTAAAGGAAAGGGTAATATGTTTAAATGGAACTGAAAATGATGTATGAAATACATAAAACATCAATAAAAGTATATTAAAAAAAAGAATATTAGGGTGGTATTAAAAGTATCTAGAAAAACTTCATATCGCCAGGCGCACGCCTTTTATCCTGGGAGGCAAAGGCAGGCAGATCCTTGTGAGTTCAAGGACAGCCTGGTCTACAGAGTGAGTTCCAGGACAGCTGGGGCTATAGGGAGACCCTATCTCTAAAAGATCAAAAAAACTTCGTATCTTTTATAATTAATCTAAAATGTACTATAGACTTAGATAAAATAGGAGGAAAACCCTAAGATAGAGGGCAACACCAGGGGTTCTTGAAACCACAAGTACATATTAGAAAGGAACAGCTGATGAATTGAAAATTTGCTGTCCAAAAGACCATTTGAAGATAAAATACAGGATAGGAGAAAATAATTGCAAACTATATGTCTGATAGAGGGCCTAATTCCAGACCATCTAATATATGTTATCTACAAGACAAACAGGCAATTAAAAGGACATAAAAAGTAGTTCAGCATTTATTAGCCATCATAAAAATACAAACTATAAACCTTTACCCAAGTATATAAAATACTAGGAAGGATGGATGTCCCACAGCCACTCTAGACAAACAATTTTTTTATACTTATTTTTTTCATTTTTTAACAATAAGTAATAATTTATGAGTACAAGCATCCTTCATGTAAAACCAACTTGCAAGCAGTTGTGCCCAAACCCACACAACCCATGGGTCCCACCGTCCAGTTGGGGGCGGGGGGTTGCTTGTATGTTCAGTCAAGTTGATCAGATGAGTGTCCAGACTATAGTGCTGTAGTTTCATCATTCACCCCAATCACAGCCCTTACATTCTATCACGCCCCCTCTTCCGCAGATTGTTCCCTAGGCTTAGAAAAGGGGCACAGGTGGACGAGAAGCAAAACAGTCTACTTTCTGTGGAGCTGTTGCCTTGGACTCTGGTCAGTTCTGGCTGTTTCCTTTCATGGGCTGACAGTTTGTCCATGAATAACCTTTCAATCCTACTAATGAAGCACAAGTAATTAGATATATAGGTATTTAAACAGTACTAATTGTTATGGTAGGTTACTTTGGTATAGACACAGATGTTTGGATGGTATGTTAATCCATGAATTACGTTTTTTCTGTAAAATATGACAGGGTCTTACTGTGGCTTATAACATCTCCTAACCACTAGAGGATGTAAGCTTGTGGCATCAGCCGTGGGTTATTCCTCCAAGGAGAGAGCTAATAGCCAATTAGATTTGGGATATACAGACATATGGCTGCCACTGCTGCACAGTATTTCCAGGCAGGT
>VZQC01011429.1:928786-942480 GCA_009823505.1 Rhizomys pruinosus | reverse complement strand
AAGGCCAGCCTGGTCTACAGAGTGAGTTCCAGGACAGCTGGGGCTACAGGGAGACCCTGTCTCAAAAAGACCAAAAAAAAAAAAAAAAGAATATTTTGGTGTCATGAACTAAAGGCAACTGATGGGAATAATAAAATCAGTCTCTGGCTGGAAAGCAAGCATACATCCCCCAGGTCATAGTTCATCCATCATTTAGGGAGCCTAAGGTAGGAACTCAAGGCAAAAACCTAGAGGCAGGAGCTGAAGCACAGACCATGGAGGAATGCTTCTTACTGGCTTCCTCCTCTGGCCCATGCTCCAACTGCTTTCTTACACAGTACAGGACCACCTGCCCAGGGGTGGCACCACCCACAATGGGGCGGGCCCTCCTCCATCAAGAAAATACCCCATAGACATGGCCACAGGCCACTCCAGGGAGGAAAATTCCCCAACTGAGGCTCCCTCAACCCAGGTGTGTCAAGTTGATACAAAAGCTGTCCAGCACAGGTGCCTTCCTCAATTGCGCTTCACTTTATAAATTAATATATTTATCTATTATGTATGTGCTCATGTAGAAGTCAGAGTCCAACTTGCAGGAGTTGGCTCTGTCCTTCCACCTTATGTTCTAGGGATCAAACTCCGGCTGTCAGGCGTGGCAGTCATGCCTTTACCTGCAGAACCATCTCACTGGCCCTTCCACCTTATGTTCTGGGGATCAAACTCCGGCTGTCAGGCATGGCAGTAATGCCTTTACCTGCAGAACCATCTCACCGGCCCTTCCACCTTTTTTTAATAATAAGGACTCTGAACCTGGAGCTCAGTGATTCAGCTAGACTGGTGGCCAGCAAGCCCTGGGGATCTTCCTGTCTCCACCTCCTCAGTGCTGAAATTATAGACACATATCACTAAGCCTAGCTTTTTATGTGGGTGTTGGGGATCCAGACTCATGTTTGCACAGCAAGCACTTTACCAACTGGGACAGCCATTTTTCTAAACCCTTGTTTTTTAATCATCTGAAAGCAGCAAGCCTCATGATGTTTCAGTCAGAATTCTTTTTTTTTCCTTAAATTTTATTTTTTTATTTCTTTTATGTGTATGAATGCACTGTCTGCATGTAGGTTTTGTGCACCCATGTCGTGCAATGCCTCAGAGGTCAGAAGAGGGTGTCAGACCCCCCTGGAACTGGAGCTAAAGACTGCTCTCAGCAGCCATGTGGGTGCTGAGGATCAAACCCAGGTCCTCTGCAAGAGCAGTCAGCGCTCCCAACCGCTAGGCCATCTCTCCAACCCCTCAGTCAGAATTCTTTACAGTCATCTCCATGGATAAGGACATTTGACGTAAACAGCATACCATCATTAATAGCATAAGAAAATTGACAATTAAGTCCAGAATATTAGTACCTCTGTTATAATTGATTGTAAGTGATAGAAAGCTTCTTAAGACAAAAATGAGACTGTGATGTGGCTGCCATCTCAGGACAGGGGAATCCACATTATCTGACACTATCAGAACAACTGTCTCTCACCCTGCTCACTTTCTTGACTTACTTTCTCTACAAGGATAGAAAAGCCCCTCAGACTGTGTTCACTCTTGCCACCTACAGCTTTCATCCACAAGGAAATACTAGCTTCTATTTCTCCAGTGTAAGAAACTCAAGAATAGAGCAGTGTTCATCTCAGCTGGAATCAGTGTCCAGTCTGTGAGGCAGCTGTACAGGAGGATGTGTGTCAGTGGAAATATAATTGGGTGTTATTCCTATATTTGTGGGTTTCATCCAAAGAGAGAAATTGTAGGACAGGCAGCTATTCATGTTGAAGACCATCACAGTCTCCTTGGCTTGTTGAATCTCTAATGATGAGAGTCCAAGCCTACTACTATGCAAAACCAGCCTTCCAGCTTTCCCCACAGAGGGAGAAACTGTCAGCTCTCTGCCTCCATGGCATCTTAGCTCCACAGAGAATGGATCTCTACCTAAAATTTGGTTTGGTTAACAAGCCTGATGACATGCACACCCCAATGAGATATGAAAAAGTTCACTACAAGATTTAATATACCTAGTAGCCTAGCTTCCCCTTTCTATATTTTGTTATTTTGAGTTCTTTTTGGAGCTGGGACTTGACCCTGGAACTTTGCATATACTGAAAACATTCTCTGCCACTTAGCCACACCCATGGTCTAGCTTGGCCGCCCTTAAAAGTGCTTACTTACTTAGTTACTTACTTTAGCTTTTGCTTAGGCACAATCATCCAACTCAAAGTCTCTGTTGTATGTCATGTGCTAAATAGCTAATGGAATTTATTAAATTCCTTTATCCAAAAACACTGACAATGCAGCACAGACTTAACAGGCATGTTCAGTACCTTAACATTGTGACGGGGTGCCATGTACAAAGTCCATGATCAAGAACTACACAGTTGGGGCTGAAGAGATGGCTCAGTAGTTAAGAGCACTGGCCGCTCTTGCAGAGGACCTAGGTTTGGTTCCCAGCACCCACAAGGCAGCTGACAACTGTCTGTACCTCCAGTTCCAGGGGATTCAACCCCTTCTGCTAATCTCCATGGAAATTGCATGACACTGGTGTGCTTATACACGTGCAGGCAGTAACACTCAATGTGCATAAAATAAAAATAACAAAATGGGTTTTTTTTAACTGCATAGTTATTTTTTAAAATCACACACACACAAAACATTCAGAATTTTAAGTGAGTTCATGATTTTGTGCAGGGCACATTCATAGCTGTCTCCTCATGACTCTATGGTTCTCCCTCACTGCCTAGCATCGTGAGAGAGGATAGGACCACATAGCCCAGGAATAAATCCACATCCAAAATACAGTTTCCACTCAGTGAATTTTACCTTTGTATCATTGTAAAGTTTAAAAAGTGTAATTCAGGGGCTAGAGAGATGGTTAAGAGCACCCACATGGCAGCTGAGAACCATCTTTAACTCCAGTTCCAGGGGAATCTGATGCCCTCTTCTGACCTCCGCAGCATTGCACGACATGGGTGCACAAACCTACATTCAGACAGTACATTCGTACACATAAAAAAAATAATAATAATTTAAAAATTTTTTAAAAAGTATGATTCAAACAGTTGTAAATTGAGGACCATCTACTTTTACATAGAGAAGTTTTCTGAAGAAACCATGGCAGGCCTCCAAGCAAATCCAAGAGGCTTCCTTTGCTTCAGAGTGGAGACAGTAAACTGGCTTTCCCTCTATTGTAGTTAGGGGCTAGGATGGTGGAGGCAGCCATGGTGGTGACAGTGAGTGGATTCACAGTCTTCTCACTAACCATGAGAGCAGGTAGGGTCTTTTTAAGTCCCTTGCTCTGTGATGCAGAAGAGGGTAAGAGGGCACCAGTGAAAAGTATCAGTAATCAGATAGCCAAAGTGGAGTTCGAGTCATTATCACACAGACACCTTCTAGCCAAGGAGACATTCCTTCACTTCCTTCAAGAAAACCCCGTACTGACTGCTCTCACTTCCTTGATCATACCTGCTACCTCTAGAATTTACTTCACAGAAAACTGATCATATTAATATTCTTCCAAAATGGGCTTTTCTGTGATTGTTTTAAATTTAATCTTTAATGCTACCTTTAATTTTTTCTCCCTGCCTCTCTCTCCTGCCCCTTCCTCAAGACAATCCACTGTAGCAGTCTGGGCACTGCCCATTCTCTCCTCACCAAGTTATTTATGCAGTGTTCTTAAATGTTTTCTGTTTCCATAATACCTTTCTTTCTCCAAACATTTATGACAGTAAAAGATGTTTGGAGTAGAAACATGATTTACTGAATTATTTTGTTTATATATTAAGTGCAAAAAATTAGTTTCAGATCTTGAGTTTAAGTTATCACTTAGCCAGGCTTGGTGGCACACGCCTTTGATCCCAGCACTTGGGAGGCAGAGGCAGGTGGATCTCTTTGAGTTCAAGACCAGCTGGGGCTACAGGGAGACCCTGTCTCAAAAAGACCCCTCCCCCCAAAAAAGATCATCACTTAATGGCTTTAAAATGTGCATTGACTAGATTGTCATTAAAAATGGAAGTCTTTTGTCAAAGTAAATTCTATTTATGAATTTTACCTAATTACTTTTTCCAATTCCAGGAAAATCAGGTAGGCCCTCCTTTTCAGAGTTTGGTACCTCATAGTTTTCCAATTTCTAGCTCTTAAATAGTTTTATAAGAGATTTTACCACACATTTGAAAGAACTATAGGATTTTGTGGTAATTGAAGGTCGTAAAGTGCTGCGTGTTGATTTGGCCCAACTTCCTACCCAAAGCTGTTTCCCAGAGTGCTGTGTCACTGTCATTCAGCAGGTCTGTCTCAGGGCAATCGCTAACCCATTTCTTCAGCTGTTTCCTGCCACTGCAGTGCTGTCTTCCTGTGGCATAGGAAACTTGCCACTGACCGCAAAATTGTAGCTTACTTTCCAAACTAGTCTCTAATTCTTAGCTGTTTCTTCCCAATTTGGGGGGGGGGGGCCTTAGCCTCTTCTAGAATCTGGACATTTAGTCATTTGTTCTGCTGCTAAGGAGGGACAGAGAACAGCTGTCTACTTGCTTCAGCATGGTTCATCTATAAATACCTCACACTCTTCTCTCTGGCCCTCCTCTGTCTTTGGAGCAGCCAATAATGGAAACAAACAGGACTAGCACTAGCGTGCAAGGGTCTGGAAATACTTCTGTTGTTATTTTTAAGTTTTACTTGCTTAGCCAAGCAGAATACACATGCTGCTCATGTTAGAATTATAAGATGGTCTACAAAATTCAGTCCTCTAATGTACCTGCATACTCCTTCTCTAGCTTTTCAGTCAAACACTAATTCTAGATGTTACTTTATTTTTTATTTATTTTTTTAAGGAATTCACAATATAAGAGCACAGTTGTTTTCAGATCACATTAATGTTGCTCAGTTTGCCATACAACTAGGTAATAGGTGCTAGCATCCACAGATAAGGGATACCATTCATCATTTGTTTTTCTGGGACTGTGTTACTTCACATAGCATGATATCTTCTAGCTCCATCCATTTACCTGCAAAGTTCATGATGTCATCTTTCTTTACTGCTGCATAGAGCTCCATTGTATGGATATACCACATTTTCTCTATCCACTTGTCAGTTGAGGAGCACTTGGGTTGGTTCCAGCGCCTCGCTATTATGAAGAGAGTGGCAATAAACATGGCTGTGCATGTATCTCTGCAGTAAGATGAGTCTTGTGGGTATATACCCAGGAGTGGTATGGCTGGGTCAGGTGGCAAGCTCATTTTGAGTCTTCCAAGGGTTCTCCACACTGCTTTCCATAGTGGGTGTATGAGTTTACATTCCCACCAGCAGTGGATGAGTGTTCCCCTTTCCCCACAACGTCTCCAGCACTTGGTACCATTTGTTTTCTTGATCCTAGCCAGTCTTATCAGAATGAGATGATATCTTAAAGTGGTTTTAATTTGCATTTCCTTAATTATTAGCGATGTTGAACACTTTTCTTTTTTATGGGTTGATTATTGACTGTTTTATAATACTTTTATTCATGTTTTATGTATTTCAGACATCATTTTCAGCCCAATTTAGACATATTCCCCATTCTCTTCTCCCCCACCCTACCACAGTTCATGCATCCTGCCATACATGTCCTGCATCTCTCTGTCAGTCTTTCTTTTTTTTTTTTGTATTATAATTTTTTTAACAAATCTAGACCCGTGTTCCCCCCCATCCCCCCACCCCACCAGAGCTCATGCATTCTGCCAAACATGCTTTTCATGTCTTTCTCAGTCTTTCTCAATATTCTCCATGAGGAAGTTGACTGTTTTGAGCAGAAGTTCACTGTTTCAGTCAGTTCTTTGATGCAGTCCTTTCTGTTGTTGTTGTTGTTGTGTTGTTGTTCCCAATATGCATCACTCCACACTGCTTTGGACAAAGCTCAGGGTCCATACACAGAAATACTTACAACTAGGTAATTGGCACTAAACATCCACAGATGAGGGATACATTAATTTTTGTCTTTCTGGGACTGTGTTACTTCACTCAGCATGATGTCCTCTAGCTCCAGCCATTTTCCTGCAAAGCTCATGATGTCATCTTTCTTTACTGCTTCATAGAACTCCATTGTGTAGATGTACCCATTTCTCTATCCACTCATCAGTTGAGGGCATTTGGGTTGGTTCCAGCTCCTTGCTATTGTGAAGAGAGCTGAAATAAACATGGCCGTGCATGTATCCTGCAGTGGGGTGAGTCTTGAGGGTACATGCCCAGGAGTGGTATGGCTGGGTCGGGTGGCAAGTTCATTCCAAGTCTTCCAAGGGTTCTCCACACTGCTTTCCATAGATGTTGAACACTTTTGTTTTTTGGTCTTTTCAAGACAGGGTCTCCCTGTAGCCCCAGCTGTCCTGAAACTCACTCTGTAGACCAGGCTGGCCTTGAACTCACAAAGATCCGCCTGCCTCTGCCTCCCAAGTTCTAGGATTAAAGGCGTGTGCCACCACGCCCGGCTTACTTTTTTTTTTTTTTTTTTTTTTTTTTTTTTTTTTTTGGTAAACACTTTTTAAGATGTTTCTCAGCTATCTCTTATTCCTCACTTGTGAACTCTCTGTTCAGCTCTTTGCTCCATCTTTTGAGTGGGTCATTTGTTTTCTTTCTTCTTTGTTTTTTGAGTAGTTACTTTAAAAATTGGGTCCTGAATCAGATGACTTTTAAAACAAGATAATCTGGGTGGTCCAGACCTAATCCCAGAGCCTCGAGAGTCTGGATCTAGCAATAGGGAATAGAAATGTTGGACATTTGAAGTGTGAACAGTATTTGATGCAAAGGAGTTTCTTTATGCTGGTTTTAGAACTAGAGGAGCTGTAGAGATTTAGATCACAACGAGTTAATTGTGCCAACAGTCTGAAGGAATTTAGGAAAGGACTTGAGTTTCCCATGAGAACACAGTCTGCTCATACTTTTCAAAAGCCTTGTGAAACCCTGACCAGATAAACTAGCCAGTCTTACAGAATCTTAAGGGTAATATAAGTGGGGTACTGCTTTTAACCACTAAGCTTGTGGTAGTTTGTTACATAGCAAAAAAAAATGAATGCATTGTATGCTTACAAAAAAGCATTCACTTTTTATGGTCCAGAGTTCCTTCATATCACCAAGAGAGTGGGGAGGACAGGCTGGACAGAGAAGGCTTTTCCTGCCATGACACCCTCTGCCTCTTCAGTGTAGACTGCTCAGAGCTAGAAGAAGCCTGTCCTCTGTGAGCATGCATACCTACAACAGCCTGCTGATCTCCTGCTCTCTGTCCCTATTACTTCTAACTTCTTTGAACAACATGGTGAATCAGGCCTTCTGATCAGCCCCCTGCTTCCAGGCTCCTGGAAGCTCCACACTTTGTCTCCTTGAGTCCTCTAATGTAGCAGGCCATTCACAGCCCTGTTGGAAGGCTATCTTAAAGTACCTATCCTACTTACACCCTCTTTTTTATGTAGCTGAAATTGGTTGTATTAAAATTAGATAAGAACAGATTCATAAGGGAAATGACTGACTGACTGACATGTATCCTATGGTCTGAATTGTAAAACAACATACTTTTTAAAAGAAAGTACATATGGCAATCTGTCACAATATAAGGAGAATGTTTTTATTTCTGTATATTGTTGTTCTACTTACATGTCTATCTATAGCTTAGGGAAAAAGAAGAAGATTTTGTCTTCTGTACTGCACTGTGTTTTATAGCTTCTCCTTGGAGCATAAGTCCACAGGTCTCAGCTGGTCTGTACCTGCTTCCTTAATTGTTTCATGATCCTATGCCCCTGTCTGAGATCCATGAGGCCTGTTGGTTCAGGGGTCTAGTTTCCTCATGGGCAAGAATTCCACATGTTGGATGCTTTTTGGTTTGAGGAATTTGGGACATAGCTCCCCCAACCAGTGGCTACACAGTTAAGCCACAGAATTATTGTAGACTACCTAACGGCTGGGTTGCAAGGCAGGGAACAGTTTTATCTTGTTTGCCTCCAAGTAAAGCAGAAGAGCTCCTTGGGGGGTGGGGGGGTGGATTCCAGTTCTGGGCAATGTGCAGTCATGGCCTTCCTAGTGACTGCTGATGGAGCAGAGTCAGCAGGGCTCAGCTATAATAACTTGAGGGGTTTGTTTGCACTTCTCCTGCTTTTTCTGTGGCTCAGAAACAGGGCTTGGTCTAGGCCTTAGAGGCACCAGAGTACATCTAACCTCTACCATTAGGAAGCTTCACATCCACATTAGAAAGGAATTCTCAAGTAGTATGCAAACCTAAAAAGCCAACTTGTTACCATATTTTATTTTAGTTTTTATGTATATGAATATATTGCCTGCATGTAGGTAGGTACACCCATGCCATGTCCGTGGAGGTCAGAAGATGACATCGGATCCCCTGGAACTGGAGTTACCAATAGTTGTTATCTACCGTGTGGGTGCTGGGAATTAAACCAGCCAATGCTTTTAAACCACTGAGCCATCTCTCCAGCCATGGTTAAAAGCTCTTTGATAATATGCAAAGGAGAGATTATTATTCCATTCCAGATGACAGAATGTTGAGTCCAGAATTGAACTGTAGATGAAGTAACTGAAGACACAAACAGGTACTAGTAAATTCGATTTTGAATTAGATGAATCAGAATATGAAAATCAAGTGAAATATGTTAACTACATGAAATTCTAATTACCCAACTAGTAACTTGGAGGTTTGGCTGAAAAAGAAAAATGAGAGGGGAATTTTCTAATGAATAACTTAGACATATTTATAAGGAAACATTAAAATTTCTACTTGGATGCTTCACTTTATCATAAAGGTTTATTTAATGAGGTCTCTAATAATCTTTGTTGTTGTTTTTGTTTTGAAGCAAGGTCTCCTTAGCCCCAGCTGGCCTGGAGCTCCCTCTGTAGACCAGATTGACCTGGATAGATCTGCCTACTTCTGCCTTTGTTGGTACTAAAGGCATGTACCACCACACCTGGCCCAGTATATTCTATTTTTTTAAGTAACTTTTTTTTAGCATACTTTTCAAATTGGATTATTCAGGATTATATCATAATGCATAGGACTGAGTAAAGAAGATTCAACATTGATGGTTAGTTAAGAACTATAAAAATAAAGTAGCATTATTCAGATGCTGACAATCTTCAGCAAAGTCCTTTTGCTTTGCTGTGTTGGCCTCTAGGAAGTAGCTCAAATAACAAAGCCACACTTGCTGCCATCTAAACTGGGAGGCAAGAAGGAAGAAGGCAAGGGTAGGCTGTGGATGTTTTATCCCATTTTACCATAGTGCTTAACAGTTATAAAGTACTATTACTTTCCAGAGTATTTTCCTTAATTTAACATTTTTATTTTTGAATGAAATAAGTACTCACAGAAGATACAATATGTATTCTACATTTGCTGCATGGCTTAATAAACAGGATACTTATAAGCACCCAAACACTGTACACACCTCCTGATCAGTTTTATTGTTCTCCCAGAACTACTATCCTGAATTTTTATAGCCATTCCTAAATTTCTTAACAATTGTACTACCTATGAATATATGCATATACTGCTAAATAGTATGATAATTTTCCATGCTTTTGAACTTATTTGCCCAGGGTTTTTTTCCATTTTAAAATACTTCAGACTTCTGGGGCTGGAGAGATGGCCTAGCGGTTAAGAGCGCTGACTGCTCTTACAGAGGACCCAGGTTCGATCCCCAGCACCCATATGGCAGCTGAGAACCGTCTATGACTCCAATAGGAGAACTCCAGTTCCAGGGGAATCCGACACCCTCTTCTGACTTCCGCGGCATTGCACAACACGGGTGCACAGACCTACATGCAGACAGTACATTCATACACATAAAAAATAAATAAAATTAAAAAAAAGAGTCTTTCTCTTAAAAAAAAAATACTTCAAACTTCACCAGGTGTGGTGGTGGTACACGCCTTTAATCCAAGCACTCTAGAGGCAAAGCAGACCTCTTGAGCTCAAGGCCAGCTGGGACTATTGGGAGACCCTATCTCAAAAAGACCAAAAAAAAACTTCAAACTTGTAGAAAGTTGTAAGAATATCTTTATTTGTTAACTTTATATACCATTATAGTACATGTATACCATATAATACCTGTATGGTTATTATAAATTCTGTGTAGTTAATCTAAACCATCACTTTTGTTCTCTGTGGCCTCTAAATTCAGGCAAGCTAGAAATCAGTCTCAGTGAAAATGAAAATTTTGTGCCCATGGTCCAGTCTTTTTTCTTCCTTCCCAGGAGAAACCAGAAGCCAGTCATCTGAGCTTCACTATGCAGGGGATTGGTGATCGTAGATTTTCCTGCCAGCTGCAGTCTCACTGTTTTATGTTTTCCTAGAAAGAGCCTCTTATACTAGTTTCTGGATTTGTCAGAAGGAATTTTTCTGCGTACTGTTGATATGGTAGCCCAGTGGGCTAAGAAGGGCAAAATTTTTCTGTCTGCCATCTTGCTACATGTCTCCCCACTTCCATTATTGTTTGTTTCTGCATTTTTTAAAGTTATTGGACACAGCCATACATTTATACTTTTATATAGAAATAAGAAATTGGAAATTTTGAATAGAAATTTAAAAATCAAAAGAAATCGATATTTTTAGTACATTTATAGAAAAAAAATTGAATTATTCAACAAAAATTTCCTAGAAAGCAAGCCTTGGCCAAGATCTTAGGAGGCAGAGGACTTTTAAAACTTTTTTTTTTTAATTTTTTTTTATTAATTTTATTTATTTCTGTATGTGTACGAATGTATTGTCTGCATGCAAGTCTGTGCACCCGTGTCGTGCAATGCCGCGGAGGTCAGAAGTGGGCGTCGGATTCCCCTGGAACTGGAGTTCTCCTGGAATTGGAGCTTCAGACGGTTCTCGGCCGCCATGTGGGTGCTGGGGATCGAACCCGGGTCCTCTGCAAGAGCGGTCGGCGCTCTTAACCGCTAGGCCATCTCTCCAGCCCGAGGCAGAGGACTTTTAAACTCAGTCTGTTTGGCTTTTTATAACCAAAGATGCTGTCAAGGGAAAATACACACCATAGACAAATGTGTCCCTTCTGAATATATCTTCAGAAACCCTCCACAAAATTCGACAAACAGAACTCATTAATGCATAAAGATAACTATATGGCCAAATAAATACTTAGAGGATAAAGAGTAATTGCATATGATCATGTTAATAAATACAGCAAAAAACTTTTCAAAAGAAAGACAATATCCTTTCCTTGACAATTCCCAACAAACTAGGAATAGAAAGGAAGCAACCTACTAACAGATCATATATGAGAATCCAAGGTTGACATTATTCTTAATTCTGAAAGAATGAAAACTATCCCCTCCATCTAGAGCAAGACCTGATTCAGGAACAAGGTAGAATGGCACCCAGATGGAAAGAGAAGCAACAATCTCCATTTGCAAATGTTTTCTGTTATGTAGATGTTGTATAGGTACCCACTTTAAAATATAATAAATGGAAAATAAAAGCCACCAGAATTAAAAAGCAAGTTTAATAATTATTGAAAGCAAGATCAGTATACAAAAGAAAACTATATTTTTGTTCAATAGCAGTAAAAAATGTTCTTTAAAAAAAATTAAGAAAGCAATTTCCGGCCAGCATAGTGGCACATGTCTATAACCTAGCATTCTGGAGATAGAGGCAGGAAAAGCATGAGATCAGAAGCAGGCTGGGCTAAATAGAGACCCTGTCTCAAAAAGCTTAGAAGGGGGTAGAAAGGAAGAACAAATAATTCCATTCACAATAGCATCAAAGAATTCTTTTTTTAATCTTTACTATTTTTATTTTATATGTATGAGTGTATTGCTTGCATGTTGTATGTAAGTCCACCCATGCCATACAGTGTCAGCAGAGGTCAGAAGAGGGCATTGGATCCCCCAGAACTGGAATTGTGAACAGTTGTTAGCCACCATGTGTGTGCTGGGAATCAAACCCAGGTCCTCTGCAAGAGCAGCCAGCGCTCTTAGCCACTGAGCCATCTCTCCAGCCCCCATAATTCTTAAATAAAAATTTGATAGAAGCAATATCAAACTTGTAAACAGAAAACTAAAGATCATTACAACATAAATTTAAAGAACTAAACAGGAAGAAGCTAATGGATTACAAGATACAAATTAAGATTACAAGGTCCCGAAATTGATCTCTGGGTTTAATACAATCATTATCAAAATGTCGGGGCTGGAGAGATGGCCTAGCGGTTAAGAGCGCTGACCGCTCTTACAGAGGACCCGGGTTCGATCCCCAGCGCCCACATGGCGGCCGAGAACCATCTGAAACTCCAATCCAGGAGAACTCCAGTTCCAGGGGAATCTGAGACCCTCTTCTGACCTCCGCGGCATTGCACGACACGGGTGCACAGACTTGCATGCAGACAGTACATTCATACACATACAGAAATAAATAAAAATTAATAAAAAAATTCAAAATGTCAGCTGTTTTTTGTTTTGTTTTGTTTTGTTTGTTTGTTTGGTTTTTGTCTTTTCAAGACAGGGTCTCCCTGTAGCCCCAGCTGTCCTGGAACTCACTCTGTATACCAGGCTAGCCTTGAGCTCACAAAGATCTGCCTGCCTCTGCCTCCTAAGTGCTAGGATTAAAGGCGTGCAGCACCACGCCCAGCCATGTTTTTTTTTTCTTTAAGAAATTGACAAAATTATCTTAAAATTCACATAAGTATAAAGGATACAGAACAGTCTGACCTGAAACAATCTCCAAAAGAAAACTAAAATTGAAGGATTCATACTTCCCATTTCAAAAGCTTTCTTTTTAATTTTTTAAATTATGCTTACTTGTGTGGGATGTGTTTGTGTGTGTGTGTGTGGGATGTGTTTGTGTGTGTGTGTGTGTGTGTGTGTGTGTGTGTACGCGCGCGCCTGTGTGTGCACGCACACATGTGAAGGTCAAAGGACAACTTGGGGTAGTTGGTTTTCTCCTTCCACCATGTGGGGGTGGGGGGGGTCCTGAGGATCAAATTCAGGTTGTGGAGCTTGGCAACAAGCTCCTTTATCCACTGAGCCCTCTCTCTGGCCCTCCAATTTCAGAATCCCTGTATAAAGCACTAGTACTTCAGACACTGAAAACTGCCTTAAGGACAGATACATACAACAAATCCCTTTAGAGTCTAGAAATAGACCTTTGCATTTGTTGACAATTGATTTTTGACACTGGTGCCAAGATAACTTAATGAAGAAAGATTATTTATAATAAATGGTGCTGGGACCACTTGAAATATACGTGCAAAAGAATGAAATTAAATCCCACTCATACCATCCAAAATTAATTCAAGAATACATTATAGAGCTAGATATATAACTAAATGTAAATTTAATAGAGCTAAGCTATAAGCCATTAGAAGAAAACATTTGTATATATGTTCATTACTGTAGATTATATGGAGTTTTTTTTTTTTGGTCTTTCGAGACAGGGTCTCCCTGTAGCCCCAGCTGTCCTGGAATTCACTCTGTAGACCAGGCTGGCCTTGAACTCACAAAGATCCGCCTGCCTCTGCCTCCCAAGTTCTAGGATTAAAGGCATGCACCACCACGCCTGGCTCAGTATATGGAGTTTTGTTGTTGTTGTTGTTGTTTTTTGTTTTCTTGTCTTTTCGAGACAGGGTCTCCCTGTAGCCCCAGCTGTCCTGGAACTCACTCTGTAGACCAGGCTGGCCTTGAACTCACAAAGATCTGCCTGCCTCTGCCTCCCAAG